>OW569404.1:133843001-134446463 GCA_937654795.1 Cistogaster globosa | reverse complement strand
TTTTTTTCTCATCTTCAAAAAAAAAAAAAAAAAACACTCAGATCGCATAGAAGAAATCATTTTATGAATTAAATCAAAAGATTATAGAATCATACAGATCTGTCAAAAAGTCTGTCACACACATACACATTTAATCCACACTATCATATTTTTGGAGCACACATGCAATTTTTGACAGATCGTACGACTGAGTATGACAGTCAATCTTGGCCTTTTTTACATTTGGAAGATTAATTTTGAAACTTTCTGTTTTACTTTCTCGTTGCTAGTTTTTGCTATTAAAGTTACTGAGCACACCTATTACGAGGGCTGCTCTATATATATCTGGCCTAATAGTGAAAATGCGAATATTTATAATCGAAAATGGTTTTATTGTTTTTCAAAGTATTCTCCAGCATGATTTATACACTTTTGCATGCGCTCAAACCAGTTGTCGAAGCACTTTTTCCACTCCGATTGAGACACCTCTAAAACATGGTTTTTGAACACTTCAACATCTTCTTCTGGCGACGAAAATCGTTGACCACGCATTTTTTCTTGATGTGCGGAAACAAGAAGAAGTCATTAGGTGCCAAGTCAGGGCTGTATGGCGGATGACCCATTAACTCGACGTTTTGGCCGGTCAAAAACGCTCTGGTTTGAGCCGATGTGTGAGAGCTCGCATTGTCATGGTGAACAATGATTCGTCTTCTCTTGATGGTTTTTCGGATTTCTCCGATGACTTCAGGCAAACAAATTGTAGTGTTCCACTCAGAAGTGACCGTCCTACGTTGCTCAAGCGGAACAGTCGCCACATGACCAGTTTTGCCGAAGAAACAGGCGACCATTTGCTTCGAAGTGCTTCTTCCACGAACAACTTTCGTTGGATTTGGCTCGTCTTTGAAGACCCACACGGTCGATTGTTGTTTCGTTTCGGGCTCATACGCATAGATCCATGATTTGTCACCTGTGACGATCTTATAAACGTCTTTTGAAGCACCGCAATCGTATTTTTGCAACATTTCTTTGCACCAATCGACACGAGCCTTTTTTTGAGCGACTTTCAAATTGTGCGGGATCCAACGAGAACAAACCTTTTTTACGGCCAGGTGTTCATGCAGTATCGAATGTATGCTGGTGGAAGAAATGTCCAAGGATGTCTCTATCTCTCGGTATGTCGCATGTCGATCTTGCATTATGAGTTCACGCACGGCATCAATGTTCTATGGCACAACAGCCGTTTTTGGACGGCCTTCACGGAATTCGTCTTTGAGCGAGCTTCGGCCACGATTTAATTCATTATACCAATTTTTCACAGTGCTATAGGATGGTGCTTCATCGCCATATAAAGTTTTAAGTTCATGAATGCATTCTGGTCATGGTAGTCCACGTCAAAAGTTGTGAAAAATGATGGCTCAAAAAAGTTCACGAGGTAATTCCATTTTTTTCTATATTAATTTTTTCAAGTCACTGTAAACAACACAAATAATGGTCGTACGTCAAAACGTTTTGAGTACGATTATGCTTAAAAATGACAAACTTTCCAATGGAAATGTCAGATTGCACTTGGCAGCACTCAGTGTTGCCAGGCCAGAAATATATATAGCAGCCCTCGTATAAGTAGTTTTTAAATTAGCAGTTTTGACAAGCATGCGAAAGTTAATATTTCAAATTGACAAGTCATATGTAAGAAACATGACGTCTGAAAGCAGCTTAAAGCTTCAAGAGAAATAAAAAATTCACGAAAATATAAAAATTATTTTTATTCATCAGTCATATAATTATTCAAGCCGATTATCAAAATTACATAATCCATACTTCTGTACTTTTTTACAGATTTCTTTTTTTTCTCCAAATTTTTTTTTTTTTTTAAGAGCTTTTATAGAGACATTAAACACTAAAACTTACATTTTGAAAGTTTTATTAGATTTTAGTTTAAAAAGCCGTCCTTGAATTGTCTGGCTCACTTGAAGCCGTTTGGTTAGGATGGCTTTGATTAGAATAAATCTTTAATTAAAATATTTGAAGGTTAAGTTTTTAAAGTAACAATTTATTTCTTTAATTAAAACATAAAAATAACTTTAATCATTAAATAGCAAAGTTATAGACGCAATTGTTTGCATACCCCAAAATATTACAACCAGGTTCATGACCTCATTATGCTGCAGTTGCAAAGAGCAAACGACGAATACTCACAAGCATCTATTACCAAACTACAACTTTTTTACCAGACATAAAATCTACTATCATCATGGCTGTTCAACTTTTATATGTCTGCCAAAATATGTAAAAATAATTGTATATAAATAAAAAAAAAAATTTGCAGGGAAACAATTGATATATATGTATGTATTTATGAATGTATGAAAGTATGTATGTAGTATGTAACTTTATATAAATAAGAGAAACAAAACAAACAACACAGTAAGAATTAAATAATTGTATGTAATTGCCGCATTGAAGCCTATTTGTAACAGCATACAAAAGATAAGTTAAAAATTTCGTGTTACTTATTTAAGGTAACACTATTTACAACAACAAAAAAGAAAAGAAAAAAACAGTAAAAAAAATCCTAGACAGTTTAAAAAAGAGTGTAGTAAGTATTTGGGGAGAGGGTGTATAATTGCAAAGAGTCAACGGCACGACATGCGCAATTTGTAACACAAACCCAGTCTGTTCTATAACGTTTATTCTTTCATTGTTTTTGACGGCATCGTCCCTTTGAGGGCCGCATTACATTACACTACATTGCCCTGCCCTACCTTATTTTTTTTTTTCGTCTGCATACTTTTTAACTTTTTTTTTTTTTTTGTATTTCATTTAACATTTTTTTGGCAAAACAAAAAAAAAAAGGAAAAAAAATATACATCCAGTTTGCTGTATTCTGTATTCGCAAGTCCTACAGCAAGTTTATATGGATTGTAGTATGCAGCTGTTGGCAGTTAGGTTAAAGTACTTGAAACAAAAGATTTGTTGTATTTTTGGGAAGTGTAAGCTCTATATACTTGCAAACACATACATGCATACAAATATTTGCTTAAATGTGTATGCATATGTATGTATGTATGTATGTACTTTAATATATACATAAAAACCAGACAGACTAAAAAAAGAACAACAGAAGCAGCAAGAAAATTATTAATAAAACAGGCAGACAAAACAAAGGCATTCTCAGTCTATAATACTTCAGACTATACACACTACTTAACTCTTACTTAGTATGTTAATCGAATATTTTGGGTATGGTCAAGAACATAAAAACTCAAATAATTTTCTCTTTTTTACTAAATATTTATTAATGTATGTTTGTATGTGTGTACGTTATAACTTACTACAAGATAATTTACAAAACCTTTTTATTATTGTTTTTAATATTAAAGCATTCAATTAGAAATTATTTAACACTATTGCAAAACAATTTGAATATTCTTAAGGGTTTGAAAAAAATAAATAAAACTATTTTTATTTACACATAGATTAGCAGCTTTAGAAAATGATTGAAAAGCTTTTTTTTTTTAAATAAAACTTTCAAAATTATGCTTATTAAAGTTGTGTTTTGATATTACAATTAGTAAAAATATTTAGTTACTAAACAGACCTATTGTGAAACAGCGTTACCGTTTGTCGATTTTAAATCATTTTTTAGTTTGCCTCTGGCTTCTATTAAGACTTTTTTTTACACTACACATCACAGGTGGAAAAAGGGGATATAACTAAAGGCCAGAATTCACTTTAATACACAATCGTAAGATTTATTCACACAAAAATCTGACAGAATTCTGTCCTACTTTAGAAATCGTTTCAAAATGGCGTCGTACGTGCCACACTATTATACAAAAAAAAAAAAAAAAAAAAAAAAAAAAAAAAAAAAAGATGCAAAAAAAAGATGCACAAAAAAGATGCTTTCAATATTTTGTTGTTGCTTTTTTCTCGTCTTCAAAAAAAAAAAAATCAATTCTGATCGCATTGAAAAAATCATTTTATGAATTATTTCAAAAGATTAAAAAATCGTACAGATCGTTAAAAAAGTCTGTCACACACATACACTTTTAATCCACACTATCATACTTTTTGAGCACACATGCAATTTTTGACAGATCGCACAACTGAGTATAGGCCGGGGCACATAAAATCCGTCGTACGTTTGACGTATTCAACTGACAAGTGCAAGGCGAATCAATTACCAGGTGGTAGCGTAGGCGAATTCAGTACTTTTCACTGTCAAACTCCATATATAAAAAATTTGTGTATATTTTTTGTATATGGAGTTTGACAGTCGTGTATACCAGCAAAAAATACTGAATTCACCTACGCTGCCACCTGGTTATTGCGCCTTGGATAAGTGAGTTAAAATACATGTTTTCTTATAAGCGTTGTCACAATCAATACGTTTCCGTCAACGCAAAATACGAAATTTGGTCAACTTTTAACTTTTGACGCATGTTGAATACTTTGACAATTATCAACTGCTTCTTCTTCTCTGTTTTCTTTTAACTCTTGCTGTGTTTCAATTGTTTTGTGATTTTGATAAAACAATTTTTGTGGTAAACAATAAAATACAAATATAAATTACTTAACAAGTGAATAAAATATAAATTTCTTTTTAAAGTGAATAAAAATAGAGAGCAAACTTTGATTTAACATCCATCAGCAAAGTATTCATTGTGCCAACCTCATCCTTCGTTACTTTGTCTTTAGTTGAAATTGTCAAAATACAACGTATGACGGATTCTATGTGCCCAGGCCTTTAATTTGGCGTTTTTTTAAACAATCCTCCAAATAATAACTACGTAGCAAACAATGTTGCCAGAGACTTTTTTTAATAATGCAAATTTTGCCCGGTCTTTGTAACAGATTGAATTACAAAATAAACAAACAAAACAAAAGTAAAAACTTTGATTTTATTAAAAAAAAAAAAAAAAAAAAAAATAGGAAGATACATTCATTTTAAAATAATTATTGAAGAGAAAAGATAAATGTAAAAAATTAATTTAATTTACGATGGCCTTAATAGCGCAGCTGATTTTTGTTTATGTTTAACGTTGTTGTCAAAACTTTAAAATAAATTTAAAAATAAAAAATTTTCAAATAATTTAAAAATGTAAAAATTGTAAATTTTAAAAGACTAAATTTTAAAACCAAAATATGAAATGTGAGGTATTGCTGCATATACAGGAGAAAGAAACCAAGAGGTTACAACTTCAATTAAAGTAGCGATGTAACGATACGCCATTTCGCCGATCCGATAACGATACCGATACTCAAAAAAATAAATATTGCCGATACCGATTCCGCTGCCGATATGCATACTGAAATTGAGCTCAAGTAAAAATTATTAAAACTCAAGTAGAGTAATTCTTCTAATTTACAAAGTAACAGTGTTTATTAATGAGCATTCAAATCATCAAAATTTTCAAAACATTTTAAGTTTCTCAAGTTCAAATTTTTAAACTACAAAACGTCTGCAATATTTATGATTTTACAAAATAAACGATGGCATTCAGTTAAGATTGGCTCAAGATTAAAAAGACAACGAATTGAATTTGAGATCATGTTAAAATTAAATTAAAATTATAAAAACAACATTGCAAATGATTAATATTTAAAATTGCTATTAATAAGATTTTTGTTTAAAAAACAAAGTGTTCTAAAATTTTGCGGAGATAGACGATTTCTCAAATCCGTTTGAATCAGACCTGCAGTGGAAAATAGTCTCTCGGATGCGACAGAACTCATTTTATGTTTTGCTTTTTATATTTTATTTCTCATAGTTGTTATGCAAAAAAAAAAAAAAAGAGTTGAAAATTGAATATTTGGTTCAAAAAACTCTAAAGAAAAATATAAGAAGTATCGGCGTATCGACAGTAAAATATCGCCGATATCGATAATATCGTAAAACCAGAAGTATCGCCGATATACCGGTATCGGTATCAGTATCGGTTGCGTCCCTAATTTAAAGTACCAAATGATAATAAAAGGATAAATTAAAATTGGCTTTCATTTATTTAGTCAGCTACTTTTGACATCAACGTGGTGCTCTACAACGGCGAAAATTAACGAATTCGCCATTACGACTAGTAATCGATTCGCCTTATTGGGTTAATTAATTTGAAAATGACAAATAAATGAAAAAGTTTGTCAAATAAATTCAAAATTCTAAAAGTTTTAAACAAACAAACAAGGCGAATTCATAAGGGCGAAAATTATACAACACTGCGAAAGAAATATGTACATTTTGTTTTTGTAAAAATCGTCTTTGGCTGTCAAGAAAAAAAGAAGTATAATTGGAGATTATAAATTTTGACATTCCAAGAAGGTAAAATCACAAAGTCACCTGGGCTGTTAAGGCCACCTTTTAAAAATTCGCCTTGTTTTGCCCATATTTATAGATTTTAGCATGGCGAAATCATGAACCAGGTGGTGGCAGGGTTTGAACCCTGGCCAACTAGGTTATCTTTTGTCTGACGATTTTTTTATAAAGAAATTACTATGTTTTACTTTTGGCTTACGTTCGTTTTTAATTGTGATAAATTGTAGAGAACAAACAGTAAAATTTAAATACCAATAAAATGAAATGCACTTTCTTGTTCCCCACAACCTTCGTTAGAATTCTCGTAACTATTTGTAAGGTAGAAAATTAATTGTAACTCTTTTTTTTAAAGAATATTTTTTAATTGTTTTTTGAATAACTTGATTCTGTGATAATTTTTTTAAATACTTTTTAAAACTAAAATATTTGTATGTATGTATATATCGGGAAAAAGGTGTAGCATAAAATTGACTTATTATCCTGTAGAATATTAAACGATTTTTATATTCTTACATACCTTGCTGAAATAGCCCACTGTATGACAACCATCAACGTCTGCCAAGGTCATGATATAAAAGAGAAACGGTTCCACGTCATAGTATAAAGTTTTGTGATCCAAAAAAAATTTCGCCAATAGACACAAATGTTGACAGTATTGCTTATGACGTTTGCCATCCACTTGCCATACTTGCAATTTGCCTTTACGATAAATTTCATCTCCTGGAGGATGACGCCAAACACATTTCTGAGCATGACGCTTAATGCCAGTTTCCGACTTTTGATAACGTAAACAAAATTCACATATGTACATTTGTGGAAGCCTAGATACGTCTTCTGGGTACGGAGACTGATACCACACTTTCATTTTATATTTTCCCATTGTAATGTATCTAAAGAAAAAATAAAGTCTTTAAATTAATTGTTAAATAAAAATGATATTTAAATACTTTATGCCCTTTCCAATTGGCAAATCTTTAACTTCATCCTCAATTTTCTCACTAGCTAAAGCCTGGGCATCTCGAAACAATTGCAAATCATAATCGGGTACCAAGCCAATTAAACTTGGTTCACGATCTTCATCGTTGCAGTCCTTTTCCAGTTTAACTTTATCGCAATTTATAACTTCCGTATTGGGTTTGAATCGTGCTCTAGATTCCTTAATTTTACTATAAAATTCTTTTTGTTCAGCTGTTTGCTTTAAAAGCGATTGTGGCCCTGGCTTGTGAGCATCCAGGTGATTTGAAGATGATGATTTGCTAATAGTTTCACTGCGTAGCTTACGTTCGTTAGCTCTCTCTTTGCATTCGGATACCGACATATTATGGTATATAGGGCAGGCTTCCGGCAAAAAGTGACGGTCTAAGTTGCCGCTTAGATGACCAGAGGAGTCACATCCATCAACCGGGCATCGCTTTTCTAATTGCGGTGGGGTGGGGGCACGTGACATACTAAGAAATCCATTATTGCTAATTTCCTTTTTCACGCTACACTTACTAAGAGTAGTTGCACCAAGACCAATGTAAGATTTTTTGGCAGGACTTTTGCAAAGCGAACGTTTCATATCTCCGACTGTTCCATTTAAAGGTTCTGAATCAGAGTCTGAGCCACCGCCTTGTTGGCTTGCTCCAGGTGTAGTTTTAACTTGTTGCTTGCTGTTCCGTCTTGTGCTCAGAGATCGAGTTAGTTTTCTGTTTCTGGTATTTTTAGATAGACGTTGATCTCCCTCTGAATCGGAGCAGTCATTCTTATTTTTGCCAGCTGATTCGGAAAGTCTATTTTTCGGACGTCGTTTGCCACCAATCCCGCTTTTATCTGCCTTTGAATTGTATGAACTATTTGCACTACTTTCAGATTCACTACTACTGCTTGAAGTTTCATCTTCAGACCCACTGACACTATCGTATTCCGAATCTTCTGAACATTTTCTTCTAGAAGCTGTTGTACCAGCTGCTCGCATTTGTTGAAACGGACCACTATTTCGCTTATTTGGCGCTTGTTTTGCCTTATTAGATGGCTGTTCATTAAACGCAAACGAATTTGTGTTTTTGGGAATAATTTTTGATTGGGGCTCTTGTTTGCCTTTTTTCACAAGAGTTGTTGCAGCAGTTTTTTCAACAGCTTCAGGATTTGTATTTAAAGGAGAATTTGATTTTTTTGCTTTATCATTTTCGTTTAACTTTGCAGCTTTTGTTTCATTGGTTACCTCTAAATTTGTAGATGTTGGCTCTGCCTGTGTTTTTTGCAGCTTTGAAGCAGTCAATGCAAATGCTCCAGAAGATCTTCGTCGCTGAGTTGACTGTGTATTAGACGAGGTTGAGAGTCTTTTAAGTGGCTTTTTCGTTGGCGGTGCATCATCGTCACTCGAAAAGACATTATTTTTTAGAGGCTGCTTTTGTGTTGCATTGCTATTAGATGTGTTCATTTTTGCTTTTTCAGTTTCGGCAATGGCTTTTTGTTGATTAGTCTTGATTTCAGAGCTTTTCCTTCTTGTTGTTACTTGTGACCTTGTTTTGCTGTTATCGTTTCCGCGAGATGTATTTAAAGGTTTGGCATCGCTTGAAGTTGTACTTTCGGAATCCGTTGAGGACGTTCCACTGTCCGTACAACTTGAACTTCCACTGCTTGTTGAACTACCAGATGATGAGGTAGAAGTTGAACGACTGGAATTCATTATATTTGAAGCACTTTTCACTCTTTTATTGCACTTAAATTAAAAATTTATAATAAATTAAATTATCAAGATTATTTTTCTTTTAAAATTGTATGTGATTAAAAGATTTCAGTTTTCTCCTATATACTTTGTTTTCTTTTTTGTGTCATTTTCTAAACATTCGTTCACAGTTGTACAAATATGCAGGTATGCAAAAATACTACAGTTTTCAAAACATAAAATACATGTAAAGAAATATTTCTTTTTTTTTTAATAAATTTATATATAAAAGCAATCTAAATATATAATCAAGAACTAAGTCATTACAGAATCTTACAAAAATTGTTTCTTAAAAAATAGAATAAAAATAATAAATTAAACCAAAAATCAAATTAAAATAAAAACAATTTTTACAAAAATAATAAAGGGATTGTATTTCTTTTATGTTTTACGTCAAAAATTCAAATTTACAAAGCACCTAAGGTCTGTGGAAACACTTTAAAAAACGTAATGTTAGGCTTAAGTTCGTTATTAATTATTAAGAGAAAGGGAGAATCAAATGACTCAATGGTTCGCTACAACAGTAAGCAATCTTCGCATATGTCTGCAAGATAGTTATAAATCGGTAATTTTTTTATTTAAGCAATTTATGCAACTTTTTGTTGCATAAATTTTTTAATAGTAGGATATATTAAATACTATGATATGCGTGATTTATGTCAAGAAGTATTAAGTTGAATTCCAGAATTAATTTCCGTATTGGTAGACCTTAAATTAGTCTTATGCACTGTCATGATATTTATGATAAGAGTAAGAGAGATCTCATTAGAACAGTTTCACGAAAGGACCTGTCAATAAAACGTACATAATTACAAACAAACAAAAGTTCAGCTAAAAAATTTAAAAAATATATTTTATTTATTACGTATTAAAAAAATGAAAATAGGATACTATTTTTGCGCTGCTGCCTGATAATTTTAATTTCTACAAGTTTTTAGGATTAACAATAAATCGGTTTTAGTATTCAACCAGTTAAAGACGTTGTGTAGTTACAGGGAGTCCACACCTGATGAATTTATATCTTGATGAAAGTCAAATTTATATCATAATAAAAATTCATTATGTGTACTCTTACACTATGTCCACACGAGACGAATTTTCATCTTAATGCCTAATAAAACGCCGGCAAAATAATTTTCAAATTTATATTATCAGTTCAAAGGGGTAGACGTTGATGATTTAATATTATGATGATTAATTCTTCATTGTAAAGGCAATATGTCCAAATAATTCTGTCTAAATGTTATTTTTTTAAGTTTCGGTTGGTTTTTTAAATTAACAAATCGCATTCAACAGGTGACTGCACTAGATCATACGGTCAACATTTGTCTTAGGTTTAACATGTATTTTGTTTTTGTAAAACCTAGTTGAGCTGTCAAAAATGTTTGGCAATATATTTGTATGCATTTTTAAAAAATAAAAAAAAAAACACTAAAAATATATTGAAATACATACATATTACCAGACGTTTTTGACAACTCAAATAGGTTTTACAAAATCAAAATACTCGTATCAATATGCCTTGAAAATTATAAATATTCATTTCAAGGCGAATTAATAACAGGTGGCCTTAACAACCCAGGTGACTTTTTGATTTTTCCTTCTTCGAATGTCAAAAGTTATATTCTCCTATTGTACTTCTTTCTTTTTTGACAGCCGAAGACGGTTTTTACAAAAACAAATTATACATATTTCTTTAGCAGTGTTGTATTCATTTTCGCCGTGAGTATACCTGTTATTAATTCGCCTTGATTCATTTGTGCACACACACATATATATACACCATTTGGCTCCGCAGTCCTAAGAAAAACTTAAAATAATAATATGTGTCTCATCAAGGCGAATTGAAACAGGTGACTGCATCCCGCCATACGGTCAACATATGTTTTCTGTTTTCTTTTTCGAGTTGTCAAAATTGTTGCTTTTTTTTCTTATTGTATGTGGTTGCGCCAAAAAAAACGGTCAAAAAATTTTTAGAACTGATTTGTGCTTAACAAAATTAAAGTGTGCTTGACAAAAAATCAAAAAAAAAAAATACTTGTGTGTGAAATTGAAAACTTTATTTAAAATAAAGAAACGTGTGTTTTTATTATAAACTTTATTTAAAATAAAATAAAATGCGTTGGTGTTCTGTGTGTCATAAGGGATATTCGAAGGGAGAAGGAAATTTATTTATTTATTTATTTAAAATTCTAATTTTCAAATATTTTCTTCTTTTTTAGCAAACTTGTTTGCCTAGTGCCGCTTGATGTTGGACAACACACTGTATATGGAACACGAAAAAAGGAAAGTATTAATAATCTCCACTTTTTAAACTTTTTGCTTGCTTAAAATTCTAATTTTCAAATATTTTCTTCTTTTTTAGCAAACTTGTTTGCCTAATGGCCTTAACTAGAGGGGATGTTATTAAGGCTCTAATACAAACTTCACACATAACAGAGATAAGAAAATATGAGCGAAAAGGAGGAACTTAAAGAAAATGATGAGGCAACAACTCCATCAAAAACGCAAACAACCACAGGTACAACGAAAAAGCCAACAGATGCAGTCACAGATTTTCAGCCCAGAGACATTTCCACTAAGGAGGCCTATTTTGTAGAGACACCTACTCAGCCGTTGGTTTTGAGAAGACATCCACAGCAGCAAAATCAGTAAATTAAACACGGCAATCGATTTTAGGATTTTATTGTTAATTGTTGTGGCAAAATTTTTTATTCTTTTTTATGCATTTGCCATAATCATTTTCTTTATCTCATCTTAACAATTTATTATTATAAAATAAAATAAAGGGATTTTGAACATTATTTTATGTGTGAATAGTAGTTTAATAAAGAACGTGTAATACAAATACAAAAATCTTTAATTATTCCAAAGTTGTATTGGTAGTTCGCGGCGCATGCATTAAGACTTGAAAAATAAATTTGATAAATATTTTAATATTAAAATGCAAGATAAGAATTTAAAAAAATTCTGTTTGGTCTTATCCAAAATTGACATTTAAACGCAACAATGCCAAATCGATAATGTATAATGTAATAATTCATCGGTAACTGCTTGACGGGCAGCTTGATGTTGTTCAACGATTGGAGTGACAGTCTAAAAAGAAAATGTATCAAAAATCGGATATAATCCTTATGCAGATTTTTTTTCAATTCTCTTACCTCAATTGCAATTTTTTTAATTGCTCCAGTTAGCATTTCACCCTTACTGTACGCTACACGTATCCTTTCTAATTCGTCATCATCCTCTAAAAAGAATCTTAATAGCTGATAAGCCACATCAATATCTGGATTGCCACCCAAGGCTCTATGTTCCTCAATAGTAGTACGACCACCAGAAAAAGCATATTTATTAATTTTATTTTTTATTTGTTTCGGTGTATCTGTTAAAAATACTGCCGAATTTTGTTCACTAGCAGACATTTTAGATTAACAAATTCATAACAAATTCATACACACGCCAGAAATTTTTGACAACTCAACAAGATGTTTACAAAAACAAAATACACGTAAAATCACGGCGAATTCTATTGCAGTCACCTGTTGTCAATTCGCCTTGTGTCTCATATGCAGTAATAAAGGCGAAAATGTTTTTCATTTTTCTTAGTGCATTTTTATGGTGAAATTAATTTTGATTTGAAATGTGTCAAATAAAAAGTAACCGGTTATTCATATACTTATTACTTAATAAAAAGTAGTGACGTTTTTTCTTGAAGGACTAGTTGGAAAAAGTTAATTATTTAAAGTTATAATTAAACAGTAACAAATATTTATGATAATTTGCCAGCAGAGGTTATGACAATCTCATAATTCCATAATTTTTTTTTTGTTATACAATGAAGTTAACTAAGGGTTTATTGATTGCACTTATTGGTAGTGCTTTTATTATCTTTAATTTATCGTTTGCAGTAGCATTTGAAGATAATGATTTTGCTGAGTTCGAAGATTTCGATACAGATGATGAGTTTGTAGAGGTAACCGCAGCTGTTAAAGGTGAAGGAATTGCATCGCCAAATGAGCCAATAATAACAAAAGAAAAGGTTTCGGCAAACATACCTAATGTACAAGATGACGAGGAGGATGGTATCGTCGAAGATGAGGATGAATTTTTCAAGGATGATGAAGAATTCGAAGGTTTCGAGGGCGATACTAAGGATGATGAAGATAAAAGGGTACCGGAACCAAAATTAACAGTAGCCAAAATACCAATGCATTTCAGGTAAATGTAATTCTCATCAGAGGTCAGAGGTCAATTAATGTGTATTAAAAATTAATTAATCTATATTGCAAAGAAAATAATAATAATAGTTTAAGTTATACATATACATTCATCTGCATGCATATTCATACCCAGCAACCATAAGGGCTTAATTCCAAATTGACTGATTAAAAAGCGATAAAACGATAAAAGTTTTAAAATAGTTTGAAGACCATTTAGGAATAATATTTCAACAGCAACAAAAAGTGTACATTTTTCTCAACTTAAGGGATTTCAAATGTTGAACATAAAAAACATTTTAAATATATTTTTATTAAATTTAATTAATCAATACTAATTCTAAAATGTCAAGGCCATTAGTAAAAGTATTACAAAGTAACAAACCTAAAAGAAATCCAATTAGTAACCAAGTACTAAAGACAGTAGGAGTACATTTAATTTACCTACATGCAATTGACTCAGAAAGTGAGTGCTCAGACCAATATAAAATAAAAACAAAACATTTTTTAAACTAAATTTATTGTACACAGGATACAATTTTATCACATTTTGACTTCTTCTTAAGTAACAATTATTACTATTAAAACCATAAATTAAAGAATTAAAAACTTCCGAATAAAAAGGGCTAAAATAAAATTAAGTTCAGTTTTTGTAATTCAAAAAGTGAGTGCTCATTTCGAACTTTCATAAGAAAGTAACGGTGAACATCAATTTAAATATTTTGTATTAGACTCTTTGTTCTTAACTTTGGCTTCTAGTCTTCTGAAAAGAAAATCGACTAAATTTTGGGTAACCTGGGGTGGAAACTTTTCGCAGAGCATTTAATAGTTTAGCTTTGCTTCTTATCTCTCTCTCTCTCTAACCTTTCTTTCTAAATGGTTTCACAAGTTTTCAATTGGGTTGATATCCAGTGATTAGGGAGGAGTTTCCATCCATTTAGGTGTGTTATATAATAACCATAACTGGATATTATTTGCCGTGTGTTTGTTGTCGTTGATTCGGGTAAATATCAAGTTTTCAGCAATACCCCCATTTCGCACTAGACTTGAGATTCGTTTTTAAAAATTTCGAGTTATTTCTAATGATTCATAATTCCATTAATTATCTGCAAATTTCAACTCCAGCAGCGTTCATACATCCCCAAAGTAACACAGATCCTTCCTCATGTATAAATGTTGAACACATTTTTTGTCTTTAAATTCTTCATTGGGCTTTCTCCACACTAAGCATCTGCCATTGCTTTCATGTATAATAAATTTGCATTCACCTGTAAAAACCTTTGTATACAGTTATTCTTGACATACTGTAAATATATGCCACTTACTTAAGTAAATATTTACACATTTTAGAACTCATTGGGATTCTTATTGGATGGAGATGTTAATGTTGGCTGGTCTTATGGTGTATTTCACCAACTTTTTTGCTGGCAAAGCTAAAAATGCAAAATTAGCTTATTTATGGTATAGCACGCACAAGGGATTGCTCGACGAAAACTTCATATTGGTTGGAGATGATGGAAAACAGGAAAATGAAAATCCTGGTTTAATGAAAGAAAGTGAAAGTTTGTATACACTTTGGTGCTCTGGACGCACTTGCTGTGAGGGAATGCTAGTGGAGTTAAAAATGATAAAGCGTCAAGATTTAGTATCACTGGTTGCTGGTTTGTTGCGACCACAACAAGATCAACTCCACATAAAAGTCGATTTAACAAGAGGTGTAATGGATCCATTTGTCTTCTGTGTTGGTACGAAAAAAACTATAACGAAATTTTTTAAGGAATATGCCGATTTGGTATGTGCGAAAATATAAATTTTAAATATAATTTTCCAATAATTTGAAATAATTTTAGAGCAAATATTGTACTCTAGTCAGCAAACCAGAGACACGTTATAATGTGCCCACTGGTTTTAGTGTCCTCTCGGAAATTCCAGAAGCCACATCTGCCATTCTTGAGAACCGTGTTATAACGGCTCTTAATAAATATAAACAATTTATTGATTACATTCATATATCGGATCAATTTAGTGGTCCCATTCAACAAGATGAAACGAACAATTTGAAGCAACCTGAAACTAAACCAGTACTTATTGCTGGTTTTAAAATGCCAAAAGATGGTGATATGGAAACAATTAAGCCTTTACTCATTCTTATATTCTATTTAATGGAACGTCTCAAAGCTCAACGTATATCGAAAGAGGTAACATTTCTTATTTAAGCATGTTTATGAAGACTAAAGGTACGGTCAGATGAGTCAAATATTTGAACTAAAATATATGAAAAAAATCTTTTCTACTTCTCAAATATTGATTAAGAAATATAATATCCTATTCAGTATAAAATCTAAGATTTCACGTGTCGGGAAAGATTGAATAAACATTTGTAAAAATCGTTGTTACCAATTTTTGGTCCAACTTTTTACTAATCTGAACGCACCTTAAGTTATCTAAAATTCTATGCAATAGGGGGGGGGGGGGTTAAGCGTAAAACTCAACATGTTAAAATATATTTAATACAAAACACTCATATCTAAAGTACAGGGCGTCATGAACAATTGAAATCGATTGTTATTTTACTTTTGAAATGTTTGCATACGTCGAATTGTATCGAAAATTTAAATTAAAGGCGGAATCAATTACCAGGATATCAAACTTCATGCAAAAACACTCAGATCTTTTTTTAACGGCTTTTTCGGATATCTTTATTTTTAAAGACATTCGATAAATTATGAGCCTTCGTAAACAAATTTGATATATAATTTATGGACACAATACAAATACACTTTTGATATGCTGTGAATAAAAGTTATACCACGTTTGAACTGTCTTGAAATCAACTAGTTTTGAAGAAAATACTCAGAAGTGTTTCCAAGTTAAAGTGTTTTACAAATTCGAATTTTCGACGCAAAAGAAAAACAACTTCTATTTTATTAAAATAAACCACGTAAATATTAAAATAAATTAATTATTTTTTAAATATCGTGCTATTAACGTGCTAATAAAAATCATTGTTGATTATTGTTGTTTTTAGCTTAAACTTTGATTTTTGTCTTCACTGCAGAGCGAAGTAAGCGTCTTATTTTTTTGTAAATAATTTTTCTTTCTAAAATTTTTTAGAAAATAAATTAAAAAATGAACCTAAGCCAGAAAAAGTAAATTTTAATTCACTTATAATATTCCTTGGTTCAATCCCTGATTGGGAATAAAAATTCAAAAAGATTTTTTCATAATTTTAAAATTTAATGCCACTTATTCAAGTGGCACTTATTAAGTGGTTTGGGTGGCATGAGAAAGGTATGGAAAAATCAGGTAGTTAAACATCTGATTTAAATTATTTTACGAGGGCTGCTATATATATTTCTGGCCTGGCAACACTGAGTGCTGCCAAGTGCAATCTGACATTTCCATTGGAAAGTTTGTTATTTTTAAGCATAATCGTACTCAAAACGTTTTGACGTACGACCATTATTTGTGTTGTTTACAGTGACTTGAAAAAATTAATATAGAAAAAAATGGAATTAACTCGTGAACATTTTCGTGCCATCATTTTTCACAACTTTCGACGTGGATTATCACGACAAGAGTGCATTGATGAACTTAAATCTTTGTATGGCGATGAAGCACCATCCTATAGCACTGTGAAAAATTGGTATAATGAATTTAATCGTGGCCGAAGCTCGCTGAAAGACGAATTCCGTGAAGGTCGTCCAAAAACGGCTGTTGTGCCAGAGAACATTGATGCCGTGCGTGAACTCATAATGCAAGATCGACATGCGACATACAGAGAGATAGAGACATCCTTGGACAGTTCTTCCACCAGCATACATTCGATACTGCATGAACACCTGGCCGTAAAAAAGGTTTGTTCTCCTTGGATCCCGCACAATTTGAAAGTCGCTCAAAAAAAGGCTCGATTGGTGCAAAGAAATGTTGCAAAAATACGATTGCGGTGCTTCACAAGACGTTTTTAAGATCGTCACAGGTGACGAATCATGGACCTATACGTATGAGCCCAAAACGAAACAACAATCGACCGTGTGGGTCTTCAAAGACGAGCAAAATCCAACGAAAGTCGTTCGTGGAAAAAGCACTTCGAAGCAAATGGTCGCCTGTTTCTTCGGCAAAACTGGTCATGTGGCGACTGTTCCGCTTGAGCAACGTAGGACGGTCACTTCTGAGTGGAACACTACATCGGAGAAATTCGAAAAACCAACAAGAGAAGACGAATCATTGTTCATCATGACAATGCGAGCTCTCACACATCGGCTCAAACCAGAGCGTTTTTGATCGGCCAAAACGTCGAATTAATGGGTCATCCGCCGTACAGCCCTGACTTGGCACCTAATGACTTCTTCTTGTTTCCGCACATCAAGAAAAAAATGCGTGGACAACGATTTTCGTCGCCAGAAGAAGCTGTTGAAGTGTTCAAAACCATGTTTTAGAGGTGTCTCAATCGGATTGGAAAAACTGCTTCGACAACTGGTTTGAGCGCATGCAAAAGTGTAAAAATCATGCTGGAGAATACTTTGAAAAACAATAAAACCATTTTTGATTATAAATATTCGCATTTTCACTATTAGGCCAGAAATATATAGAGCAGCCCTCGTAATAAAAAAATAAGTGTTTAAAGTTTTCAAAATTAAAAAGATAAAATAGAAAATTTTTTTCTTAGCACAAGTAAAAAAAATCATTACGAGAGAAGTTCTTGGCCAATTTTAATTAGAACTCCTACATATCAAATTTGTGGGTTTACATAGACGATAAAGACCGATTAAAAGTAATCTCTCTCAGTCAAAATTAGGGAAAATTGGCTGCCGTGTTCAGACATTTGGGTCAACAAATAAGTAAATTAAATGAATAATTATTAATTTTTTTAAGTATCTTAGAAATTAATGTAAACTTAATCCGAATTAAATTAACTCATTTATCAGGTCGATTATGGATAGCAATTGAATTTTAGTTGCGTTGTTTACTGGCAAAAAATGTATGTTATGCATAACAACTTTCGACTAATAAATTCAAAAATTAAAAATCACATTCTTAAAAATATATTTAAAAATTATACTCATCTATGACGACGAAAATGAATGAATTCGGCACTGCCACCACCTAATAGATGATTTCGAAATGCACGTACATTTATCAGGCATAACGCCAACTTTTGTTTTAAATGTTCTGAAACTCACAAGTTTTGCTCTCGATCTGCTTTTTTTTTAAACGTATGTTCAAAAAACAAAAACATGATTTTGCGGCACAAACCATAAACTAGCAAATGAAAATTAAAACTAAATGCCAGCTGTTTTCTTGCTTAGTTTTATTTCTTAGAAAAACGTGTAACTAAAAAACGAAGGAATCAAAAAAAAAAAAAAATCGGACTCTTAGAGATTATTTCAATCCATTCGATATTCCAATCCATTGGATACTCCATTCCAAGAACTATTTAAAAAATATATCACAAAGCAAGAAATATTTTGGCGACATTGCATTTAGCATCTTTGAATGAAAAGATTACTTACGTCGTGAGTAATCAGTACTTAAAAAGAATTTTGTTTATTTTGTTCGTTATAACATACTCGTTCGGAACTCTTATCGTCCTAAAAGTAAATTAAATAAATCTTTTAAGGCACATTAACACATAAATCGCACATTTAATAAGCGTCGAATATTTTTTATAAGAATTTTAAATTAAAATAACTGATATTTTATATGATTACCGACTGTACGTTGAACCTCATTAACGCTAATATATTTTCGAACATCAAGTAGAACAGCTTTCTTAACAACTTTCATCCGATTTCAAATCGCATCGCAAGTTTCAAGCGTTTTGCGATTGCCAGAACTCTGTATTTCGATTAAAAAAAAATTATTTGAACTCCTATGGCTTATATATTGTGTTTCGAACGTGTTCTCTTTCAAATCGAAATGCAGAGTAACCTCGCTATATTTAAACTAAAAAATCAATTCGAACTAAATATATGGAATGTCGTAATCTAGATATTCGAATACGTCACGAAATGTCATTCAATTTAATCCCAGCTTTCTGATATTTTTTTACCCTTCACCACAAAAAGTGAAAACCGGGTATAACTAATTTTTTCATTTCGTTTGTAATTTCAACAATATCCATTTCCGACCCCATAAAGTACATATATTCTGAATCCTTATGCATAGCGAAGTTTATTGAAGGATTTCCATCTGTTCGTCCGTGTTAGTGTTGAAATCAAGTTTGTCGTGGCATCACATCAGCTAGAAAAAATTTAAATACGCCAATTGATCAGACATAGTGTCGAAAGATGTGCTATTGGAAATCAGGTCTATGTCCTTCGAGGCAACGGCTAAAACACCACGACTACCTCTAATTTTTTTCACATCAGTTGGAACACAATGAAGTAACTCTAATAAAAAAAAAAAAAACAAATAAATGGGGTGACAAAAAATTAAAAAATAAGAAAAAAAATTACCGCTCGCCCATATTTTCCGAAGTACGGGCCTCTGAAATTTTAAAATTTTTTAAAATATTAATATGGGTATCACTTTAAAGCTTTTAAAAAGATTTTTAAGGAAATACTAAAATTTTTTAAAAATGATTAACCCATTACGAGCTGATAGCATTTTTATGTAAAATTATTAACCCAATCATGAATATTCTCACGAAATTTATTTTTCCCGGAAAAAAATTTTTTGGTGAAAAAATTTCTCCAAACATGAATTCCGTGGGAACAAAAAAATAAAAAAGTAGCATCACCGTCAATTGAAGGTAGCTATCAACGTACATTTTTTTATTTTTTTTTTTATGGTGAAGGGTCTATTAAAATCGGCATAACCGAATATAGCATTCTTACTTGTTTTATATCGCTCTATTCTCGATTTTATTTCTTTCGTTCATACGAAATATTTTTACAAAAATACTCGATTTTTACATACATTGAAATATAAATTTTTTTTTTTCAAGGGTATTCAAAAAGCCGAAAAAAACAGAAGCCGTGTGGAAGAAGAATTTTTAAAAAGTACTCATGCTGCTCGTGCTGAAGCTGCTGCACAACGTCGTGAAGAAAAACGTAAACAGGAAAAAGAACGAATTTTGGCTGAAGATGACCCTGAAAAGCAACGTCGTTGGGAAGCAAAGGAACAAAAACGTCAGGCCAAAAAGAAGGCTCCAAAAATGAAACGCTTGGCCGTAAAATCTCTGTAAAATATTTATGGTCTGTGTAAATACTTTTTTGTGTACATTTTATTTCACAAAATTAACAACAACAAAAAAATGAGATTTGATAATAAACTTTTAATAATTTATCTAGATCAAAATAATAATAACAAAATAAATTTCAAGAATAGAATATTTTTAAAACATCAATACAAAAACGAGTTAACATTTTATGGGATAACTATTTTCATTCGACATGTACGCAATATGATTACGAAGTGTTTTGATTTGTTTTTGTGCAGCATCAAAACTATAGGATAAGGAATTTAATTGTCCTTGCATTTCCTTTATAACAGACTCGCGATCGCTGACAGATATACAGGCTGTTGCTCGACATTGAGCCAATTGTTTTTCCAACCGATCGATTTGTTCTTTCTGTTGCTGTTTCAAGATTTCTGCCCTTTCTTTTGTTCTGGCTATGATCTTGGCCGACTCGGAACGTAATGTATTCAAATCGTCTGTAGTCGATCTTAACTGTTCGCAGAACATATCCCTTTGTTTTTGGACTTCTTCTAAATTCTTTTTCACCTGACTCAGTTCTTGTTGACATCTGCTTAGTAAAGCTTTGGAATTATCATCGTTGGTATTATTTTGCTGTTTCGATTTGAGTAATTTAAGCTCTTTGCACACTATCAATAATTTATTATCAACGTTTTCCTTTTCCTTTGTCAACTGGGCCACTTTCAACTGTTCGTTTTCTAAAAGTTTGGGAAACTGCAAGAGATCAGTTAGCCTTTCTTGAAACTTTGCACGAATATCTTTAACTTCTTGATTAATTTGCTGTTCAATGCATTTGTTGTTCATATTCAGTTTTTCAATTAAAACACATTGTTCTTCGACTTTTTGTTGTGCCGCCAAATACTTGTTGCGATACTCATCCAATTGCGATGATTGTTCTCTCATCAGACACTTGAATTCAGTTTGTTCTTCTTTCATCTCATTGATTCGTAGACGTAAAAGATGTAATTCCGATTCATCGGCAGAGGTGGTATCACCTTGGTTACCGCTATTACATTTTGAACATGAACTTTTTAATCTGAAAAGTAAAATTTGCTGGTGAATGTTGTTGCAAGAAAAAAAAATGAAAAAAATATTTAGACATCGCGAAGTCCAAATACAAGTGACTTATGGCTTCATTAAAAATAAAATATTTATTTATTATTAAGGGAACACGCTTTCATTCATGTAACTGCCGCAACAGGTCAGCTTGTCCTGTCAGTTAAATTTTCAAGATTTTCGGGACTGCTTTTGGTTGCATTTTATAAACGACTTATGACGACATTGGCCTCAAGGGTGTGAATCGTTGGTCTTTAATGACTTTTGCGTAAAAATAAGTTTAGAGGGGTCAAATCGCAGCTTCGTGATGGCCTATTGATTTTGCCAAGACGGCTGATAACAGAAATAGCGAACTTAGTGCACGAAAAATTTATTGTTCAATTAGTTGTGTGACATGGGTCATCAACTTGTTGAAACAAGATTGTATACCATTTCAAGTATTTTCTAAAAAAGAGGCCAATGACGCCACCACTTTAAAATTTACAACAAACTGTTACTTCCGGTAAATGCATTGGCTTCTCGTTAGGTTCGGTTAGGTAGACCTAACCTAAGAAAGAAAGAAGAAAGAACTGCGGGTCTGAGAATACGGATAAGGCCCGAGAAAAATGCAGAGAAGAATCCGCTAAGTGAGACCAGTCGACCAATGTGTGCGCTCATCCCCGGAATGAGTCATGGTGTCCGGTTGTGTGCCGGTAAACCACCCACTGTACCTTAAAAAGAAACTAATCTTACCTGGATCCATTGACGATATCAGAAAGGCCCTCATAGTACCGCTGACCAAGATATCTCATCCGTATACACCCCAGCGCCGAACATTGACAGAGGAGGTGTTCCACCGTCTCTTCCTCCTCCTCGTCCTGACAACATCTGCAGAAGTCGTTAAAAGGGATAACCATTCTCCTAGCGTGGGTCCCAAATAGACAGTGGCCAGTGACAGCTGCCACCAAGTCACGTAATCGAACCCTCGGTAGCTGCAATAGTGCAGCTGCCCTGCCCCGATCCCAAGAGGTCCAGATTGTTCTAGCGGTCAAACATGTTGACTCGTTAGACCATCTGGTCTGGGTCAGTTCGTAACTAGCAGCGTCAATGCGCTGTCCGCAAGCAGAGAGGGGTATGCCACAGAAAATGTCAATGTCACCCTCTTCGCCAGTTCATCGGCAACGAGGTTGCCCAAAACGGTCCGATGTCTCCTCACCCACTTTAGGGTGACTGTCGAAACCTCCGCCATCCCGTTAAGGTATGTCCGGCATTAAGAGACACCTTTGAGGGACGTAATAGCTGCTCCCCCTTTGGCTATGTTATAGTACTTTAACCAGCATACCGCCTTTCTAATAGCAGAAATTTCCGCCTATAAAACACTACAGTCATTTAGGAGTGTGAAAATTATCCTTATCCTAAATTCCTCAATATATACCCCATCCCTAACTCGCGTCCCTCTGTTGGAGCTATCTGTGTATACACAGAGTGCTCGAGATGGAAGAGAGTGGCCCTTCGTCAGGTCAAAGAGAGAAATCTCCTTGTGAGGGAAGGTTCTGGGGTTCGGTAATCTACAAGATCAGGAATAACATCCGTGATCCGTAGTACGCTAGCATGTCCCCATGATTTATGGTTACATGCGCCTATAACATTTAGTCTGCTTGTTGTCCTCAGCGTAGCCCTCTTGGCCTGAAGATCCACGGGCAGTAATGCATGGCGAAAAGCGCCTTTGTGGGCGTTGATTTAATGGCCCCAGTCATTAAGATCGCCATACTGGCTTCTCGTTAATGTCGCAAGGATTTTTTAATCCCCAGATGCGGCAAAAGCAAAAATATTCGAATCGTTAGAAAAGGAACTTTTCTGTAAAACTTAAACTGAAACAAATGTAACGAAGTGGAGGGTCGTTTGCCTGCAGTTGTTAAGTTAACTGGACCTTCTAAGCTTACTTTTGAATAAAGCAGCCACATTCTTTTCGTTACGTACTAAACGACGATGGAAACCATAAGTGTTGTCTAATCTAACATTTTAGCAGAAATTTGCGTACAGCACAGGGGATGGCAGCCAAAATTTACAGTCACAATTTGGGCAACACAAAAAATTTTGTTTTAGTATTTCAAAAAGATATAAAAAAAGATTCTTATATTTGGACTACCCGGTGCCAACAACTGATAATTTTAAAATATTATTTTATGGTTTTAATAAATTTAAACAAAAAATTGTTTTCGAAAAAAAAAATATTTTTTCGAGCAATTTTTTTTTGTGGAAAAAAAATCCTTTTTTGGAGAAGTGGCAAAGTGTGGAAGGGGATTTAACAATTTTTTAATGTTCTTTTTTAAATTTAACTTACTTTTTCGTTAGGTCCTTAAGTTCCTCGTCCTTCCTATTGAATTCCGTCAACAAATACAAATAGTTTTCTTTAAGTTGTTGAAAATGGTTGCTACCTTGACACGGTACATCAACATTATTACGGTGGTTATTGCTACCACATGTGATTGGTGGCACACTGCATGGCTTTAAGGTCTTGTGACTACAGGTTTTTTGATTACACGATTCATTTTCTTGTTTCCGAACACATTCGGTGAGTTGAATTATTTTTTGTTGCATAGATTTCATTTTCTCTTTCATTTTCTCTAAAGAATCCATTTCTTCACAGGGTCTAGGAGACGACTTTGTTTTCTTCTTGCACTCCTTAAGTTGGTCACATTCCTTGAGAGCGGTGAAAATCTCCTGAATTAATTTTCTTTCTTCTGTTACACTCATTCGGCTGCCATTATCAGAACAAATCGTTTGTATTTCACTCGATTCACCGGCAGGTGCTCTATAATTTCCTGTTCTTTTGCGAGTTGTTTGTGCATGATCTTGCAATGCATCGCAGGTGCGATTAATTAAATTCAAGTTGTCCTCATCGAAAGTGGTAATAAGAGGAAACTCTCTGTAATGTCTTTTCGAGCCTTTATTTTGCAAATTAATTGCTTGTTGAATGAGACCTTTAAGCTTTAACATCTCGCGCTCCCAATTTTCGTGCATTTCTTTCAAGTCGGATTTTTCACATTTAGTTAGACAAGGTTTACGCTCCAGTCTTTGTATCTCAGCTTTAAGTTTTTCTAAAATTTTATTGTGATTTTTTATATTTTTTTCCAGTCGTCTATACTGTGCATAGGCAGCTTTTTGTTCGGTATCCTCGTGAGAAGAAAGTGGTGTATAATCTTCACCTAAACTCTCTTCTTCCATCTGTTGTACTTGCTCTTCTGGTTCTGCTTGTGATTTTTCTACTTGTTCTTGATCTACTGGCTCTTCGCCCTCAAGCTTAATTTCACTGGGCTCTGGTTCATTTGTTGGTTCGTTTGTTGGCTCATTTGCTGCCTCAGTTGTATTTTCAGTATTTTCAACAGGAGATTTTACGCTCTCTTCATTTTCATTATTATCAGCCATTGTACTTTTGTGTTTGTTCTTTTACTTTAAATTTTTAATTATCTAACTTCTGTGGTCACTATAAATTTTGAATAATCTTCTCTTTTTATTTTCTCTTATAACTTTTTAAAAATCTTATACATATAAGGTTTTTGTTTTTGTTGCTTTTTTTAAAAGTATAATTGAAAATAATACCTATGGTACCTATTTAGTTTGTATATTTTTTTTTCTTAAATACTTTACTTTAAAAAAAGGTTTAATTTTCTTTATTTTTATAAGGGGATTTATATTTTTAGCTTAAGGATACGGTCAGATTAGTCAAATATTTGACCAAAAAAACGTTACAATATTATGGAAAACAAGTTTTCTTTCTCAAATACTTATTAAGATATACAGTGCCGGTCAATATAATAGCACCAGTTGCAATATTTTGCTTCGAAAGAAGTAAAAATTTCACCTTTTTATTATATTATTTTTTTGAGTTACATTTTTTATGCTGTCTCAGAGTGTGTGTGTGTGTGCATTTGTTGTCAAATTTCGTAACTGTTAGTCAGTTATAAAAGATCTTTTGTTAACACTTATCATTTCGTGCATTTATTAAAATGGCTCCAGTACGCTTTTTTAAATTTGTTGTGCAAAATGTTGTGAAAAATAAATGAAAACGAAAGGAAAAAAATTATTTTGATATACTTTCTATAAAATCGTGTGAAAATTTAATAAAAATTGCATATTTATGGGTCGCGGAAAGCATTGTTCGCCGGAAAAATTTGAACTAAAAAAAAAAAATAGCATCACAGGGTAAATTCTATACCCAAATAAGGGAATTGCTGTGCTGTTCCAATGAAATGATAATAAATGCTTTAAGATATGAGCAAAAAGTTAAATACCGTTGTAGGAAGCGAGCTTTGTCAACCTTAATAGTACGATTAGTACGGACGACTGAAGCAAATCCCTTTATGACAGCTAATACGGAGCTCTGTCGGCAAGCGTGGAAACTATTCGCCGCAGACTTCGAGAAAACAGTCTTAATGCCTGTAGTCCTCGAAAACTGCCGCTCCTTTCCTCTAAACATGTTGCAAAACGGATATATTATGCAAAAGCACATCTAAATTGGCCAATGGACTGACGTTTCAAAATTGCTCTTTTTAGTGGAAAGGGCTCCAGATGTTTTGTGCGTAGGTCTTCTAACAGCGAATACAAGCCACAATTCACATCAAAATTGATCAAACATGGAGGACATAGTATTATGGTATTGGGTTGCTTTCGTATCAAGGTGTGAATCCTGTATATTGGATCAAATTGTTGTGGATTCGGTTTACGTAAAAATACGTGATGACTATATGCTGCCGCATGTGTGGATATACCAGCAAGACAATGACCCCAAACACTTCAGCAAAATGGCAAAAAAAAAAACGATTCAACGACAACTTTGTAAATTTATTGGAGTGGCCTGCACAGTCCCCAGATTTAAACCCTATCGAAAATCTGCGGACGGACATAAAGAAGGGTGTATCTACAATAAAACCAACAAGATTTGAAGGGCTCTGGGAGGCTCTTTAGAAAGTTTGGAGTTCCATCAAAGTTAAATGATGCCAGCATTTAGTCGATTCCATGGGAAGACGTTGTGCCGCGGTATTCGCAAACAAAGGGCACGCGACAAAGTAGTGAAACCATACAATTAATTTATCTGTGAAATTTTTTATTTATTTTAAGAAACACCACTAATTTATGTAAAAAATAAACTGAAGTGCTACGAGGGCTGCTATATATATTTCTGGCCTGGCAACACTGAGTGCTGCCAAGTGTAATCTGACATTTCCATTGGAAAGTTTGTCATTTTTAAGCATAATGGTAATCAAAACATTTTCGTGCCATCATTTTTCACAACTTTCGACGTGGATTATCACGACAAGAGTGCATTGATGAACTTAAATCTTTGTATGGCGATGAAGCACCATCCTATAGCACTGTGAAAAATTGGTATAATGAATTTAATCGTGGCCGAAGCTCGCTCAAAGACGAATTCCGTGAAGGTTGTCCAAAAACGGCTGTTGTTCCAGAGAACATTGATGCCGTGCGACTGTTCCGCTTAAGCAACGTAGGGCGGTCACTTCTGAGTGGTACGCTACAATTTGTTTGCCTGAAGTCATCGGAGAAGTTTGAAAAACCAACAAGAAAAGACGAATCATTGTTCACCATGACAATGCGAGCTCTCACACATCGGCTCAAACCAGAGCGTTTTTGACCGGCCAAAACGTCGAATCAATGGGTCAACCGCCGTACAGCCCTGACTTGGCACCTAATGACTTCTTCTTGTTTCCGCACATCAAGAAAGAAATGCGTGGCCAACGATTTTCGTCGCCAGAAGAAGCTGTTGAAGTGTTCAAAAACCATGTTTTAGAGGTGTCTCAATCGGAGCGGAGAAAGTGCTTCGACAACTGGTTTGAGCGCATGCAAAAGTGTATAAATCATGCTGGAGAATACTTTGAAAAACAATAAAACCATTTTTGATTATAAATATTCGCATTTTCACTATTAGGCCAGAAATATATAGAGCAGCCCTCGTATTATTTTGACTGTGTAGTTTTTAAGTTTTTTGTTTTTATTAATTAGCGTATTAAAAACCATTAACATCAAAGAATTTATTATTTTGTTTTGATTTGAATCTGTCCAACAGTTAAACAGATTTAAGCGGAATCATTATAAATTTGTGCGCGGTGCTATTATATTGACCGCAGCTGTATGTATAAGATTCTATTCAATATAAAACGTAAAATATCACATTTATTATATTCTAAATCGCCATTCGTAATGATGGGTATCAGAAAAGATTGAATAAATATTTGTAAAAATATTGGTTACGTTTTTTGGTCAGTTATTTGATTAATCTGACCGCACCTTAAAATTACGTGAATGTGGAAATTGAATTGATATCGTTAAAAGTTCATGTATCCTGTGATTACAATTTAGATTAAGGAATAAACGCAACGTGCTGCAGTTACCAAAGTAATCACACCTACGTTGGAATATTTCATTTTGGGATCATTTCTCTTCACAAAATATTTTTTGAAAAATTGATAGTAATCGATATGGAATACGAAAAAAAGTCAGCCGTATACAGTAGATAAAGCAAAATAAAATCAATGTTGATTATTGTTGTTTTTACTTAAACTTTGATTTTTGTCTTTACGTTATTGTTTGGACAAAAATCTTTAGTTTATTTCAAATGTAAGTGAGAAGTTTCCTGAAGAGCTAAGTGAGCGGTAGCGAAATGGCCATGCTTTCACTTTCAATAGTCAATATCGGTGATTTTAATAATTCGGTCGGGATAATCAGCAGGATTTTTTTTAATTTAAAAACAAAAAAATTTATTTTTGGAATTTTTGTCTGTCTGTGTTCGCATCACGTTAAAACTGCTAAATGAATTTGAATAAAAATTTGTGAAAAGGTTCCGTAGTACCTTGGTTCAAATATAGAATCCTTTTATTTATTTATTTATTTTTTTTTTTTTTTTTTTGTAAAAGTATTTCATTTTGTAGAGAAAATAGGATAACAAAGGTGAAAGCAACTAATTTTATATGTAAAATAATACATTTTATTTTTTAATTAGAAAATTTTCCACACTAAACTGTACAATAAATGTTTAAAAAAACATTTTTCTAAATTTGAATTTTAAGAAAATTAAAAATGTCATGCATTCAAAGTCGTGGGCACTGCAAATTTTTGTAAAAAGTGTGACTTATTTCTTTGTGTTTGTTTGTCCTTAAACTATAGCTGCCTACATCAGTGGACCGATCCTCTTGGATTTTTCACAGCTTGTTAGCACATATGCGTTTGGTAAAAACGGGATTTAATTTTTTTTATTACACTTGGGCGTGGCACTTTTCATAAAAGGCAAATTTTTAGCATCATGTTACTTCATAACTGTAACAGTTACCATCCTGCCTTTTTTCAATAACTCTCTTATTAATATACATAATCGGGCGAAAAATTGGTAGGATTATAATAATGGGCGTGGTACCTCCTGTACAAAAAATTCTTTACCGTGTTGCTAGAGCGCTATAATGAAAAGACTTGAAATTTCGCACCAATACTCCCCTCATCAATATAAAAAGCTTAGCGAAACAGTGGATGTGGTAACTCCCACATAAAGTGAAAAATTATGATCGTGTATCTAAAGAAGTATAACATGTATTTCCCGCAAATTTTGCACAACTAACGCAGATATAAGAATTTATAGTCTGGCGAATTACAAACTAAATTGGAACAGTGGTCGTGATACCTCTCACACAAAGTGAAAAATCATTATCGAGCATTAAGAAAACTTAAATAGACAGAGTGTGAAGGTACGTATTATAATGAATAATAACACCCAGTTTACACATGTCAAGTTTTCTTGCAGCGATTCTGAATTTTGTGGGTGAGAAAACGAGAAATAAAATGATTCTGTACTCCTTTCTCTTCCACAAAATTCTGAATAGCTGCAAGAAAACTTGGCGTTTGTGAACTGGGTGTAAACAGGGTGTCAGACGATCAAGTTTTCATTCAAGTTTTAAAATTTCTCTCATTTTTTAACCAATACACTCACACTTTAAGAACTTGCTGAGAATTTGCTTTCAAGTTTGCTTTCAAGTTTTCGTTCAATTGAGTCTTTCAAATTACATTCAAGAAAGCAGCTGATTGACGTTTTTCCCTCTAAATTTGTATTAAAAATTCTGCTGTCAGTGTTTTCTTGACATCTTGCTTAAAAACTTGCTTTGAAATTGCGTGCAGCCTACGTTACAGCTTTCAATTTTTGTAAATTTTGACAAGCAGTATGTGTAAATTTCTTGAAAGAGAATTGAACAAAAACTTGACCGTGTGACTGCACTGTAAATTAAACTAAGAGTGATATATTCGGCTATGCCGAATCTTATGTACCCTTCACTATATACATATGTAAATCTAAAAAAACAACAAATAATAATAATAAAACAACAAATATTGAGGCGATAGAGAATTAAAAAAAAATTTACATAAGCATTTTTAAAAAAAAGTTTAGAATTTTCTGAAAGATCTCTACAAAAGTTTTTAAAGGCCAGGATTGACTATCATACTCAGTCGTACCATCTGTCAAAAATTGCATGTCTGCTCAAAAATTACGATAGTGTGGATTAAAAGTGTATATGTGTGACAGACTTGTTGATAGGTATGCAACCGACACCGATATATCAGCGATACTTCTGGTTTTCCGATATATCGATATCGGCGATATTTTACTGTCGATACGCTGATACTTCTTTTATTTTTCTTTAGAGTTTTTTAAACAAAATATTCAATTTTCAACTCGTTTTTTTTTGCATGACAACTATGAGAAATAAAATATTAAAAGCAGAACATAAAATTCAAATGAGTTCTGTCGCATCTGAGAGACTATTTTCCACTCAAACGGATTTGAGAAATCGTCTATCTTTGAAAAATTTGAGAACACTTTGTTTTTTAAACAAAAATCTTATAAACAGCAATTTTAAATATTTATCTTTTGCACTGTTGTTTTTATAATTTTAATTTAATTTTAACATGATCTCGAATTCAATTCGTCGTCTTTTAAATGTTATTAATATCAATTTTAAATCTTGAGCCTATCTAAACTGAAAGCCATCGTTTATTTTGTAAAATCATAAATATTGCAGACGTTTTTTAGTTTGAAAACTTGAATTTTAGAAACTGAAATGTATTGAAAATTATGATGATTTGAATGGCTCATTAATAAACACTGTTATTTTGTAAATTAGAAGAATTACTCTACTTGAGTTTTGTTAATTTTTACTTGATCTCAATTTTAATATGCGTATCGGTATCGGCGATATTTATTTTGAGTATCGGTTCGGCGAAATAGCGTATCGTTTTTAACAGATCTGTACGATTTTATAATCTTTTGAAATAATTCATAAAAAAATTTTTTTCTATGCCATCAGAGTTGATTTTTTTTTTAAGAAGAGGAAAAAGCAACAACAGAATATTACAGACATCTGTTTTTTGCATCTTTTTTGTATAACAGTGTGGCACGTACGGCGCCATTTTTAAACGTTTTTTAAATTAGAACAGAATTCTGTCAGATTTTTGTGTGATAAAATTGTACGATTGTGTATGATAATGAATGCTGGCCTTAAATGATACCCATATTGATATTTTAAAAAATATGACGCACAATCGTATTTTTCTATAAAAAGTTTATAGGTCCATAACTCCAGATATATGGGAGAACGCCAATTTTTTTCATTTGTTTTTTTTTCTTGTATTTTAATTCTCTATCGCTCTATAAATTTTTTTTATAGATTTACTTATATGGTAAAGGGTATATAAGATTTGGCATAGCCGAATATATCACTATTATTTGTTATTTACTTAGCTGGGACAACAACCCTAAGCAATAAAATAATAAATTTTTCTCAGCTTATTTAAAGGGGTTCTTAAATGTTGAACATAAAAAACATTTTAAATTTATTTTTTTTAATTTAATTAATTAATACTAATTCTAAAATGTCAAGGCCATTAGTAAAAGTATTACAAAGTAACAAATCTAAAATAAATCCAATTAGTAACTAAGTACTAAAGACAGTAGCAGTACATTTAATTTACCTACATACAATTGACTCCGAAAGTGAGTGCTCAGACCAATATAAAATAAAAAATAAAAAAAAAACATTTTTTAAACTAAATTTATTGTACACAGGATACAATTTTATCACATTTTGACTTCTTCTTAAGAACCATTTAGTACTATTAAAAACATAAATTAAAGAATTAAAAACTTCTGAATTAAAAGGGCTAAACTAAAAATAAGTTCAGTTTTTGTACTTCAAAAAGTGAGTGCTCATTTCGAACTTTCGTAAGAAAGTAACGGTGAACATCAATTTTAATATTTTGTATGAAATGCTCTGTTCTTAACTATGGCTTTTAGTCTTCTGGAAAGAAAATCTACTAAGTTTTGGGTAACCTGGGGTGGAATTTTTTCGCAAAGCATTTAATAGTTTAGCTTTACCTTTTATCTCTCTCTCTCTCTAACCTTTCTTGCTAAATGGTTTCACAAATTTTCAATTGGGTTGATATCCCGTGATTAGGAAGGAGTTTCTATCAATTTCGGTGTGTTATATAATAACCATAACTGGGTATTATTTGCCGTGTGTTTGTTGTCGTTGGCTTGGGTAAATATCAAGTTTTCCGCAATACCACACACTATGCTGAATATTCATTTTTAAGACATCAATTTATTTCTAGTGTTCATAATTCCATTAATTATCTGCAAATTTCAAATTTAGCAGCGCTCATACATCCCCAAAGTAACACAGATCCTCCCTCATGTATAAATGTTGAACACAATTTTTTTCTTTAAATTCTTCATTGGGCCTTCTCCACACTCTGCATCTGCCATCGTTTCCATATAATTAAATTTGCTTTCATCTGTAAAAACCACTCTGTTCCAAAGTCGTAAGACTTATTTCTGTGTTCTTCGTTCGCATTTAAGTCTCTTAGGTTTGTTCACTTTGCTTCTGTATGGTTTCTTACGTGGAATACAATTACTGTATCCACCCTCATGAAGTACTTTTCGTACTGTATTTGAACATACGCTTTCTTAAAAGTTATTATTGATAGTTCTCGTTATTTCTGTTGGCGGTAATTTAGGATTTTTCCTTTTTTCCCCGCACAATATATTTCTCAATTCACTAATTAATTCTCTATCGGGACATGTATTTATTTTTTTGATTGGAATGAAGTATTATTGTTCCAAATGATATGGAAAAATTAAGAGGCAGGTGTGTTGTTTTTCCAGCTGCCTCGAAGGACATGTGTACCGATCTGTATGATTTTCAATAGCTAAATTTTTAAAGCTTTGTCTCATTGGAGTATTTAAATCGTAGTATTTAAATTTTCTCTAGCTCATGTAGTGCCTTGGCAAAGTTGATTTCAACCCGAACACGCACGGACAGACGGACATAGCTCAATCGACTTTGCTATGCATAAGGACTGAGGATATGTATACTTTGAGGGGTCGGAAATGGATATTGTTGAAATTACAAATGGAATGATAAACCTAGATATTCCCTTTTCCACTGTTTGTGGTGAAGGGTATAAATATGGCTGGACTGAAAGAGTGGATGTGTTACGTTTATATATTTTGGGAAAGAGAAAACGCAACAGGACTTGTTAGTTATTTATTATTTATTTATTTATTAAATTTTTTTTTATTAATAATTATCATTTTTTTAATTCAAAACATTTAACTCAAAGAAATTTCAGTTTTGATTTTTCTAAACACAATCGTACCTTCATACATACATATCTAAATATGTATGTATGTATATATGTTTTTACATATATGTATATGTATGTATGTTTTTTTTTTAGTTTCCTTGAAAGTTTATGTTTCGTTTTGGAAAATTTTCTGTCGTTATTTTAAACAAATTAATTTTACAAATCTCTACATTTATTAAAACAATACTATTGAGCAAAATCTTTCTACATATGGAGCAAAAAAGTCAAAATTTGAAGTTAACATCGATACTTAGCGCAACTAAGCCATCTAAATTGGTCCGGAATACAAAATTCCATACACATTCTGGCTTAAGAAAAGATAATGTACCCGTCGATAATAAACCCTGTTGTGATGCAAATAGTTTGCAAAAGTTGAAGAAACATAAGTGCTCCGATGTAAATACTGAAAAATTGGATTCTGAGGATAAAGAGAATTTAGAAACGTCACAGAATATTTACAAAATTGAAAAAAGCTCTAAGCGACCCGAAAAAAGTTTGAAAATAAAAAAGGAATTGTCAAAGTATAGAAATGAGTTGAGAGAATTTACCAGCAGCACTAAAGATTTGGAAGAAAGGTATACGAAAATAAATACCGAATTGAGCGAAATGAAACAGAAACATAATTATTTGATAACAAAGCGTAATTTGCCTTGTGGCGATTTCGATACCTTTTCCGACAGCAGTTCCACAGCCGAAGAATATACACTCCAGCGCAAATGTACCCAAATATTTCATCGGAGCAATAGCTTTATGCAAATTTTAACTAATGAACCAATGAAAGAAATTAATTACAGTTTACCGAATGATGGCGAGAAAAATTGTCCAATGAAAGACAGTCACAAAACAGAAGATGTAGATCGACAAGCCCAACAACAACAACAGTCTGAGAATAAAGAGAATTTAGTTCCCTTTTATACGAGTAGCAGTTACGACAACAGCTCGGAAAATGGCTGCTATTTGCCTGTCGTCAAGTCTGTCATTGACAATCAAACGAAAGCTCAACAGAGTGCTGCTGAATTGTCTTCCCTTAAAAAGACCATCTCGAAACTGCAAAATGAAAGCGAACGTTTTTCTTCAATTATCGAACAACAGAAGAGCACACTAAGCGACTATCGTTTACGTTTCGTTAAGGCCCAGCATCTCGTTAAGGAACAACGTATTGAAATTGAAAAATTGAACAATCAAAACCAAAAGCTGGAAAAAGAAACATCAGTCATTATTGATGATCTGCATCGTAAAATTGAAACGAAATTAAAAGATGTGGACGATCTCACGGATAAAATGAAAAACGAACAGGCGAAAAAAGATTCTATAATTAAGGAAAATGCCAGTCTAATTGAACGAATACGAAACGCTGAAGCCGAAGCAAATGAACTGAAAAACAAACTTGAAGAGATGAGCCGTCGTAAAGCGGCAACAATGACACGCTTAAAAGTGGCCGAACGTGATTTAAAAATATTCAAAAATTATAATTTAGCGCTAAAGCAGGAAAAGCGAAAATTATGCGATGAAATGAAAGTGATCAATGAACAATTGGAGAGTATGCAGTCAATAAGTAAACGTACAATGAATCGCCAACGTGAGCAAACTGAAAAACAAAGACGTAGCCTGCAAAAGCGTATATTCGAACTTGAATTGAAACTGAATCGCAGTCAGAATTCGACAACTAGTTTGATTCAAGAACGTGATACTCTTATTGCAGAATTACAAAGTCAACTTAATAATTTGGTGCACAATTTTGAAGTCTCTCAAAAGCATATACGTGTCCTGAGACGTCACATTTACTCAATGTGCGGCAATAACAGTCGCCCCTCAATCATTCATAATCGCTCGCTTGCATAAAAATGCATGAAGGATAACAACGATGTTCAACAACTTTTAAAAGTTTTTTTTTTTTTTCTTCTTTTACCTTTGAGATTTATTATTTCCATTTTTAAAATTTTTCTGTTTAAAGTGAATAATTTTCTTATCATTTTATTCACCTTAAACAGAAAAGTTTCTTACTTTCTCGCTCTCCCTCTCTCTCTCTCTCTCGTTCTCTCTTTTGCAAAAATGGAAATTATAAATCTGAATTTCTATGTTTAAAATCCTTTTTTTTTTATTAAATTTCTATTTTAAAATTTTTATATTTAAGAAAATTTTAAATTAAAATACATCTTTATTGAAATTTTTTGATTTCGATATTGATTATTGAGCTTTTATTATTCTATTTAACAGTAACTATTTCTTCAGAGAGGACGATCCGTACTTTATGCGGGTTATAGAATTGCAACTTAAGTTGTAAGAGCTTACCCACGATATTATGCTTTTCGTTAGCTGTTTAAATACGACAACTTTCCACTCAAAAATATTCACCTTGACAATACGGTTGCATCAATAACCGCAGAATGTAGAATTTTGTAGTTAAGTTTGTTTACCTCTCGGCTACAATATCGAAATTATTTTTAAAAATTAAAGTTTAAAATTATAGGGTGCCCCCCTGCAACATAATTTTACGTATCTTAAAGCGTTATTGGCAGATAATTCAAATTTTTAGAGAGTATTACGGCATTTACACTATGCAATTTTTAATGAAACGAGCATGAAATTTTTGTTTGGTGGTGAAACAAGAGGGGTAAGCAATATAGCATTACATGAATTTGAAGAGATGTTTTTGTTGGTTATGTTTCGTTTGAAATAAAGAATATTACTGCAACTGAAAAGGTGAATTGAAAAAAAAAATTGCATCAAAATATGCCATAGTGTAAATGTAGACGAAACGAGATTTTGACGTATTAAGCTTTGTCTTTATTTCCGAAAAATACTGCTTTTTAAAATTTACACTCGAGTATCTATAAAGGCCAGGATTGACTATTATACTCAGTCGCACGATCTGTCAAAAATTGCATTTGTGCTCAAAAAGTATGATAGTGTGAATTAAAAGTGTATGTGTGTAACAGACTTTTTGACAGATCGGTACGTTTTTATAATCCTTTTGAAATATTTCAGAAAATGATTTTTTCTATGCGATCAGAGTTGATTTTTTTTGAAGATGAGTAAAAGAACAACAAAATAGTAAAAGCATCTGTTTTTTGCATCTAATGTAATAGTGTGGTACGTACGACGCCATTTTGAAACAATTTTTAAAGTAGGACAGAATTCTGTTAGATTTTTGTGTGATATAAATTTGTTCCACTTTTTATTGCCTGCGAAAAGTGAAAAAAATTCGGGGGAAAAACGTTGGTATTATGAATTATGAAAGAGAAATAATATGTAAAAAGCAAAATAGCTCCCTTTAATTTACGGTGATGCCACTTTTTTGTTCGCACGGAATTCATAATTGGAGGAACCTTTTTTCGAGAAAATTTTTTCCGTGAGAACGAAATTCCGTGACAATATTCATGATTGGGCTGATAAAAGTGCCATTGACTCTTAATGGGTTAATCATTTTTTTAAATTTTTAATATGTTCTAAAAGATCTATTCAAAAGCTTTTAAATGATACCCATATTGATATATTAAAAATTTTGAAATTTTCAGAGGCCCATAACTCGGAATATATGGGCGAGCTCCAATTTTTTTCACTTGATGTTTTTTTCTTATTTTTTAATTATCTATCGCTCCATATGTTTTTTCAATTGGAATTACTTCATCGTTTTAAATAATATAGAAAAATTAGAAGCAGGCGTGGTTTTTTTGCTCGCTGCCTCGAAGGACATAAACCGATCTTGTTGATTCTTAATAGCAAAATTTTTAAAACTTAGTATATCTGATCGATTGGTGTATTAAAATTTTTTTCTAATTTATCTAGTGCCTTGGCACAGTCGATTTCAACACTGCTATTGAAAATCAGCAAGATCGGTCTATGTCTTTCGAGGCAGCGAGCAAAACACCACGCCTGCTTCTAATTTTTCCATATTATTTGGAACGATGAAGTAATTCCAATAAAAAAAAAAAAACAAATATAAGGAGCTATAGAATATTAAAACGAAAAACAGCAGGTGAACCCATTAAGATCCAATAACATTTTTATGTAAAAAAAAAATTTAATTTCTTAATTCTTTCTGTTTTTTATTGAAGTTACTTCACTAAAGGCCGGGGCACATAGAGTCCGTCATACGTTAAACTTTTAAAGATTCAACTAAAGTCAAAGTAACGACGGATGAGGTTGGCACAATGAATACTTTGCTGACGGATGTTAAACCAAAGCTTGCTCTCTATTTTTATTCACTTTTAAATTTAATTTGTATTTTATTCACTTTTTAAATTAATTAAATTTGTATTTTATTGTTTGCTACCAAAATTGTTTTATTAAAATCACAAAACACAATTGAAACACAGCAAGAGTTAAAAGAAAACAGAGAAGAAGAAGCAGTTGATAGTTGTCAAAGTATTCAAAAGTTAAAAGTTGACCAGCTTTCGTACTTTGCGTTGACGGACACGTATTGATTGTGACAACGCTCATAAGAAAACATGTATTTTAACTTACTTGTCAGTTGAATTTGTCAAAGTTTAACGTATGACGGATTCTATGTGCCCCGGCCTTAAAAGCTAGATTTTTATACGGATGTAGCACTTATATTTTTGCTACTCTTCACTACAAAAAGTGGAAAAAGGCTATAACTAAATTTGTTATTCCGTGTGTAATTTCCACAATATTCATTCCCGACCCCATAAAGTATAAATATTCTGAATCCTTTTGCATAGCGAAGTCGATTAAGCGATGTTCGTCTGTCCGTCCGCGTTCACAAAAAAAAAAAAAAAAACAATAAATACATTAACCGATCAGACATAGTGTCGAAATCAGCATTATCGGTCCATGTCCTTCGAGGCAGCAGGCAAATTACCACGCCTACCTCGAATTTTTTCATGTCATTGGGAACAATTAAGTTACTCCAATCAAAAAAAAAAAATAAATAAATGCATGGGGCGATAGAGAATTGAAAAATAAAAAAAACGTTGAGTGAAAAAATCGGCGCTCGCCCATATTTACCGAGTTATGGGCCTCTGAAATTTTTAAAATTTTTTTAAAATATCAATATGGGTATCATTTGAAAGCTTTTGAAAAGATCTTTTAGAAAAGACTAAAGTTTTAAAAAAATGCTTAACCCATTAAGAGCCGATGAATTTTTTATGTGATTTTTTTTTAAATTCTCTGTTACCTTTATATTTGTTTTTTTGGTTTAAGTTACTTTATTTAACTGCAGGGTATATAAGATTTGTTATGGCCAAATACAGCACTTGTATTTTTTTTTTATTTTAATATTTAAACAATAACAAGTATTTAAACAACAAAATGCTTTTTTATATTCAAACATACATATTTACACAAACACAAATGTATTTAACTATTTAAATGAAAGATTTTCATTGTCTTCTTTTATTTTTTTTTGTGTCTCCCCAATTCCAGATAAAGATTCAGTTCGATCATCACAATCGCCAATTTGTATTATTTCTTCATAGATTTGATGCGGTGGTTCGTCGTTTGGCAAATATTCGTAAGTTATATGAACTGCTTTTTCACACTTATTGATTTCATCATTATTTTTCATTAAACAATTACACTCTGATATTAAACCGTTAACTGGTATTTCATAACCCTCCTCATTTTCATCACATATACCTTTGAAGGGTTTTCGGGGTTCAATTTGATTTGCTCTCGATGATGGTAATTGTCGCACAATATCAAAACGTTGAGTAGAATGATTAGCTGAGCGTCTTATACAAGAAAAATCTTGATAGTAGGACAGATGAAACATTTTCTGACAATATATCCACATGTAAAGTAGAACGAAAAGAAAAGCAATTCCGAGAGGCAACATAAAGACAATAATAAGAGCTTCGGCTCTTTGGTTTCTTTTGAATTCCCATGGACTGCCATACATTAGAGTGTAAGTTGATACGTTAACAATTTTGTCCACGGATGCTGAATGAGAAATGTTGCTTGTTACTTTTAAGGCTGTTGTTATGGCGGCAGGCTTTTCGGAAGGCACACATTCAAGTCCATTAACATTTATTTTCGAAATAAATTTGTCGTATTGTAAGATGCGAAATTTCTCTGGATGATAGTGGGCAAACTCATGCAACCACAAACAGTTCCAGGGATTTTCATCACATTTCAAACGGACTTGAGATAATTGTACATCTCCTATATCCTTTTCATAATCCTTTAAAGACTGTAAACGATTCTGGCTTAAATCAAATGCATGACCATTAGGCACAGCATCCAATAGATTACTTAACGATAGCTCTTGTATTTGATTTCCTTTGAGCACAAGACTTTTTAAATTTGTTAGATTTTTTAGCCATTCAATTGGCAACCATTGCAATTGATTGTTGCTTAAATTTAATTCATTTAAATTATTCTCAAATGCTGTAAATATTTTCATGACATTGCCACTCAAATTAATGCGTTTGACGGTTGAATGAACATCACGCAAAGTAAATCTGCGGACAGCACAATTTTTAATTGTGAGATTTTTTAAAATGAGAGAATTTTTTAAAAACACCGCATCATTGTCCAGTGGTGTATTGGCAACATAGAGATTTTGCAAAGTCTCTGGTAGATGTTTGAAAATGTCTGACGTCATTTGTTGTACATTGTCCAAATGTATGGCCAAAATGCTTGAGTATTCAAATAAATCAGGAAATTTCAATACCAAAACATGCTCATTGATAATGTATAAATTTTCTAATGCTTTTATTGAATTAAATGCATCTCTGTGTATGAGTTTTAATAAATTATTTTCTATGCGTACATTTTTTAAGTGAACATAGCTGGGAGGAAAGGAGTCTTTATCTATAAAAGCTATTTCATTGGACTGTATATTTAGACTTTCTAAAGCCAGTAAATGTTGAGGATTTTCTTTGCAATTTAAAGGTTGGAGAGTTTCCATATTGAAATGTGTTATTGAGGCTCTTGTTATGTTGGCGCATATGGGTAACAGTTCCAAACCAAAAGTGTGCACATTCAATGGCGTTTGGCAGCCATCCAGTATTATAGATTGTACGCCCATGAAACGAGGCAACAATAAATATTTTGTTGTTGACATTTGAAAATCATTTTTATTTTTATTTTCGTTCTTTGCTTCCTCTACCTCCAACTTTAAGCGACAATCTGTTTGCATCGATATTCCATTTGAATATTCTGTGTTCTTAAATAATTCCATTTTAATATTGCATTCATTCTCATTATTCCAGCACGTTTCATTACATTGTATTTTATTTACAAAAATTGACCATAAAATTAGAAATATTTTAAATATTAAAGATTTATTAAACATAATTTGTTTTCTTTTTGTTGTTGTTTCTTGTGTTTTTTTCTAGTTTTTTTTCTGTAACTTAAATTTAATATTTAAATAATTTGCATTTTGTTTTCAACTTTACTTTGCGCGATCGTTTTTAATACTGAAAAATTTCTTCTCAAAAATAAACTTTTTTCTATACAAAATCACAAATGTTTTTTTTATTCACCTTATTGGTGGCTGTGGTGGGTGGGTGGTGTATTGGATTTGGATTTTCTCTGCAGTTGATTTTTAACATTTTCTCTGATTTTTCTTTTAATCATTTTCTTGCGCCTATCGTCGTTATTAATTGTAGACGCAACCCGTCGTGTGAATTCTGTACTTTTAATTAAGTTTCCTAAAATCATTTCAATATTCTGAGAGCCCAACATAAATCGCATACACATTTAATATTAGACAAACATGTGTGAGTATGTTTGTATATGAAAAATGTATTTTACCAATTTTATTTATACAATTTCCTCACAGCATCTGTTTAATCGTTTTAACATGGCAGGTGGAAATTAGGAAAATAAAATTAACACAAAATTATTTTTTACTGTTATGATGACATCAACAAGGCTACAAAATAAATATGTCTGTAGTATTCTACGTAATAATTTTTATTAATAATAATGAAGATGTTACAATTCTTTTCTGTATCTCATGCTCATATTTGCAATAGTAAAGCTCGGCTCACTATCTGTTTCATGAAGCTTTAAAGTCAGAAAAAAAAAAAAACATGCAACAATAGAAAGCTTCTGAAAATACGTTGAAACGTTGCTAAAACACATCACGATTTCGAAAAATTAGATTTAAAATTTTGTTGTCATACCTTTTGGTGAAGACCGTCGTCACTGGCTGTTTATTTAATACGATTGGCGAGCGCTTTCGATGTAAAGACATCATTTTGATTAGTACTAGTACAGTACAGTACTGTACTGTACTAGTACTAATCAAAACGCGGCTTGAAAATTATGTCTTTACATCAAGAGCGCTCGCCAATCGTATTAAATAAACAGCCAGTGACGACGGTCTTCACCGAAAGGTATGACAGTATTTTATTTACTGGCGGAATAAATCCAATTAACTTAATTTAAAATTTTCCTAAGGTTAATAACAAATACTTAAAACGAATAAATATTCAAAACAAGTTAGGGTGCTATATTCTTCTTCTTTCTTAGAAAGGTTGCCGTATCAGATCCTAATATAATTCAGTGGTGTTAAGCTGACCTATTTTTCTTACGTTTTTCATTAACTTTTTATCATAAACACAACTACCTGCTTAAATTCAAACGAAAGTTCAAACAAGTAAGAATGCTATATTCGGTTATGCCGGACCTTATATACCCTTCACCATCTATCTAGTTTAGTGAAGTAACTCCAATCAAAAAAGCAAATATTGGGGTCACAGAGAATTAAAAAATAAGAAAAATAACTTTTAAGTACTCCATATATTAATTTTACATTAAAATGCCATCGGCTCTTAATGGGTTAAGCATTTTTAAAAATTTTAGTATTTCCTTAAAGATCTCTTCAAAAGCTTTAAATCGATATCCATATTGATATTTTAAAAAATTTTAAAATTTCAGAGGCCCATAACTCGGAATATATGGGCGAGAACCAATTTTTTCACTCGTTGTTTTTTTCTTATTTTTATATTCTCTTTCAAGCCATATGTATATTTTTATTTTGTTGGAGTTATTTCATTGTTCTAAGTGATGTGCTACTTCGAAGAACATGGACCGATCTTGCTGATAGCACCTCTTCCGACACTTTGTTTAATCGATTGGCGAATTTTAATTTTCTTTAGCTCATCTAATGCCTTGGCAAAATTAATTTTTACTCAACACAAACGGATAGACGGACATCGCTCAATTGCTTTCGCTAAACTCAGAATATGCAGCTGTGATCAATATAATAGCACTAAACACAAATTTATAATGACTCCGCTTACATCTGTTTAACTGTTGGACAGATTCAACTCAAAACAAAATAATAAATTCTTTGATGTTAATGGTTTATTATGATAAGAAAATTATTTGTTTTTCAACAGTTTATAATACGCTAATTAATATAAACAAAAAACATTCTGCCAGCGTCCGCGTTAAATTAAAAAATGAACCACAGCCGAAAAAGTTAAATTTTAATTGATTTATAAACAAAAAACTTAAAAACTCCACGGTCAAAATAATAGCACTTCAGTTCATTTTTTATAAAAATTAGTGTTCTTTCTTAAAATAAATTTAAAACTTCACTCAGACATCTTCTAAATAATTTAATTGTATGGTTCCAATATTTTGTCGCGTGCCCTTTATTTGCTATTACCGCGGCACAACGTCTTTCCATAAAATCCACTTAAAGCCTGGCATCTTCCAACTTTGATGGAACTCCAAATTTTTTTTTACTACCTCCCAAAGTCCTTCAACGCTTGTTGGTTTTATTGTAGATACCCTATTCTTTATGTCCGTCCACAGATTTTCGATAGGATTCAAATCTGGGGACTGCGCAGGCCACTCCAGTACATGGATAGATCTATCGTTGCACCATTTTTTTTTGCCATTTTGGTGGTATGTTTGGGTTCATTGTCTTGCTGAAACACCCAAACCAGTGGCATTTCGTAGGAAGCATAATTTCATCAAGGATTTTTACGTAAACCGGTGACCGCATAACGGTTTTGATCAAATATATAAGATTCACACCTTGATACGAGAAGAAACCCCATACCGTTATAATATGACCTCCATGTTTGATCGATTTTGATGTGAATTGTGGCTTTTACTCGCTGTTAGGAAGCCTACGAACAAAACATCTGGAGCCCTATCCACCAAAAAGAAAAATTTTGAATACGTCAGTCCATAGCACGTTTTTCCACTTTGCCTTTGGCCAATTTAGATGTGCTTAAGCAAAAGATATCCGTTTTGCCATATGCTTAGAGGAAAGGAGCGGCACTTTTCGAGGACTGCAGGCATTGAGACTGTTTTCTCGAAATCTCGGCGAATAGTTTCCACGTTTGCCGGCACATCCAATGTTTTTTGAGCTCCATAGCTGTCATAGGGGAATTTCTTTAGTCGTTCGTACTAATCGTTTTACTATTAAGGTTGACAAAACTAGCTTCCTACGACGGAATTCATTTTTTGCTCATATCTAAGAGCATTTATTATCATTTTATTGGAACAACCCAGCAATTTCCTTATTTGGGAATACGATTTACCAACGGACGCAAATTTATTTTTATTAGTTCACGTTTTTCCGGCGTACAATGCTTTCCGCGACCCATAAATATACAATTTTTATAAAATTATCACACGATTTCATAGAAAGTATATTAAAATAATTTTTTCCCTATCGTTTTCACTTATTTTTCACAAAATCTTGCAAAACAAATCTAAAAAAGCCTACTGGTGCTATTTTAATAACTGCACGAAATGATAAGTGTTGACAAAAGATCTTTTATAGCTGACTAACAGCTTCGAAATTTGACAACAAATGCACATACACACACTCTGAGACAGCATAAAAAATGTAACTGTTTCTTACACTCAAAAAAATAATATAATAAATAGGTGAAATTTTTACATGTTTCAAATCAGAATATTGGAACTCGTGCTATAATATTGACCGGCACTGTATATGCTTTATGGGGTCGGAAATATATATATACACCCTTTTTCCACCTGGGGTGAAGGATATAAAAATAAATGGGTGCTTCTTTTAAACAGGAAAAGAAAGTATTATTATTATTATTATATGGAAACGCTCTTTGATTTTTGACTTGATTTCTTATTTAAAAGTTTAATTGTTTATAGCGGGCATTAAATTGCTTGCTAACGATAGACGATTTTCCCTTTAAAAGAACTGCTTACAACTCTTCCAGACATGCAATTTTTGTTTCTGAAATTTTTATTAAATTCTCTTTCGTAATTGTATTCGTGTCCACATATTAAAATATTACGTCTGCAATTTTGGCCTTTATTGCTTGAATTTTGTTTTTGCTTAAAACAACGAATGACAAAACAAAAGAGGAATGCAAGTATGTGAAACAGTGTACCTGTTGCTATTCGCCATTCGTTATTTTTGATATCTTCTATTTATTCCAGAAGGGTTACTCTGTATTTCGATTCGAAAATCGTTCGAATTTTTATGGCTTTTACATTGTTTTTCGAAAATGTTTTCTTTAGGATCGAAACATAGAGTTACCCCTCAGTATTCAAGTCAAGTTGTTTTTCTTTGATTGAAAAACAAAATGGAAGTAAGATAGAGCAAAGACTGGTCTAAGGGCGAAATGTTGTAAAACTTAACATGAAGAATTTTCTAATCACAGCATATATTTTTCTTTTCCCGCTAATGACAATCATTTGAAGCGTTGAAACCAAATTGTTCAAGGTTTCAGGTGGTGCATGTTCGCCAACATCTTTTAAAGCCAGCATTCACTATCATACACAATCGTACGATTTAATCACACAAAAATCTGACAGAATTCTGTCAAATCTACTTTAAAAATCGTTTCAAAATGGCGTCGTACGTGCCACACTTTTATACAAAAAAGATGCAAAAAACAGATGCCTTTAATATTTTGTTGTTGCTTTCTCATCATCTTAAAAAAAATCAACTCTGATCGCATAGAAAAAATAATTTTCTGAAATATTTCAAGATTATAAAATCGTACAGATCTGTCAAAAAGTCTGTTACACTCATACACTTTTAATCCACACTATTAACACACATGCAATTTTTGACAGATTGTACGGCTGAGTATGATAGTCAATTCTGGCGATAATTTTCTACATGAACTTTTATACTAAAAATCTTCTATAAAATTCTGGAATACGCATCGTTAAAGTGAAAATTTACATGAAAAAGAAAAATACAAAAATATGGGTTTCATCCAACGTTGTTTCCTCTCAAAAACATTTTGGTTTAAGATTTTCCATTTTCATGCCAAATAAAAATTAAGTTGGTTAAAAAAATGCAATTCGTCGCGTTACCAAGGCGAATCAATTATAAGATGGTAGCCATGGCGAAATAATACTAGATGGTCTCGATTGCGAACTTATTGATTTTCGCCGGCAGCGTAACTTTCGAACTCCTTATAAAATTTATATTTTTATATGTGGTTTGATATTCGGGCTGACGGCGAAAATAAACGATTCCCCTAATCGTCACCCCTCCTTTTTTACCATCTTATAACTGATTCGTCTTGTGTTGTTGCCTAAACTTTCGGTAGATAGTCGGTGACCAGGATTGTTGCGATCGTTTATTTCTGAAAATATTTTCAATATACTTTATAGGTCTTGAATTATTCCTGGAAATATAAGAACAAGACTAAACTTTGAATTAGTGTTATGTTTTTGATTAAATTTAATTTATTAAATAGTAAAATTAATAAAAAAAAAAACCCCGAAAATATTTTTTTTTCTTTTACTTAAAGAAATAAAATTCAAAATAATTGCATTCAATTTAAGAAAAAAAAATTAATAATACAATTAAAAAATAAGAGCGAGAATAAAACCAAAAATATTTTAAAATAAAACATTAATCATGATGTTTGGCATTTAAGACAACACGGCGCACAATAATATTTGATTTTTTGTGAGTTTTCTTAACAAGAGTTTTGCTATCCAGTTTATCAACGTTTTTATTGTCTGTGGAATTGACGGGTGATAAAGCTTCAACACTTAAATTATGTACAGTATCTAAATTTGTAGAAAATTTAACACTTTTACCACAGTCCGTTAAAACTAAGTCGCCGGGTTTCGTTAATATGGAACGTGCCGGTGGGATTGGAGTTTTCAATGATCTTTGTGCTGGCCTCATAGGAGTTGGAGGTTTAGCAATTTTATTCAATATGGAAATATCTTCTGTGCTATTATAAGCAGAATTATTTTCCTTATCCTCATTTGTATTATGTTTTTTATCCTCTGATATGTTTAAACTTTCATTCAGTTTCATTTTGTTTGCAAACATGTAATTTAAATGATCATCAGCCATTTCTTGCTTGTTACTACATGACGACTCATTCTCACATATTATTTTTTCTTCTTTAATAGGAATTTCAATCGAATTGATACTTGTATTTAATTCTATTTCTTGCTTAATGTTAGCAATGTTTGGAATTGAATTATCATTATTAGGATTTTGCACTTTATACTCTTCTTCTTGTTTGATTAGTTCTTTTGAAGGAGTTGGAGATTTACGATCGATAATATTTTCAAAAATACTACTTCTACGTTTGGTAACAATACGCGGTTTAGCCTCTTTTAAGTCTTTTTCACTTATATTGAATTCCATAGCATGTATCGGTTTAAACGCTATTTTATTTTGAGTTAAAAGATCTTCACGATCTATAAGAATGCATCGTGACTTAAGGGACTCAAAACGCCATCTGTAAAGGTATGGATTTGAAAAAAAAAATGTGTTGTAATTATAAACAAAATACCTGGCCACATCCTGTTGAGTATTTCGAAGTTGCTCCTCCAAACTGGCCTTTTGTATTCGAACACAATGCAGCTGACTCTTAAGATCATCCGTTTCTTTTCTATATAAAATAATATTAATTTATTATCATAATACATACCCGAGCTAAAATAGCTTAACTACAGGTTAGAGCTGTAAATGATTCATTCCTTTTTTAATTTACTTCGTTTCGAATTAACTAAATTTTGAATTAACTTTTTTTATAACAAAAAAGAATTGAATGAAATTTATATCAATTTAAACGAATCAGGTAGACATAAATTTCAATTCGTTTCCAATTCAAGTGAATTTGTAAAAATAATTGCAATTTGTTTCTTATTCAAAAGGATTTTCCAAAGTAAATTGCAATTCATTTCCAATTCATTTGAATTGATTTTGAATTCATTCAAATGAGTTAGAACAAGGGATTGCAATTCAAATGAATAAATTTTAAAATGAGTTGAAATTAATCGAATTCAAGAGCAGATCTAGGGGTAATAAAAAATAGAAATTTCTTCTACTAAACTGAAAATATTCAATGATCAAAGGTGAAAGAAAACATGGAAAGGCTTACTGCGTTCTTACTTATAAAATCAATTCAAATTTTAATCAATGAGTCGGTAATGAATTGCTAATTACTTTTTATAATTTATTTGAATTAATTTGAATTGCAATTCACTTTGACAAATTCATTTGAATTAGAAACAAAATGCAATTCATTCTACAAATTCATTAGAATTGGAAACGAATTGCAATTCAAATTCATTTAAAGTGACTCAAATTTCATTCAATTCATATTTTTTTTTTTAAAAGAATTAATTCAAAAATTGCTAATTTCGTGCATGAATGATTCGCAAATTAATTAAAAAATGAATGATTCATTTACAGCCCTGCTACAGGTTGTTTGTTTTACAGTCACTCAATAAAGTCTACATACACTGCTACAAGTTTTTCATTTCTATCAATAAAACTGCATTAATGAATATTTTTTTTTAAGAAAATTGTATTCGCCCCTATCGTGTTTGGCGTAGGCGTATTTCGAGTACGACAATTTTGTAATAGATTAATGAAAACTGGTACGAGCTATCTTTAATCTATTACAAAACTTTTTAAAAACGACTAACTTTCGCCACACGGTAACGCCAACCACGGTAAGGGTAATTATTTTGAAAGAATGTTTAAATAATAAAAAAACAATTTTCAGATTTTCGTTAATTATTACGTTAATCACAGCTCAATGCCTGCACCGATTTTAAGGCAATTGAAACATGGATCCCTTATCAGGGGCAAATTAAGACATTCGATACCGATCGAAATTTCAATAGAAATTAAATGTAAATTTCTTTCGATATCGAAAGCCGTAATTTGCCCCCAGAGACTCTCATTGAAACAGGGGATTTAGTTTTGTATGAGTGAATAAATTAAGTACAATGCAAGACATAGAAAGGTGATAAGGAAATTCATGACATGTATTGATCCTTTTGCAAATGCACAGTGGTTTGTAAACGATTTATTTTTGACATAATTCGGATATCTCGTAATGAAATTTTGTAGAGGCAAATCAGAAGTGTTTCTGAGTGGAGCTGCGAACGGTCGGCCACCTAGGGTAAAGAGGGGCTACTGGGTAGGCCACAAAGTTGGGTTATACAGCCCAATCATGAATATTCTCAGAGAAAATATTTTTCCCGAAAAAAGATTTCTACAATTATGAATTCTGTAGCAACAAAAATAAAAAAGTGGCATCACCGTAATTTAAAGGGAGCTATTTTGCTTTTTTTTACATTTAATTTCTCTTTCAGAGTTGATAATAGCTACCTTTTTCCCCGAATTTTTACCACTTCCCGCAGTCAATAAAAAGAAGAATAATTTTATAATAGGAAAAAAAGTGAAAATGAAAATTCTAGCACGGAATTTTTGTTTTTTAAATGACATAGAATTCAATTTAAATCCATCTAGCAGTTTTTATGTGATGCGAACACAGACGGACAGAAATTCGATTTTTTTTTTTAATCTTTCATGCAGTTCTGTTACTGTTTTATTAAATGTGTATATATAAATTCCCGAAGCGGGGAAAAAATGTCCCAAAACAAATGGATTTTTATTTTAAAAAACACTACCCTGTCTTTATTAATCACGGGGCTGTCAAATCTTTTTTAGAATATGTAGCCAGCAATTGGGGATGTAAAAGCCCCATTACGTTTTTTTTTTGTAAATTTTTAACCAAATTCGCTATCAAAACCAGTTTATTTCAAATTTGATTAATAATAACACAAATGATTTTAAGTAATAATCCGGTTATTAAAAAATGCATTGCTTAAGGTCGGCCAAAATAAAAAAAAAAATGGAAGCCAATTTAATCCCAAACTAGAATATTTAACCTAAACATGTTCATTAATGTTTTTAAGGTCTAATCAAATTAAAAATATATGAACATTTGATTTACTAATGTTTGAGGGCCTACCCAGAAACCCTTTACTCAAACAGGCCGACTGTTTGCAGCTCCAATCAGAGACACCTCTGCTTTGCCTGTGTGAAATTTCATTAAGATACATTTAGTGGTTCGATCATAAGATTCAGAATTATATCCAAAATAAATAATTTTTAAACCACTGTGAGATGGTTTGAGGCTACAAAAATAACCTGCCGGAAAAATTAATATTTAAAAAAAAGTTTTTCGCAAATGCCTAACCGATTTCAATGAAATTTTTTGCCTTTGTTTACCATTGGTCACAGCTTTTATAGGCGTGTGTTTTGGATCAATTAACTCTTGAAATATTTTTACGTGAGACCCATTTTATTAGACGAAAACGAAACGAAACCAAACGAAAGTGGCATTCAAAATATTCGAGTCAAAGGTACACAGCCATGGTAGATGGCAACGAAGACAAAGTTTACTAGTCGTTTAGCTGACATGTAAACTAAAAGTATGACAATGTCCTGGTCTTCCTTTGAAGCTGGAAAAAAAGTTTTTATATCGTTTGAACCGAGGAGTTTTCTACAAAATAATTGATTATCCTTGTAGTATGATAAAAAAAAGCTATATCACCGTTTTCTGTGAAGCTTTGCAAGCTCAAGCTTTATGTTGTATCTAGACTTTATTGGCAACCGTAATATCTATATAATTTTTTTAATATATTTTGTTAAGTGTTGCTTTTCTTTTAATAATAAAAAATAAAAAAATAAAAAATAATTAAAAATTAAAAAAAAAATAAATAAAAAAAGAAAAATTAAAAAAAAACTGAAAAAGAAACTGAAGCTTTTAAAATTAATAGGAAGTTCAATTTAGGAATAATAATGTTGATTTTTTTAAAAAGCTTCCTATAAACTCTATACAAGTTACAATGCATTTTGTTATCTCATACTTGCAAAAACTGAGCATAGAATCAAGAAATAAAACTCCTTTATTAATGGCCAACTCCTTAAGTCTTTCTTCAGTCCATTTAAGTTTACGATCAAGTTCTTCATTTTGGTTAAGCAGATTGTGTATCCGTTCATTAAGTTTTTCTAAACAGTTTCAAATTAGTTTAAAAATTTGCAATATAATTTTTTTTGTTATTGAATACCTTGATATATTTTATCTGCGTTACAAAATATTGCACTGCAAGCCTCTAGCTCTGTTCGCATTGATATGTTCTCACGTTTTAAGCGACGTATTTCATGTTCACTTTCGTCGTACTTTATTTTCATTTGTAAATAACTTTGCTTCTGGGCTTTAAGCCGCTGTTTCATTACTTGCCGCTGGTCATCCACTTCAGCGAATAATGAATTTCCTTTTCGATCTAAAAATTTATTTTATTTATTTTACAAAATATAAAATTAGATAAAATACATTTGAAGAGCTTATTGTCACATACTTAAATAAAACAAAAATATAATTAAATTGTCGTAGTTAATTATCATTAACTTTTATTTAATTTTAATAACAAGTTTTAAAATCATTTTCTTTTATTTTTTTTTTTTTATAAAAATGGTTTTAACTTTTTGACACCGAAAAATTAAAATAAACAATTTTTTTACTGATTTCGTCAGAACATAAATAACGATGCCTTACAAATTTTTACCTTTAGGTAGCAAATATAATAAGTACATACATAAGAAAAAAGACAAGATTGAGGTTTCACTGGAATAGAGAAGTTGGACCAACTGACTTAAATCTAAGAAGTCAAAATTTAAAATAGACTGAAATAAACGAATAAATGAAATGAAGTACTTTTCTGTAATTTTATACTTTTTTTAATTTATGTATACCTACTATCTTAAAATAAATTTTTTGAGGTATATTGTTAATAAATAAATGGCTAAACTCAATAGGAAATAGTTAACAAATTGAAAAAATTTTAATTTTAAGAAAATATATAAATTTCGACCTGCTTTTGTACAAACATAAAAATTACTTACGCAACAACTAATTCTTTTTTTTTAAATAATGACTTTATAATTACCATTATTATTTGGAGCTGCAGAAAGTACTGCTATTTCCATATTTGCCTTAACAAGTTGCTCTTGTGTACTTTCTAGTATTTGAGCACTTTCTTCTAAATCGATTCGTTTCGATTGTAAATTTTCTTCCAGACAAATAATTTGATCGCGTAATATTTCAATGTTTTTCTTTCAAAAAAAAAAGATTATTATTATAAATTTTTCTTCATTTCCAATACAATGGATATTTACCTCATACTCTGCTATCGCTAGGGTGTAACGCATAGATCGTTCTTCAAAATTTTCAATCTTTTGCAATAAATCCATATTTTCATTTTCAAGTACTTGAATACGTAATAAATAGTCGTCGAAAATGTTTGTATCACTTTGCGACGGAAGCTGTTCCTTTCGTTTAAGATACTCTTCCAATTCTTGCGATATTTTCTTATTCTCCTCCAATAATAAATTATAATCTTGCTGCAGGCTAGCAAAAGAAATTTTGAGATTTTCATATTTCTTCTTAACATCTTGTAATTCTGTTTGCACTTTATGAAATTCTTCTTCGATTTTATTGCTATCAGAGTTAGTATATTGTTCCAGTTCCCTTGTTAGGTAGGCTTGGGCAGCTGTGGCTGTTTCAAGCGATCGCTTTAAATCATGAATTTTCTGCCTGTCCGCTTCGTTTGTTTCACGAAAATCTTGGAATCTATCAAATAGCTTACAATACTCTTCGACAAGTTCTTCACGTGAAAAATTTGTTAGATCAGGATATTCAATCATTTTTTATAGTTTTTTTTTAATAACAATTCGTTTGAAAATTGTTCGCCAATTGAAATTGATGCCGGTTACCGAGTAATTACAAGCAAAGTAAACAAAAACAGGGTTGTGCTTACACAGAGTTGTATTTTTAGTGCTACTCATTTATTTAAAGGAAACGCTGCCAGACATTTCACAAAATTAATCATTTTATTAAAAAAAGCCTATATTTGATGTGTGAATACAATTTTTAATTAAAATAATTCATTTCATTAGCAATTTTAAAACTTGTTGAGTGGTTATAAACTAGTTTTAAGAACTTTTTTGTTTACATTAACAAGCAAAACGCTAAAATTCAAATAAAAGTTAGTAGAATTTTGTTGCCATGGGAATAGCAATTAAAGACAAACTTTAGATTTGCATTCAATAAGGCATGTAAGACAATGGAAGATTTAGAAAATAATTTACCAAATATTTCACCGGTAGCTAATTTTCAATCGGATGACTTGTTAGAAAAATTAAAACTATTAAATTATGAGAAAACCTTATTAAGTGATTTGAAAATGAAACCGTTATCACGTTTCTATTTTGTTAAGTCAACAAATCCGGGAGAACAGTTTTATATGTTCACATTGATTTGTTGGTGGCTTTGCCAAAAGCTAGGTAAAAATATGGAACGTCCACAGGAATATGATGATCCCAATAATGTTATATCCAACATTATTGCCATTCTCGAGCAAATGGTAAGAAAACTAAATCCTAAAAGTTTTAGTTTCAATTTAAATTATAACTGTAAAACATTAGGATGTGAGTATAGATTTTACACCAAATAAACTTATACGCGGAGCCGGTCAACATTGTATTTTTGTCCTAGATGCATTGGCAACGCAGGCATTAAAAATAATGAAGCTAACTTGTCAGAAGCTGCATCTTGCGCCAGAAGATGAGATTGCTAACGATTATCTGGAAGATAATGCTGAAATTATTCTCGAAAAAATAGAAGACGAACAGAATGATGTTCCTAGTGATGATGATAATGAATTCGATATAAATCAAAACTCTTTGAGACAATGGGGCTTAAAAAATCAACACCAGTACACTGAACATGAAAGCAGCTTACAGGTAACCGATAAGTTAAAGGATCAACAAACATGGCGTTTGGAGTTTGAAGAAGTAATGCCGCAACTAAAAGTTTATGTAAAAAGTGATGTAAGAGATTGGCGTGTTCATCTTAACCAAATGAGTGCATTAAAGGAAAACTTAACAGAGGCATATAAATTTATTATTAAATTAAAAATTCTTATATGTAATTTAAAGCTACTTTTAAAATTTATTGCAGTTTACTGAGGGCACACAAACTGAACTGAACAAGTTACACAACGAGTTCACTTTCAGCTTGGAAAAAATCGAAAGTCGTGAAAAACATTTAAATAATGAGTTACATGATCTTATTGTGCAATATAAAGATGTTTCTATTGAATTGTCAAACATTCAATATGCTCATTCCCAGTTGGCTGAAGAAACTAAACGATCAATGGATCAATTGAAGTCTGTCATTTCTGAGAATGAGTATAAAAAAGCTGAAATGGAACGGAGAGGCCAAATGATGTCTGACAGCAGTAAGAAATTGAAAAGATCTTTGCCATCAATGGTCCTTCAAAATGTTTTATTTTAAACTTTCTTTATTTGCAGGTTTTGTCTTGCAGATTAAAAAGGCTATAGCTAAAATCAAAGATGACGTAGCTCATTTGAACTTGGAAGTAGCTCTATTAGTAAATGGCATAGACCGCGACATTTTGAAAAGAACAGGGCCAGGAATGGAATTGGAAAAGCCTATGTAAAATAAAATTAAATGGTTTTTATGGAAAGTTTTATTTCTGTATATTTTCTATCAGTAACCCTGATTTTTTTACTCTGAAAAACATTTAATTCAAGCTTCAATTTAAACAACCAAGAAAGGAAACTTTTTATTAAAAAACACAATATTTAATTTGGTTCGCTCGCTTTTGCTTAATACCCTTTTCTTTTGTGGTAAGAAAATGACAATATTCAATTAAATATTTTTTAGGTATCAAACAGCAATTAAAATTTTTTAACGTTTCTCATTAGTGAAACCCACCATAACTAAGTTCTATGTTGGTCTCTAAGAATTGTTATCAATAAAGAAAAAAACAAGCAAAAAAAAAACACATCATATAACGAAAATTTCAAATTATCTCAATCAAAATCCGAATAGTGGCAACACTGCTTAATGTTTTTCTCGAAAGCAATATTCCTACAAAATTCACAATGATGAGGCAGGAGTTGGACATACGATTTTTTTTTTAATAATTTCATTGCTTGAATAGCAAAACGCCGAGACTCTTAACTTTTTTATTTTTACGCCGCAGATCACAGGCAGCACCAAATAAACACCTTGGCAACTATGTTGTCAGATAATGGGATTTGTCTACAAAATGGGGTTAGAAAATAATGTTTGAGAATTGAAGATTTTTAGAAAAAATATTAATTGTTTTAGGTATTCTTATTTTGGGAGGATTATTTGCTTTTTACATTATCTTTAATATTAATGCAACAAGAGAACAATTCCGTCTTTCAGTATGAAGAAAATATTTGTATTTTTTTCTATCGAACATCAAGTTATGTATAAATTATTTTAAATATTAAAAAAAAAACAACTAAATGCTTTAGTGTCAGTTGAAATAGTGTTATCTTTTTAAGGATACTTTGGAATAAAAATTTTAATTTAGGGATTCGAATTAAAAGGAATTTGGAAACCCTTGGGAAAAATTAAAAGAAAATATTTGGAAAAATATATTTTTTATTTAAAATATATTTTAATAAAATTATCAAAAAAAAAAAAAAAAAAACAACCGACCACAAGCGGCAGTAAAAGTATTAAGAAAAGTTTGAAGAATTTGCTTGTGAATATGACATTAAACAAGTAAGAAGTCCTTATTCGGCTATGCCGAATCTTATATACCCTTCATTTTAAATATAGTTTAGTGAAGTAACTTTAATCAAATATCAAATGTTGGGTAACAGAGAAATAAAAATTAAAAAAAACTAAGTACTAAATATAATTTTAAATGAAAAGCATTGGCTCTTAATGGGTTAAACAATTAAAAAAAATTTTAAGTATTTTTCGGACAGATATATTCAAAAGCTTTTAAATGATACTTAAATTCATATCTTGAAATATATGACGCACAATCGTATTTTTCTATGAAAAGTTCAGAGGCCCATAAATCGCAAAATATAGGCGAGCACCAATTTTTTCACTTGATGTTTTTTTCTATTATTATTATTTAATTATTATTATTTTTTAATTCTCTATCGTCTCATATATTTTTACAAACGGAATGACAAACTTAGATATCCCCCTTTTCCACCTGCGGCGAAGGGTATAAAAACACAAAATTAATACTTTTGTTATAACATTAAACAGTTCGACTATTAATTTCAAACAATTAAAAATATTGATGTTGCCGGTAATTCTTCCGGTGTTCACTTTTTACTAATTTCTTTTAAAACCGTTTCAAAATAAATAATTAATAAATAATTTCTTTTTTTATTAAAAATTTTAGAAACTAAAATCAACACAAGTCGATTTATTTACTTATCAATATCAAGCAGTTTAACTAATAATTTTAAAAAGTAAACAGATTAATGTTATGTTAACTAAGTGTAGTTAACGTAAATGGTAATGAAGTTCATTAGGTGCTAGCGCCATCTGCGAAGAAAAATATCAACACATGTATATTAAGCTAATTTTACAATCACTAGAAACTTAAAATGCTCGAAACATGTTGTTGTTTAAACATGCTAGAGATAATTTTCAGGTCATTTTGAATTTGATAAAGTTGATGGCAGAGTATGAAAATCCGAAGTGTGTTCGAAGTGTAGATTGCGCCACTAGCAATAAATAATCAAACATAAATTTATGTGATAAACTTTTAAAAATTTAGTCGTCGAAAGCCTAAACTAAAGCGATTCTAAATTTAATGTAGATCAGATTAGGCGCAAACAATTTTTGATTTATTTTCGACTGAGCGTCTCCTACAGCTTTAAGTCTGTTAAACCGTGTTGCTATAAATTATAATCCTCTAGTAATACAATTAAATAAAAATAAAATTGTTAATAAGCCAACAGGTATTTAGCACCTCTTTGTTATCTGTGCCACAGTGTAAACACAAATTAAGAAAAATTTCGAAACCCTTACGAAAATAAAGAGATCCCAACCGCACACTTAACTAAGTCTTCAAACAAAACATACCGTTCTAAATTATAAAAGCGAATGTGTGTTGATTTGTGTGTTTGCAATCACTTTTGGTTAATTTACTACCCTTCAAGAACAGTGACATCATTTGATCCATCAAATGACAGTCACTGATGATGGAAATATCCATCACCGCGTAGAACAGAGTTTCTATCACATTCTTCAATAGAAAATGAAAAAAATGATGTAAACATTTGTATACGTGTGATGTCTGTAACAAACAGCGTTACCAGTGACTTTTTTTCTACAAAAAATATAATGAAAATATTGCCTGATTTTTAAACTTTGCTAATTAAGTTTGAATAAACACAAGTAAAAACTTAGATTTAATTAACAAAAAAAAAAAAAAAAAAACAAAAAAATCCTCTAAAATTTAATACGAAAAGCCGACAACGGCAACGATGTTTCAGTATTAAATTATTACAAATGTGTTCATTTAAGTTTCACGAACACGTCAGCTCGCTTTACTTTTAGTCTAAAGCTGGATTCACCATTGTTTCCGAACAATATTTTTGTTCCGAAACATTTTTTTATATGTAGTTTGACGTCTCTCTCTCTCTCTCACTCTCAAAAAGAAAAATGTCAAACTAAATATAAAAAAAATGTTTCGGAACAAAAATTTTGTTCGGAAACAATGGGTGAATCCAGCTTAAGACTTTGTTCCCAACCATCGTCACGAGAAGGTGGCACTGCCAGCATGGTTTTGTTGTTTTATATTTAAAAATTTCATGTGTAGACTTAAAATAAGATAAGACATGAAAGTTCATAAAACAGCGTTAGTAATTAACCGCAACCAGTGACAGTCAAAAATAGAAGAATTCCTTCAAGTGCCTGCTTTACTTAACGATTTCTTGGTTCAGTTTTACCTGTCTAAAAATAATTTTAGTCGACTTTTACATAAATCAGCATTTTGGAGCTAAAAATCGGCAAATCGCAGTTTGGAAAACTGGCAACAACAAAGTTGCCCGCGTTTAATTAATTATCAAAATTTAAAATATCTTAAACTTTTCTTAGAGTATAAGATGATCAATATTTATTCGTTTGGGGAATTACTAAAACAGACTAGTGCTAGCTAAGCTTTTTTAAAGCCTTTTCTATTAATAAAAACAATCTCTAGCCCATTATATCAGTAATTTCAGCCATCTATTTTTATCTTGATCACAGTAAACTTCTGAGTCCAGGAGCTTAAAACGACACAACTTTATTTTAATTGCTTTGCAAATAAAAAAGTTATTTCCTTTTCATGCCAGACTTGAATCGCCACTTCTAAGTTTTAAACTCAAAACCAATGCTGCCATACTCATGCCAAACCTTTTTTTAATCACGCGTAGATCTTTATTCAATGCAAACAATTTAAAAGACCCTTACAAATGCTTTATTGGAAATTTTGTGCTGGTGTTTGCAATCGTTTAACAAAAGAATTTTTTTTGTATGACAACCTTAAGATTTGTTTTGTAAATAAAAAAAAAACATCTTAAAATTAGATAACAAAGATGCAACATTAAATGTTAAGGTTTGTCATACTGTTGTGAAATCCTTATCGATTTTTTACACTTGAAATAAAAAGGAACAACAATTAGAAATATCTAATGCTAGTTAAAATAAGATCTTCATCTCACGTACAATGTAAACTTAAACACACTTAACGTGTACATTTAGGCCAAGGGACAGACAGTTTGCGGTTAAATATTTACAAACAAAGTAATAGCGCTTGTTTTTTAATTCCTTTAAAATTCTATATGTGCTAATGGTTTATTTAATAATTTGTATTCACGTAATTTTTTTGCTTTTAGTACATAAAAGATAAGAATAGAAGAGCCAATGCTAATTTTTAAGTGAAGAAATTGGTAGATCCATTTTAGAAGCCAAATTAAATGGAATTAAACTATAGGTACTACACACGCTATCGACTAAAAAAAAAAAAGCCAATAATCTAAAGCTTCTTAAAGTCAATGACCAAAGTTGGGCCCTTTGCAGTTCCATTAATATTGCATAACAAAAATTTTTACTGATAAAGAAATTTTATTTTCATTACCAGTTAACTTTAACTGCTTACTGAAAAATTTCAAAGTATTCATTAAATTTTTACTGTTACCGCAATTTAAATTTTTATTGAAAAATTTTTGCAGTAAAAAAATTAGCGATCAGTTCATTTCCCATAATTGGGATTTTTTAATTACCATTGAAATTTCATTGCCATTGTTTAAACAGATGACAGTAAAAAGAAATTAACAACTATTTAATGCCAATGATTATAATTTAATTATAATTGTTTTTTACTAATTGTAATAAAATTTTAATTAAATCGTTTAATTTTTAATTACAATTGAATAAAAAATATTTGTTTTTATGAAACACAAATTTTTGATCGCAGAAACTCAAAAAAAAAAACTGTGCATAAAGTAATAAATCCAGCTGGGAGATCTTATAACTTACACGAACACAAAAATATGTTTCCATAACGACTAATTTTTCCTAAAGATGAGCATTTAGTGTACAAAGACAAGGAATACATTCATTAATGATAATGATTTAAAGCCATTTGATCATTAGTCAATGATAATGATTTTTTAACTAATTATCAATGAAATCTTTTCATTAAAAAGCATTAACATTAGTGAAAATAATGATAATGCAAAAAAATCATTAGCATTATTTATCATTCAATGCCAATGAAATCGTCCATCTAATTAAATACTCCCATGTATGTTATTATCATTAAACAATTTTACGTTTGGGAAAGAGTTTGTTATTTGTCCAAAAGCATTAATGTCCAATTATTTTCAAAAATGCATTTGCATTTTTTTCTGTAATCAGTAAGAATTTGCTGGTAACGCAAACTTGATTTCATTTTTGATAAAAAGTTACTGGTTAATGCAGTGAAAAGTGCCTACGTATGGTGTTCAAAAAGTAGGATAATATACGCAAGAATAAAATTTGTAACATAACCTATGACAGACAGCTTCCTTTCGAATTGTAAATTAAAAAAAAAAACTTTACACTCGTAAAATAACAGTTTCTGTGCATAATAAGATTTTTTTTTTGTTTTATAGTGTGGCATACAGTACTTTTCGTTTATAGTCCATTCCGCTTAAAGGCCAAAAACGAATGTAAGCCAAAACAGTCCTATTCACTTGCAGGTTTTTCGAATTTCATACAAATTAATTGTTCTTAAGTCCACTTCGCCTATAGTCCATTTTCGTTTAAAGGCTAAATTTTCTTTGCATGCATAGCTAATATTTTATAGAAAAAAACTTTCATAAAGTTTACCCTGTTTTTTTAATACCTTTTTTAAACAAGCTGGCAACCTTTTTTATTTAGATTTCTGGCAACTTTTTATTACAATAAGCTTTTAAAGCATTTGAATTACAATAAATTATAATATGTTAAGGTTTTTGTTTGAACTATTAATTTTATTTAAATCAAAATTTGCTTCTATTTTAAATAAACTTTTATTTTGTTAAAAAAAGTGGTTTTCTTGAAGAAATTGCATACTTTGTATATAGTCCAAAATGTGTATTATATCTGGATTCAGTTATAGTCCATAAAGTGGCTTAAAAAGAAATTCGGTTATAGTCCTAATTCGCTTATAGTCCACAAAAATTGTGCAACTGTAGTGGTGGACTATAAGCGAAAACTACTGGGTAAACACACAATTACTTGCGATTTTCTGAATCAAATTTAAAATTTTCTAGATCATGCGAATAGTGGCAACACTGCTTGATGTTTTTCTCGAAAGCGAATATTCCTACAAAATTCACAATGATGAGGCGGGAGTTAGACACACGAATTTTTGTTGTTGTAATTTCATTGATTGAATAACAAAATGTCAAGCCTCTTAATCGAAATAAACATCTTGCCAACGCGATAGGGAAAAACATGTTGTCAGATAATGGGATTTGTCTACAAAATGGGATTAGAAAATAATGTTTGAGAATTGGAGATTTTTAGAAAAATATTAATTGTTTTAGAGAATCTTATTTTACATTATGTATCATTAACACTAATGCAACTAGAAAACAATTACCAGTATGGCAGTATGAAGAAAAAAAATTATATCGAGTTTTTTAAAAATTGTTTTAAATATGTACTAAATGAAAAACAAATAAATGCTCCAATGTGTTAAAGTTGAAATAATACTATCTAACGGGGATTTGTTTTTGGATAAAAATATTTTAATTTAGGGACTTAGGGAAAGGAATTTAAAAGCCCGGGGAAGAAATTAAAAGAAAACATTTCGAAAAAATGCTTTTTAGTTAAAATATATTTTAATAAAGTTATTAAAATAAAAAAACAAATAAATGCACCATAAACCAACCACAAGCGACAGTAAAAATATTAAGAAAAGTTTAAAGGATTTGCTTGTGAATATGACATTAAACAAGTACTAGGGATTTATTCGGCTATGCTGAATCTTATATACCCTTCATTAAGTATATAAATCTAGCTCTAAGAGATAACTCCAGTCAGAAAACAAATATTAGGGTGACAGAGAAATAAAAACAAGAAAAAAAATTTACTTTAAATAATTTTACACAAAAATGTCATCGACTTTTAATGGGTTAGGCATTTAAAAAAATTTTAGCATTTCGTGAAAAATCTCTTTAAAAGCTTTAAAGCAATACCCATATTAATATCTTTAAAATTAGTTCACATTCGTACCTTTCTAACAAAATTCAGAGGTCCATAACTCGGAAATATAGGCGAGCGCCAATTTTTAGCTTCTGAATTCTGTATCGCCCCATATATTTGTTTTTTTGATTTGAGTTGCCTCACTAAACTAGATTTGTTCCCAATGATATGAACAAATTAGAGGCAGGTGTGGTGTTAGGGCCACTGCCTCGAGGGATATGGATCAATCTAGCTAATTTTCAATAGAAAAGTTTTAAAAACTTTGCTTGATCGATTGGATCTTCTAGTGCCTTGGCAAAGTTGATTTAAGCCCGAACACGGACAGACAGACGGACATCAGTCAATTGACTTCGCTATGCATAAGGACTCAGAATATACTTTATGGGTTCGAAAATGTATTTTTAGTTTTATACAAAAAAGTACTTCTAACGTGAATATTTTTTCAGATGTTTTTTCAAAATTTTTGATTTCAGCCACCTTAATTAATATCTCAATGCACAAAAAACAACAACTTTCATAGAAATATTTGCGTTTTTTGTTATGTTTTAGTCCATTGTGCATTGTTTGAATTTGTAATTCGTGCGATAACAACGATTTGAGTAGCAGATGAAAAACCATTAAATAATTTGTGGTAACAGGTACTTTGCGGTTAATTTGTTTTTAACAAAAATTATTTTCAATTTGTTTGTTTATCCTTTTCTTCCTTTGATTTTTTTCTCTTCTAATTAACTGTGTTATCCTTTAATTTGTTTGGATGCTGTTTTTTGTTATTTGTTTGTGATTTTTGATATGATCATTTTATATTTATTTAGTCTGAAAATGTGTTAATTATCATTTTGCCTTGAATTGCATTGACCACATTTTGAGGGTGATTTTATAAAAAAAACAACTTTAATTGAGAAGTATTTAAAGAACCTTTGTATTTGTTTACTATAATTTTTTGATCTTTTTTTTACTTGATAATACTTACGGTTGGTTTAAATGATGATGCCATATAGAAATTCCAACTTTTAAAATTCCAGCTTTTTCGGAATTGCAGAATTTCAGGGTTTATAAAAATAGTCCTCAGATTTTTTCGGTACTTAAAATTAATTCATCTTTTACTTTTACTTTTTATAAAAATTATATTTTTCAATTCTTTTTATTAACGCTTAAATAACATAATTAATAAAATAATAAAATAACAAGTTATGGAAAAATTTGAGTTCATGAAATAATGAGGATAACAACACGTTAATTTTTGGAAAATTATTCAGTTCACTTTGGGTAATTTTTTCTATTCAAAATTGCATTTATTTTTCATTTTAAATATGACCCAATTTTTTGGTAGTTTCAGTGCTTACGAAGGCTTTCGTGTTTATTTGAATGTCTCTTTTTAAATGGTGTAAGCATTGATCGGATAGAATGCAATTTTTTTGGTATTTTATTTGATAATAATTATATCCCGTTATGTACGGCAATTTTTAGGTTGAAGATTTTCTGGTTTTGTAAAGCTGTTATCCTTTATTTTACTTTCTAAAATTTTTTTGACTAGAAAAGCAACAAAACTTTACGATAGGTTCTTTTTTACTCAATCACCTAGAAATTCTTTGGTTGTGATTCTCAGAATTTTTAAAACCTTCTAGAAAAATCTTTTTTAATGAAAATTGCTTGACAGCGAAACGAACTACTGAGTGGTTCGCCTATCTTGTTACCAACCAAAAATGTTTTCCAACTACAAATTTTTAAATATTTATTAAATAATGAAGGACTTAGATATATGTACTATTCTATATTACACGCTCCTAAACTTGAAATTTTTTATTGCATTATGATATTATGATTGGAAAACAAATGATTTTCAATGGCAGCCCTTATTTAGAAAAATGAAAGAACAAGTGAAAATATTTAATCAACGGTTATTGTATTTTTTGTATAAAAGATATTTAAGTTTTTGCTTTTTTTGTTTCAATGTATTTCTCATTTTTATGTAAGACTCCTTAGTTTTTTGTAATTTGAGAAAAGTCCACTGATGAGCTATATAAATAGTAGCGAAATGGCTGTACTTTCACCGCAGTAACACGTTTCATTATGTAGTTTTAAATACACTTATGCAATAGAGTTCAATTTAGTGATCGCCCCTTTTAGTTCAAAGGTTGAAAATGAACTACTTCGAATTTTAGTTCAAAATTCTCTTTAAGTTCAAATGTTCTGTTGACGTATTGTTTGTACTTTTTAATTTTTAGTTTAACCGCTTTCATAAGTTCAAAAACTCTTTTAGTTCAAATTTTCTTTTCAAAATATGATGGCAACACCACCGTAGCATTGCCAAAACAAGTGCTTAATATAATTCGTGGCAGCACTAATTTCATGTACCAAATAGTTAACAAGGAAACACAGATGTGGCCTCTAATTCATTTTATCTGATAGTTGAAATACAAATGAGAGTTCAATAATTCTTGCAAAAAAAAAAAAAAAAAAATACCGACTTCAAAACAAACTTAAAATCGTATTTCTTTGGGACGGTAATTATACATTAATAAAATTCTATCATATTTGAGAAAGGTTGTTTTAAGATTTGTTATATGTCGTAGAACAAAATATGAATGCAGATTAAACAAGAAAACTCAGCAGTTATGTGGTCACCCTTTATTCTTTACACCTTTTATTGCTCACACAGTAAAACAAAATTTTTTTAAATTCTAAGCGTTAGTCACAAGATTGGCCACAAACATCAAATTAAAACCATTAGGGAACCCTTTAATTTATAATTTTAAATAGTTATACTTGTTATTATACTTGATATAGCAATGGACATTCTGTCTAACTTGCAATAGTTTGTCTGTAACTGTTTCAAAGATAGGGCCATGTAGGTCAAATAATATTAGCTATAGGGCCACCCTTTAATTTCTAATTTCAAGCTTGCTACTTGTTATAGCGGACTTAGCAAAAAAGGTTCTGTGCAATTTTCAAGCAACTGTCTACAACTGTTTAACAAATTCATATACATCAAATAACATCAACTATTATAACACCCTATAAATAATAATTTTAAATGTTAATTATTCTTAATATACCACACAAAGTAATGGATATGCTGTTTAATTTTCAAGTGTTTAACGGTTCAAACTATAGGGCCACATAGTTCAATTACCTTCAAATAAGGCAACACCCTTTAATTTCTAAATTTTTATAATTGTTGTTATAACGGACTTAGCAAAACAGATTCTTTGTAAATTTTAGCTGTCTGTCTATAACAGTTCAAAAGTTTGGCCACATACATCAATTTACATTAACTATTGGAACACCCTTTAATATATTATTTTAATGTTTATACCTGTCCTTAAAGCGTTTGCCTATAACAATTCAAAAAATAGGAGCATATAAATCAATTTACATCTCCTATGGGGACACCCTTTAATTTTTGATTCATTTTTGTATTACTTTTTGCTATTGGGAGCTATAGTAATACGCATTTTTTTTTAATTTAAAAGAAGTGCGCTTTACGGTTCATAATACACTAAAAAAACATGTGTGTTGTATGGGGACACCCTTTAATTTTGAAGATTATGAACTGTTTTTAAAACGGCACCAATCTGTAAGCATAATTTATCAAATTACAAAAAATTTTCAGAAATGACTGATTTCTGCAAGTTAAAATATAAAAAACAAACATTCAGTCGAAATGATAACCTCAAATCCCTTGTTAAACGTATTTAAAAAAAAAAAAACTTTGTCACAGTGGAATTTAAGTTTCATAAATTTTAAAGGCCGGGGCACATAGAATCCGTCATACGTTAAACTTTGACAAATTCAACTGACAAGTAAGTTAAAATACATGTTTTCTTATAAGTGTTGTCACAATCAATACGTGTCCGTCAACGCAAAGTACGAAAGCTGGTCAACTTTTAACTTTTGACGTACATATGTTAAATACATTGACAAATATCAACTGCTTCTTCTTCTCTGTTTTCTTTTTACTCTTGCTGTGTTTCAATTGTGTTTTGTGATTTTAATAAAACAATTTTGGTGACAAAAAAAAAAGAAAATAAAAATTTAATTAAATTAACAAGTGAATAAAATACCAATTAAATTTAAAAGTGAATAAAAAAAGGGAGCAAACTCCATATCCACTGCTGGCCTTATTTTTCGAGACAATTGACCATATGACACGTGCCAAATCAGTTTTTATGTCCTTCATTAAAAAGTGTTTTTTGTTTACTTTCACGCGCCCGTGTAAGCGATTTTTAAGAAACTTGGCTTCACTTGTAAAAGTTATTAATTCGTTGTTGGGTTCCATTTCTTCCAAACTTTGGATGCGATACCAATAGAGGTACCAAACCAAACGACTTTTAAATTATAAAACTCCTTAGTTTATGCCATTTGATAGAACTCAGTTTTCTCATCTGTGTTTAACACAACGTAAAATGTAAAAAAAAAATTGCTCAAGAATATTTCACAGCCAATAAGCGAATAAAAAACGATCATTTTTAAAAAACTTGTAATTTTTACCCATTATTTGTTAAATAACGGCATTTTTTGTCTCTGTCGCGCTTGTTATTATTTTCAAAAATTTTAAATATTTTTGAAAAAACAATCACAAATAATATTTTTTTTCAGTGTAGTTGGTCTGATAATAAACATACATGGTTTGAGGCTAAATTTACCCATACTATTGCACATTTCGTACATAAATACGTTACTTACTAAACTACATCATCACTTTTCCCAAACAAATGAACAACAATAAAAAACAAAAAAAAAAAAAAACTAAATAAAGAAACAAAAAAAAAAAGAAACTAAATTGTAGTGTTGTGCTCCATCTCCATTCCTTCATTCACTTTACTACTACTGTTCATTTCCCACGGTGTGTCAGGTTGGAGTCGAGCGGTGAGTTGTGCAGAGTGGTGTATGATAAAAAAAATACACTGTAACTTTGAAAGTCTTTACCAGTTGGGCACAAGCGAACAATGAGATCAAAATATATGTAGTGGCATGAATAGAATGGAATGATGATGTGGTGGTGCGGTATGTGAGAACATTGGGAAACTCGAAAGAGGCTTCAAACAAAAAAAAATATTTTTGTTAGGCATGATTGTTGCGTTTTTTTTTCTTTGGTACTTCGTGTGTACTCGTAAGAACTTCACTTTTTTTGTATAACGAGTAGTTTTAGCTAGTGAGGAGGCGGTGTCGTAAGAGATCTTTTCATATTTGTAAATTCATGTGCATGAATACATGTGCGAGTGTGTGTGTGTGCAAGCCTACTTACTTTTTATTTGTAATTTTTGTTGTCGTTGTTGTTGTTTGCATTGTTGCAGCTTTGGTGGAGTTTAAATTCTTTTATTTTATTGTAAATTTTTTGTAAAAGAATGACCAGATTTCTTTTTTTTTGGTTTTCTTCACTGATCAATCTTTCAATAGGCCTCAGGGATAGCATTCTGTTTTTATGCTGAAGCTTCGATTAAAATATAATTTCGTCATAGCAAAAGAAAATATTTTTAGACGATTCGTTAGCACAAAATTTGTACAAAATACATAAATGTTTAAGTTCTCTAATGGAACTGGTAAAGGCCTTAACATGAAGCAAAAGTTTTCGGGAAACAGAGAGAAATGAGAAAGTGTCCAGCACGTTCATATTGGGCTCTGCTTTTATTACGAGAAGCTGAAAGGTAATTTAGAGGAAAATAACAAAATTATATCCCGACAGCTGTGGCGAAAAATAAGAAAAATCGGCTAAAGTGAAATGCCCACATATGTCTCTTTTTGCGACTACTTTGCAGATAAGATCTGCATCCAAAAAAGCTTGCGGCAAAACAGAAGGCTTTTTAGCATCACTTAACATTATCCTTTGCTTCTTCTTTTTCTGCTTCTGGTTTGAGACTATTAAAAAATTGATTTAATATTTTTGTTTACATTTTAAATGCGGTTCTTCAAGATCCGCGTCTTTAAAGCAGCAAGCAATGTACCCAATCTATTATTAAGGTGATTTAAATACCAGGTGATTACAATGGCGAATTCATTCATTTTCGCCGTTGGCCAGAATGTCAAATTCTACATATAAAAAATCTGTTTAAGTTTTTTTAAATTCATTTCATTTCATTGTTTTAAAACTGGGATTCTTTGGTAAAAGCTTTTACAGTGCATGAAGCAGATATAAAGTATGGAAAGTGAAGGAGCGGACCGCTTTTAAAACCCTTCTTTTCGCCATGATTGCTTTGGTTTTGAGTTCAGACTGTACCTGTTTTAGGTCTTATTATTAGATACAGTGCCGGTCAATATAATAGCACCAGTTGCAATATTCTGATTCGAAAGATGTAAAAATTTTACATATTTATTATATTATTATTTTGAGTGTAAAACATGTTTTATGCTGTCATAGAGTGTGTGAGTGCATTTGTTGTCAAATTTCGTAACTGTTAGTCAGTTATAAAAGATCTTTACTCAATACTTATCATTTCGTGCAGTCATTTAAGTAGCACCAGTCGGTCTTTTTAAATTTGATTTGCAAAATTTTGTGAAAAATAAGTGAAAACGGAAGGGAAAAAATTATTTTAATATACTTTCTATAAAATCGTGTAATATTTTTTTTAAAAATTAAAAATTTATGGGTCGCAGAAAGCATTGTTCGCCGGAAAAATGTGAACTAATAAAAAAAATTTGCGTCCGAGGGTAAATCGTATACCCAAATAAGGGAATTGCTAGGCTGTTCCAATAAAATGATAATAAATACCCTAAGATATAAGCAAAAAGTTGAATTCCGTCGTAGGAAGCGAGTTCTGTCAACCTAAATAGTAAAACGGTTAGTACGAATGACTAAATAAAATCCCGTATGATAGCTACTACGGAGCTCTGCCGGCAAGCGTGGAAACTATTCGCCGCAGACTTGGAGAAAACAGCCTCAATGCCTGTAGTCCTCGAAAAGTGCCACTCCTTTCCTCTAAACATGTTGTAAAACGGATATCTCTTGCTTAAGCACATCTAAATTGGCCAAAGGAAAAGTTGAGAAATGTGCTATGGACTCACGTATTCAAAATTGTTCTTTTTGGTGGATAGGGCTCCAGATGTTTTGTTCGTAGGCTACCTAATAGCGAATAAAAGCCACAATTCACATCAAAAACTATCAAACATGGAAGTCATAGTATTATGGTATGGGGTTACTTCTCGTATCAAGGTGTGGGTTCTGTATATTGGGTTAAAACCGTTATGAATTCGGTTTATGTAAAAATCCTTGATGCTGCCGTATGGTATCTGCAAAATGCCGCTGGTGCAGATATTCCAGCAAGACAATGACCCCAAACTCACCAGAAAAATGGCAAGAAAAATGGTGCAACGACAACTCTATCCATGTACTGCAGTGGCCTGCACAGTCCCCAGATTTAAACCCTACCGAGAATCTGTGGACGTACATAAAGAAGGGTGTATCAATAATAAAGCCAACTAGAGCTGAAGGGCTCTGGGAGGCTCTGCAAAAAATTTGAAGTTCCATCAAAGTTAAAATATGCCAGCATTTAGTGGATTTCATGGAAAGACGTGGTATTCGCAAACAAAGGGCACGCGACAAAGTATTGAAACCATACAATTAATTTTTCTACAAGATGTTTGAGAGAAATTTTTGATTTATTTTAAGAAAGTTTTTTGTTTTTAATAATTAGCGTATTAAAAACCATTAGCATCAAAGAATTTATTATTTCGTTCTGAATTGAATCTGCCCAACAGTTAAACAGATGTAAACGGAGTCATTATAAATTTGTAAGTGGTGCTATTATATTGACCGCAGCTGTATATTCCTGGCTAAAGTCTGCAACAGTATCCTTTTTTAACATGTGTCTCTCCTTGATGCCAGCCAATGTTTGACAACCACAAACAGTGTACGCTATCATCTCAACCTCTTTCACACACAATTTCTAAGGATCGTCTTTTGATTTTCTTCTTGGTCGGATGATACCTGAAGCTATCATGAAGCGTTACTAATACAAATGTAAATAATTAACCACCTCAGCAAAAGACTGCTATGTTTAGCGTGCCTTTAGATACTAAATCGTCCACCTGTTGCTAAGCGGTTCATCATTTAAAAATTTTTTAATTGCTTTATGAAAATGGAGTTCCATCTCTGTAGACTTTAAACAGTCCTGCTTATCAAATTTAGAATTTATAAAATTAGAATTTTTAAAACTCGTAGTAATGAAGATAAGTACATAGTAAAAAAAGAGAACGACAGGTAATCGAAGTAGTAAAGACAAGATTTGTTAACGACTGTAAGCTCCATTACAGTGAGTCATACCCTTCCGGCTATGATGCGGTTAAACTTTGAATAAAGAACAACTGCATAAATTTCGGTAAAGCCACGAAATTCGGTACAAAGCAAAAACAAATGTACAAGACGAGTTACAGAGAGAAAAACGAAGAATTTCTTTGAGCGAAAAATACTGATGAAGGATATAGCGATCCAAAAAATGCGGCATTACATTCTGCTAGAGATTAATTTTTCTTGTTTTCTTTGGAAAACATCCGCATACATTTGTAAATAAATTTTTTTTTCTAAAAATTTTTAAAAATTATAAAATGAACCTAAGCCGAAAAAATAAAATTTTAGTTCATTTTCAAGTAAAATATTTTTGCTTTTAAGAAAAATTTAGAGCACATGGTCACCTTTTTTTTCATAATAAGAATGTATTACAGTAGTTGCTGGTTGGTTGGTTGGTTAATTTGTACAATACAACAGTTCTTTTCTGTGTTTTTTTTTTCATTTGCTTTCAATTCTTTTTTTTTTTTTTTTGTTAGTTTATATTTTATGCTGTATGGAGTATGTGAACGTGAAACTAAATGAACAAACTACAAACACCCTGTTGGGTGAGTCAAATACTAGCAAGTGAATTAACATTTTGTTGTTTTGCCTTGGGGCCCATTCACGAATAAAAATATGAATTGTTAAGCTCAAGTTTACAGTCTTCGTCAACGAGACGGGTAGACAAGATATACTACATATGATTGGATGAATGGCTTTTAGAAAAGTCTAAAATTTTACTGACTGTTTAATATGCTGCTGCTTTAATATGAGAAAATAATTTTTTTTAAAGAAAGGCACTTCGTCGTACACTCAAACAAAAAACACATGTCAAATCAAGAAATAATTTAAAAATATTTTTAATTAATTAAATTTATGAATTAGTTTTAATAAGAATGCATTCTGAAAATTATTCATTCTCCATTTAGGAGTCTAAGAATAATAAAAAAAATGTCTAAAGACATCCTTAGAAACATGTACACATATATACATACAAACATACATACATGTATGCAGTCTTAAATATGTTCTACTTTTTTTTAATTCTCATGCATTTATTTTTATTTTCAATAAAAAAAAAATGTATTTTGAAAATTATTAAATAAGAGCGCCCGCTCATTAGCTCAGCGGGTGTTCAAAAAACAATGTTGCCCATTAACTGCAATTAAAATAGCGCTAACAGTGTTGCCAGGGAAAGACAGGAAAAAGTTACGCTTTTCCTTCAAGAAAGTTACATTTTTTCATTAAAAGTTACATTTTGAAATTTTCCTTAAATTACTTGTAATTTATATAAAATATAGTAAGATGTTTTATTCCATCCTTCAGGGAAAATACCAATGCAACTTATTTATTTACTGAATAAAAAACAAACGAATATAAAAAAAAATTTTATACCAATGATACTCATAAGGATTTAAATTGGGACTCAATACTAATATTTCGGTATAGAAAAGTACATGCTCTCTGCATTGAAAAAAATTAGTAAAAGTAAAATTTTTTAATAAAACCGTTTTACCCTATTGTTTGAAAGATTGAGCTTCGATAGAATTTACTACACTAATTATTTTAAACATACCGTTATTAAAGACAAATTTGAGCCTTATTTGCCTAAAACTTAACATAAAATTACTTACAATTTTTCTGTAATATAATCTGGCAATTCCTAAAGGAAATTAAAAGACAACTTTCTTCTAATTTGAGGTATTGGTAAGGTTGCCAGAAATATTTCGCTGTTTCTAAACATGAAGCAGAAACATTTCGTGATTTCTCATGAATTAAACAGAGTAAAACTTCAGCAATGTTATTTGTTTTTTTTTTTTATTTCAAACTAATTTTTTGCATTTTTAGATAATGAAAAAATTTTCAAATAATGAAAAAACTACTTTTTCAGTGATATTAATTTATTTCGTGTCTGTACCAAAAGTTAAAAAAATTTGGCCAAATATAGCAAAATTAAACATGTTACTTAGAGCCTTAAAAAGTTACAAAACATGTAAAAAATGTAACCAAACGGCAACACTGAGCGCTAAAGAGATTTTAGTTATTGCTAAAAAATAATTTCGAACTGGGCCTTTAGATTTTATTAAAAAATGAAACAGATTATTCAGAGTCTAAAAGTGAGGTTAGATTAGTCAAATGTTTGACCAAAAATGCATAAACAATATTTTTAAACGATTAATAATACAATAAATGTAATATCTTACTTTTTTTATGAGGAAGGATCTTATATTTTTTAAAAGGTATTTGAGAAGTTAAAAAATATTTTTCCATAATTTAGTGGTTATGTCTTTTTGGTCAAATATTTGTCTTAGAAAAAACAAAAATTTAGTTCTGTATACAATACAGAAGTTGGATTTACTTCACTAAACTAGATTTATTCCAAATGAAATGGAAAAATTGGAAGCAGGCGTGGTGTTTTGCCCGCTGCCTCGAAGCACATGGACCGATCTTGCTGGTTTTTTATAGCAAAATTTTCGAAACTATATCCGATCGATTGGCGTATTAAAATTTTCTCTATCTCATCTAGTGTCTTGCCAAAGTTGATTTCAAACCCAACATTGACGGACAGAAGGACATCGCTCAATCGATTTCGCTATGCATTAGCAGGGTATAATAATTCACAAAAGACTAAAACTAAGCGAAAAAAACAAGAGGAAAATAGTGCCAGCTGTTCGCCTTTTCTACTATGGCTCTGCTATTTGTCCTGATGTCGCTTTTGATAGATTGGTGTATCTAAAATTCCTGTAAATCATCATTATCATTGCTACATCCAGATTATATTTACTTTAGGGAATTGGAAATAAATATTGTAGGGATTGCAATCAGAGTTACAAGCTCATATGTAACCTTTGCAGTGAAGGGTATATAAATAGATACTTAAAAAATTCGTTATTGAAAATTTAAACAGTTTTTAATAAATTCGAAACTAAGGAGAGCTCGATAATTATTTAGTTTTTAATAAGTTTTTTTTTAAATAATCATGAAAGATAAGAGATTTATTAGCACATACTTTAGTCTCTCTTTTTCCCAAAAATGAGAAAAAATCATTAATAGTTCAGCGATTTTAAAATCGCTAAATTAGTAACATTGGGTTATGAAGGTTAAAAATTTTCCCTTTAAGATACAAAAAGGATTCTTTCTTTTTATTAGATTTTATTTGCAACTTTTTTGTAGCTGTTGTTGCTCTGGTTCTCTTTTTTTTATAATATTTTTTATTTTTTTTATTGTTTTAAATTTTAGTATTTCATCAGTTGAAAAGAAATAAAAAAATCAACATTTGAATATTCCAATATTTTTGTGTATTTCCTTTTGTTTGCTTAAAATTCTACACTTTCAATGTTTTGTCATTTAAAAATATCTACCGAAAAAGAAAATATAATATTTTTGCCATAATTTATGGTTTAATTTATTAAAATAAAAATGTGTTTTTTTTATTTAAAACGAAACAGTGGGTCTTCATTCGTAATTCATACAATATCAATATTAATAATCATAAGATATTTAGAAACAGATATGAACGAGTAAGAAACCATACAGCAGCCACATCATCTTCAGCATCGGTATTAACACAACCAACCAACCAACAACACGCTACCAGTACCGACATCATCATCAGCAGTAACTTTTTTTTTATTTAATTTGTTCTTTTTTTTTTTTTTTGTTAAATATATAAATTTATATTTAAATTTATATAATGCTTTTTTTGATTTAATATTGGCCGCAGCAGAAGCATAATGATGATCAGCATGATCATCATCACTTTGGCATTAAGACCCCCTACTATTGTGCGGAACTCAACGATTTAAATGCAAATAAATGTAATAAACATTTTTATTCAATGAATGAACAACAATATTTTATCAAACCAGACAAGAAATATAAAACAACAACAACAACAACAACAAAATTATACCACACACTATTCAACAACTAAAATCCATTGAATTTTAACTCGTTCTTTTTTTTTTGAACATAAAAGTATTAAATTTCATTAATTGCTATAAAATTTAAAATATACAAAAGCTACAAAAAAATACAAATTAAATAAATTTTATAATAAAATAAAATACAAATGAAGTAAATCGTTGTTGTGTACACTCATACACACACACGCACACACGCAGTATGTGTGTTATAAATAAATCTTTAAATTTATGCAGCTTTTAACAAACATTCGGAAATTATTTCGTAACTAATTTTCTTTAGCTTTTTTGTTTGTTGTTGTTTTATTATATTTTTATCCGGGTGAGAAAGTAATCAAGTGGGACAAAGGGTTTCAGTAGTTTTTAATACACCCACGTAAAATTTAAAAATTAATTGGTCAGTGTTATTTTACACATTTTTAAATCCAACTGTAATTCTAATTTTCACATAACTTTGCAAATACAACAGTTTTTGTGTGTGAGCACATGTTTCATAAGAAATAATTGCTAATAAGCAAATATATTAAAAACAACATGTCTTTTCTATTTTTTATGTAAATAAAAATTTCATGATAGTAAATTTTTTATTAGAAAAAAAAAACTGAGAAAACTTTTTATATGAAAATATATTTCCTATAAGAAACTTTTTTCGGCAACACTGCATAGACTAGGCAGACATAAAAAACTGATTTTCGGAAGCATTTTTTTGTTTAATTACTGGTTTTTATTATATTTTTTTTTTTTATGTCAAAATTTTGTGTTAATTGATTCAGATTGTGTTTACAAACATATGGGAAGTGCAATGAATGAATATTTTAAACGGGCCTGAAATGAAACTTTTTTCACTTTTTTTTAAGAAGAAAAAAAAACGTATGTGGAGCATTTAAAGCTTTTTACAATGTTAAACAGCAAAAATGACAGTTTGAATTGATTGTGTAGAGACTAAATCCGGCGCGTTACTATAAAAATTAATTGATTTCATGGGAACAGAGAAAATATAGTATATAATGTCGTATATAATGTCCTATATTAATTTTTATTCATTATAAAATCGTTTCAAAAGACTGTTTTTATTTGAATATGACAGATTATTATTAGTTGACTTAAAACAAGAATATAAAATTTATATTTTTCCATTGTAACTCAAAATTGTTTTCTTTATGTCACCCATCCTTATTTTGCTCACTTTTGGATTACAGTGTTTCGAGTGCGCATGATTTCTTTTCCTTTGAATATCATATAACGTCTCTAATAATTACTAGTATTCTATATTTGAGTCAGGTTTCTAAGCGACCTTCTCACAAAATTTTATTCAAAACCATTCAGCAGTTTTTGCATGATGCGAACACAGACGGAAAAAAAATTTCCAAAATAGGAACTTTGTATTTCATATCGATTATTATAAGGGATGTAACGATACGCCATTTCGCCGATCCGATAACGATACCGATACTAAAAAATAAATATCGCCGATACCGATATCCATATTGAAATTGAGTTCAAGCAAAAATTAACAAAACTCAAGTAGAGTAATATTTCGATTATACAAAATAACAGTGTTTATTAATGAGCCATTCAAACAACAAAATTTTCTAAACATTTTAGTTTCTAAAATTCAAATTTTCAAACAACAAAACGTCTGCAATGTTTATGATTTAACAAAATAAACGATGGCTTTCAGTTTAGATTGGATCAAGATTTAAAAGACGACGAATTGAATTTGAGATCATGTTAAAATTAAATTAAAATTATTAAAACAACAGTGCAAAAGATAAATATTTAAAATTGATATTAATAAAATTTTTATTTAAAAAAACAAAGTGTTCTCAAATTTTGCTGAGGAAGACGATTTCTCAAATCCGTTTGAAGCAGACCTGCAATGGAAAATAGTCTCTCAGGTGCGACAGAACTCATTTATATTTTATGTTCTGCTTTTTATATTTAATTTCTCATAGTTGTCATGCAAAAGCAAAAAAAAAAAGAGTTGAGAATTGAATATTTTGTTAAAAAATTCTGAAGAAAAATATAAGAAGTATCGGCGCATCGACAGTAAAATATCGCCGATATCGATAATATCGGAAAACCAGAAGTATCGCCGATATACCGGAATCGGTATCGGTTGCATCCCCAATTACTATCTACACCAAAAAAGTTTTCAAAAAATATTTCATTACAGTTTTATTATATTATAGATCAAGGGTTCTCATCAAATTCCTGCTCACGGACCCCTAGCAAACTATTTTTTTTTCGCGGAAGCTAAAAATAAAACTTTTATTATTTTTAAAAACACTGTTTTTTCGGTTCTTTATGCGGACCCCGTAGAAAGTTGCTACGGACCCCCATTTGAGAAACTTTGTTATAGATATCACATGTAGATTTATTCTACTTTATGGAAGTATACGGTGGAAGTGCCCATGTCTACACAGAAAAAAATTATTATAAGATTTTTTTCAAACAAATGGGTGATTTGGATTTTTTTTAATTAAATTTTTTTTTTTTTTATTTGGAACTACAATCCCTTTGTTTTATTTTTAGCTTTTGTGATAAAATGTTGCTCACTTTATAGAAATAAAAAATCCATTCATAAAAATTGTTTTATCTGGTTGTTTTACGTATAAAAATAATGCTCTTTGAAATTTTGGTTTTTGGTAGGTAGACAACACTCTTCAATGAACTCATTTACATAAAGCAAAAAATGTGTTTGTTTGTCGGAAAGCTATAGCTGCCTATACCAGTGAACTCTGATCCTCCTAAAATTTTCATAATTTGTTATCAGATAACGGGTTGGTAAAATAGGGTACATATTTGTTTTTTTATTATATCACACGTGGGCTTGGCACCTCTTATACAAAGTAAATATTTATCATCTTGTTACTTGATAACTATAACTATTTACCAGTTTACCAGTTTAAAATTTTATACAAATAACGCTCTCACGTTATCTACAATTCATGTTGGCTGTTTTGGCTGGGGTACAGACTTTAATCACTCCTTTTTCTTCTATTTCTTCGAATTCGTATGTCCCAATATCAATATCTCGCTGCTTGAATTCATCTATTAATCTCTTTTTTGCAATTCCGCTTTCTTGCCCGCTGTCGGCAGATCCAACTTTCTTAGCTCCATTTTTAGCTGCTCAACTTTTAGTTTGTCAAATTTCATTGTGATTTATTCTATACACACACCCAATGGTGGTGGAAGTAACTTTTTCACCTTCTGTTTTCTTACCATGCACATACGGACAATAACAGGCGTTGCCAGATCTTATGTTCGTAACAATATTTATTAAAAACTTTAGCCGGCTACAGAATTTTAATAAAGGAAAAAAATTACATCCTGGGTGCGAAAAAGTTATGAATTTATTTTGTTTAATTTTTCCTTTTTTTATTTAATTTTAATTTTGTGTAAATTTTAATTCACACTTTATGTTTTATCCATATTGAATAGTAATAAAAAAATTCCTTTAAAGTCGACAAATAACTTTAACAATGATGTTAAAAATTTACTTTCTAAAACACCATTTCGTTTCTTCACATTTGATCAAAAGCAGCAGCTCGTCCAAAAAAAAAATAAAATTATAAATTTGACAGATCGGCCAACAGACAAAGGAGAAAAGCTAAAGCAGAAGGCATAAATGGCCATAATTTATGTTACCAGCTCAAGAAAGCCATAATTTACAAACCAATTTTGTTTAATGTATTGTTGTTTTTATTGCTTTAGATTTACATATAAAAATTGTTTTTGTCTTTTGGAAAGAAAAAAAAACTTGTTTTCATTGTGTTCAGTTCGATTATTAAAAAAAATTTCTGTTGTTCAGATTCACACACACGCAGCAACAAATTTGGTCAACAGCATCGACATCATTGATGAAATTAAATCATTGTTTATAATTAAATTAAACTTACAACAACAATAACAACAACGAAAGCAGCAGCAGTTAAATATACAAAAATTAATTTTGAGCATAAAATACAATGTGTGATCGAGCTCATATTTTTAATTAATTTTAATGGCAGCGATCATAATTTTTTTTCTTAATTTTTGTTGTTGTTGTTTTATATTTATGAAACTAAGAAATTAAATCAAACTCATAAATTTAATTTTAATTTAAAAATTTATTATATTTTTGGTTTTCATTTTTAAAGTTTAGAAGTCATCGATGGCAGTCAGTGTGCGATCAGATAGACAGACAGACAGACCACTGCGTTATGTGATCATTGATTAACTTTTTTTGGCGTTTTATTATTTAGTGATATTGGAATTATTTCTTATATATATTTTTTTTTCTTTCTATTTGCTGTCTTAACAAATACATATTTAACGAAATGACTAATTGGGAAGTTTTGTTTTTATGGCCACTTTTAATGGGATTTGCATTAATTTATTATCATTACTTTTTTTTGGTTTTTTTTTGTTTTTGTTTAAAGCTCCTATAAAATTTGAAATATTTATTAGTTATTTAGCGTCTTAATGGATATTCAAATTTTTGTTAACTTTAAAGTTTAAAGCGTAAATTCGCCTTCTAATTTACTCAGTGTGTGGTTATTGAATTGTTTGAATTTTGTGTAGTAGTAGATACAAGTAGGAGGATTATAACTGTGAAATTGATTTGTTTGATATTTATTGGATGTATTTTTTTTTTATTACTTTATTTTTATAAATATTATAAATCAATAATTAAATTAAACATTTTGTCGCTTGTAGAGAAATTATAATTTAATTGAAAAAATGTGTAGGATGTTTTTTTAAATTGTTAACATTTTATTTTCGGTCTCAAATTTGTTATAGTTTCACAGCGGTTTATATTCTTCATTTGAATATATAAAAAAATTTCTTTTCTTTGAAATTTATCGTTGTATCGGCCAATAAATTATTTCCCGATTTTTGGAATTTTTAACTTAAATTTTGGGATTTTAAAATTAGAAAGTTTCTTTTATTTCTCAAACTCTATGTTATTTTTACTAGTCCAGCATCTGTTTTTTAAACTTATATACTTTAAGGTAGAACAGATATCGGTCCGATGGTCAAGATTCGGTAATTTTTTCTTTTTTGGAAAAAAATAAATTTTTTTTTTTTTGGAAAAAATTCAGAACTTTAAAGTCCCTTTAAAGTTCGGTACACAAAGGATGAAAATGTAAATCTATTGCTTTCTGTCAAGCCGATGTTGGGCTATATACAAAATTGTAAAATGAAGTTTGAATTTAAAGGGTGTCCCATAAGTAATGTTTTTTTAGGTATATGATATTATCTTTCAATCCCTCACGCCATGTCCGCTATAAGAAAAAGTTTAAAAAATATAAAATTAAAAGTTAAAGGGTGTCCGCATAGAGACGTTATTTTTACGTAAATGGCCCTATTTATCAAACGTCTTAGGCAGGCAGACCCTTCAAAGTTTGCACGGAGAGTTAAGTACTATGTTCGCTTAAAAATCTAGATAATTAAGAGTGTACCCATAGAGACGTCATTTTTAATTATTTGGAAAAAAATTTTCAGACGTTTTAGGCAGACTCTTCAAAATTAGCACAGATAATTGGGTACTATGTCTGTTTAAAGGAATTAAAAATTAAAGGGTGTCCCGTACTTTTCAGTTAAATGACCATATTTTTTCAAATGTTCTAGGTAGACTCTTCAAAATTTGTACGGGGATTCAAAAAGTATGTTCGTTAAAAAACTAGATTTTAAAGGGTGTCACCATAGGAACGTAAGTTTCGGTTATTTGAGTACAATTTTTCAAACGTTTTAGGCAGACTCCTTAAATTTATCACAGAAAATTGAGTACTATGTCTGTTTAAAAGAATTAAAAATTAAAGGGTGTCCCCATTGAAATTGATATTTTCATGTAAATGGTCCTATTTCTCAAATCTTTTAGGGAGACTCTTTGAAATTTGCACGGAGAGTTAAAAAAACTAGATTTTAAAGGGTGTCACCATAAAGACGTAATCTTCAAAATTAACACATATAATTGAGTACAATGACTATTTAAAAGAATTTTAAAATAAAGGGAGTTCCCAGAGATACGTAATTACCAGTTATTAAGCCATTTTTTTAACCTATAACTTTTCGCCAAATTTTGATTTTAATAACTCGATGGTTGCAGTCGCCGTATAGCACGTAACGCCATCTTGTTGAAACCACATTTCGTCCGGATCAATGTCATACATATTTTCAAACAAAAAATATTAATCATGGTGCGTTAACGATCTCCATTGACCGTAACATGAGATCCGACCAAATGGTGCATTTTCCTGCATGTAATGAAGTCTGTAGGGTATGTTGTGGATTGGTCTCACTCCATATGCGGCAACTTTTCTTATTAACAAATCCGTTAAGTCAAAAATGAGGTTCATCGCTGAACACAATTTGGCGATAAAACAACGGGTCAGCTACAAACTGTTCTAGAGCCCAATTGGCGAAAGAACGACGAGTATAATGGTCTCATGGCTTTAATTTCTGCAATATCTGGATTTTATACGGGTGTGGGCCAAGTTCTTCGCCCAAAATTGTCCACGTAGTGGATGGACTTGGATCTTTTTCCACACTTTCGTTTACATCAGCGATATTCTCTTTAGTACACACATTCCTTCAACGTGTTTATTCGACGGATGGGTTGCTCAGACGAACGATTATGTGTAACATAAAAATCACGAAGTCGTCGATTGGTTGCTCGAATTAATGACTGTTTTTTAAATTCAAAATTTTATTAAATTGATGACGAAAACTTAAATTTAAAAGACAAAAATCAACAACAAAAATTACACATGAAATAAAAATGATAGCAGATAATACAAAACTGAACCTGACTTTCAGTCTGACGTCAGCCACTTTTTCCTTTCCACTTTTTTTAGAAAAAAAAATGTTTTTCCCCATATTATATTTTTTATAGCTTTATATGCGTAAACAGAAGCCAAGTTGTTCTATTTAAGCATGAAAAAAAGAAATAACAAATTTAATGCACTTTGCTCTTTTAACAAAGAAAGAGAGCTACCGGTTTTACGCATTCTCATTGGCGTAGACAAAATAACAGAGAAACACAAGCACAAACACAAATGCATTTATGCTCCCCTTTAAAAACTAAAAAAACAAAATGAAAGATGTCAAGCAAAGAAAAGTTTTATTTATCATTATTTATCTACTCTTCCTCTTCTTAATTAAGATAAAAATAAAAAAAGCCAGAAATACCTATAAAAACACTGGAATTTTTTTACACATACCTATTTCTTATAAAAAAATAAAATTATTTGGTTTAACAATTGGCCAAAAATAGTTTAAATTTATTTTTATGGCTTTCATTAGGATGCGAAAATAATATTCTGCTAACATTTTAAATAATGACATTGGAAGCTGCCACTTTTCTCTGGATGTCAAAGCGAAAAAGAAAAGACAACAGCGTAACAAATCCTTTAAATCTCTAGTTGTGGAACTACAACACTTGGACTGAAATACAAATTAAATCTTAAGTGGCATGCGTTAAAATATAATTGTTAAGCCGAAAAGTCTTTGCCATTAAAAAGCATTTTGGTTTAAGTTGGTGCAATCCCTTCCAAAAAAATATGAATAAACTATTTTTAAGCTCTTAACACAAAAACAAAAAGTCCACTCATAGTTTAATTAATTTTCACATTAAAATTTAATTAAATCTTTAATTAAGTTAATGAAATTTATATTGAAATTATAATTAAATTAAAATAAGTAAAAAAAATAAATAAATTTTTTTAATACAATAATTAATTAAATTATTTATGAATTAAATAAAAAAAGAAGACAATAAATAATTAAATCATTTAAAAATTTATTAAAATGTCAATCCAAAAACAAATAAAAAATTAAATATACGCAAAAATTCTTTTCTGTGTATAAAAACAATTGAAAGTAATTTTAAATTGTGCTTTAAAAATATATTTAATAAATTACCTGTCTGTCCCATGAAGTCGAAGCAATTCATTTATCGTAACTCTGTTAATAAATTAATTATTTTTATTAATTAATTGCTTGATTAAATTAGTCATATGATTTACTAATCGATTAAAAATTTTTTCCATTACTAGATTTTTCTTCGCAAAAGATGATCATAAAAAATATAGGCAGCGAGTATGGGCGTGTGTATGGTACTCATTGTGAAAATTACAGAAGAGTTGATGTCACTAATATCAAAAAACAGCTTCGAAGGAAGCAATATCCTTTCAACATATATTGGAAAATAACCATTATATTGGATGCAAAAATTGTTAGTAGATAGAAATGAATTGATTGAAATATAACAACCGGAAATATAATTGAAGGCATGCTGACCCAAAAATTTGTTGTGTATAAAAATTGACGCCACAGATATGTGGGTAGATTAAGAAGTACTGTAAGAAATATAAAAAAAACTAGAACTCTAATGCAGCCATAGATTGAGCATTTAAACTAAACGGAAAGCTACGTCATGTAGTTAAAATGGCTTAAAAAAATGTATTACTGCGGAGAAAGCATATCCATATGGCCATATAATTTTGCAGTTTTTAATAATAAATATTTTATGAAAATATCAAGCATAAAAAAGATTTTAAATAATAATTTTTCATTTTAAATTGTTTAATATTATTTTAAAGAAAGATTTGTTCAAATTTAAATCTTAGTTTTATTACTGTTTTAATTGATTTTATTAATATTTTTGTTTAATTTTCAAACTTATATTTTGTTTACCATGTCAATCGTTTTTAATTTCAACGAAATATTAATGACTTCTTTTCTTCTTATGTTCGCATGTTTTTTATGCGTTAAGTATTTAAATACAAATTATTATTTTTTTGTGTATTATTGAGGTCTGCACCTAAATAAAAATCCAAGTGAAATGCTTTCAAGTGCGCATTTGTGTTACATATTGGATTTTCTTAAGAATAGTTTCTGAATATCTTAAATACTTTATATGACTTTCACCTTCAGTAGTCAATATCAGTGATTTTAATAATTCGTTCAGAAAAATCAGCATGATTTTTTAAAGTTAAATTAATAAATATTTCCTTGTTTTAAAAATTTTAATTATTAAATTGCAAGTGCCCGTGTAAAAAAATAAGTTATCATAGTAAAAAAAAAATTTTAAAAAGAAATTTTTCTGTAGGTACCTATTTCTTTTTTTTTATCTTAACCTCAAAATCAATGAATTCGTTTTTGTTAAATTGGGATTCTATTAATTAACGGAAATCAAAGAATACTGGTTTGTTTAACTGTCATTGGTTGGTTGGTATAAGAAACGCCTTAAAGTCTACTACACAAGAAATGCTTTAAAAGTATGCGGGCAAACACTCACACACATTGATATACTCAAGCATAAATAGGTATTTAAAATTTTTAAGAAATTTTTAGCTGTGTTTTTTTTTTTTTGCATTAAGTTTTATAAAAGATTTCTTAGTAGTGGTAGTGTTTTTTTTTTCATCCAATATTAATTTCCTTTGCTTAACACAGTAGCTTAGCTTATCGAGCAACTTAGAAACAGTAGCCAGGAAAGAGAAGGAAAAAAAAGCTGTTCAAACATGTTGTAGACAACTGTTTTTCGTTTGAACATTTTAAAAGTCAGCCAAACAAAATGAAGTATTTTTTGTTTTTTTGTTTTCTTAACCAAATTGGAGTTATTTACACCAACAACAATTGCTATTGCTCCCCCATAATATGAATAAGAGTAGAAGAAGATAAAGTGGTATAACGAAGTAAATAAGACAAAAGCCAAAAATACTAATTAATATGTACATGTTGAGTTGGGTTAATGCAACGTCTTCTTGTTGTACTACTTTAACCAGTAGCCTTTTATTTGGACATAATTACCAATACTCCTCTGAGCGAAAATGTAGTGTAGGTAGACGCCCCCTTTGTTATTTTTTCTTAAAAAAAAATATTTTGTACCCCACATACCTGCCAAAAGTTGTGGAGAAGATCTTTTGGAAAAAACTAAATTTTTTTTTGTATGATTTTTTTGTAGAGTGAAAGCCCTTTTTAGGTAACTGAGCTGGCTCAATGTGTGAGTCACTCTCTTTTAAAATAAAATCGCTACTCTTTTGCTTTGACTCTTTTTGTTTTTTTTCTTTTGGTTTTAATGAATGAAACTGAGCTCAAAACTCAAAAATATCATTCGAGGCTTTTTTTTTCGCTTAAGTCAGAAAGAGAAAGCAAAAGTAGACAAAAAAGCATTATAGTGCTGCTGTAGGTTGTTCCTACCTTGGGTGTTTTATGTTTGTCAAGGAACGGTGAGTTAAGGTATCAATGAATGAGTAAATGAAATTGTTTTGCTTGTGTTTGCACATTTAGAGAATTTTAATAGATCGGCAAAGGTGATGATGATGATGATGATGATGATCATATTTTGTCTTCATTTTTGTTTCGAGTATCAACAATAACAACAACATCGTTTAACGCCACACCAAGCAAGGCAAAGTATAGCGCTCTAAACAACAAAATATTCATTCATCCATCCAATCGTTCAATTTAAGCAAAAGCAGGCAAGAAAGCAACCATTGATCTGAGCAGTAGTTGAAAAGAGCAGTGCAGAAGACACTAAAATTACACACAACAGAAAGGACGGTTGGACGGACGGATAGCTAACTGACATGCAGATGCACACACACACACACACTTATATACATTCAAAACCTCTTCACAATATTAAAATAACCAACACTATTAAAAGGCAATAAGATACAATTCAAACTCAAACCAGCTAGTTGGTTGAAAGAAAACGCATCATAAGAAGAAGAAGCACAGGAGGTGCAGTAAAAGTTAAAGTAGTGATCGGAGACCAAGTCGTTGTGTGAACGTGTAGCACGGCAAAAAAAAAAGAAATATTTAATAAATAATAAAACCATTTAGACAACAACAACAACTGACAAATAAGCCAGAAGACCGTTTTCTTTACACTGTGTTGATCTTTGTTCGTTGAAACAGCCGACGAGTACGATCAATGCGATCGCTTACTGAACCTAAAATATTATACTTTACTACCACAACTACTACTTCTATACAAGAAAAAAAAACAAAAATTAAGAAAAACAAAAAACAGCAGAAGCCACTCGCGAGCTCAACACAGGCAGCCGTTAAGCTGAAATTTCGATCGTAACTTTGCAGTTGACTGTCGCGCACGGAAGCGTTCGGAAGTGGAATATATTTTATTAATAATATTAACGTCTCCACCAACAAACTAAACAACCAACCAACCAACCAATGAACCAACCAGCAAACAAATCACACAAAACCACAAAAAAATAAACCTTAAACCACCAACAGCAGCCAGCAAGCAGTATTATTACTTGACTCGATGCGACTTGACTTGCTTACTACCAAAAGAAGCTTGGCTTATTTAGTTTGTTAGCAATCACGCACCAACAAGTAGTAACACGCGTAGTTATTACAAAAAAGTTAAACAAAAAAATAAATACAAGAAAAAAAAAACAATTTAAATGTTTTACTTTTTTTAAGTTAATAATTTATAATAAAAATAATTAAAGAAATAAATTATTCAAAAAATAAACCTGACTAAAACGCGAGTAATAAAACAGAGTTATAAAACAAAATTAAAAGTTCAGCTGTTGTAAAAAAAAAATTAACAACAAATTTTTAATAAACCAGGTGAGTTTATTTAATTATTTCCATCTATTTATTTAGTTCTTCTTCTATTTATTTAATATTCTTGTGATTTGGCTTTATACCTCAACTGCTACTGGTCAATTTTTACAAACCATCCTGTTGTCTTCGTTCGTATTATTTTTAAGTTTCGCTTCGGCTACTGGAGTTAAGCACCTCCTTCTTTCGCTTTTCTGCCACTTTTTCTACGACAGTTAAAAAGCAAATAAAACTTTAAGTAAAAACAGCTTTAAGGTTGCATAAGACTTGTATGAAATAAATATCTTTCAAACAACCGTATGCATTGACCATTTAACTGTTAATTGCAGTAAAAAAAATCATATTCCTGTGTTAAAAAGCTTTTAAGAAAAAAAGGCCCCAGTACTTAAAAATAAGAAAGCGAAATAAAAAAGTTTTAAGAATCTAACGCACTCTTACAAAATATACACACGCGCATATAATTAAATGTTCTGTTAAGTACTCAGTGTATTTTTAATATTCTTGCGTGAACAGTAGCCATGTTTTGTGGTCTTTTGTTGTTGTTGGAAATCATTTAGTTGGCGCCGCAACACATCCATTGAAAAAAATCTAAGCAGCCAGCCAGTCATCCATTCATTCATTTTAGATTTTCGTGTGTTATATTTTCCCAAGTTGATTTTCTTTCTCTGTATTGCACGAATTATACTCGCTGCTATGCAAAAGTGTGTAAACAAGTGTATGAATTGTTACCGTCTTGTGTGTGTTCTTATGGCCATTTGACTACCAGTCTTACGCTTTTTGATTGGCTGTTAAAATTTTAATTTGGTTGCCTTAATAATGGGCTTCACAGAAAGTTCTTTCTTTATTTTTAACACTGAGAGAAAAAATATTAAGCAAATAGCTAATAGAATTTAAAGGTTAATTTTTTATTTTAAAATTTCAATATTCTATAGAAAAACAGCATCAGGGATGGATAAATGTGTGATTAAAATTTTTTTATTAAAAATAAAAAATTTTATTAAAAATAAAAAATCACTTCAAATTATTAAAAAAAAATTTTTATCCAGTTAAAAAAAAAAATTAAAAAATAAATAAATGTTTAAACAGTTTTATAATTAAATTATTTAATTACCTGTCTTACCTATATCATTTTCAATTATTGGTTAAACTTATTTTTCAGGAGAAAAAAACTCATATTTTTATTTAATTTATGTTTTTTTATGGAAAATTAAAACAAACAAATAAAACTGAGTAAGAAACCATATTTGACCAGCTTTTTTGAAAGCAAACTTTTTCTAATATTTCTAAAATTTAGTTCACACTGAGCCAATATTCGATTTAATAATGTCATACTTTTTTGTGTTACTTATTATTTGCAAATTATTGTCCTAAAAAAAATTTAAAAAAGTGTTTATTTTTTTTTAAATTAGAAAATAATAAATTCTTGTTCTAAAAGGGCTTCTACTCGTAGAAGCGATTTAGGTCCATGGCAATGACATGTGTGTTCAAAAAGTAGGATATTAAAATAAAATATGTAAAAGAATTTTTTGCAGACCAGACCCGGCTGGATTGCTAATCTTTAAAAAAATTTCAAAAAACAATATGTTTTTTTTTTGTGCAATCAGTGTTTTGTTTTACAGCGATTTTTTTAAAAATAACAGGACTCTATAAGAATTTCTTAAAATAAATTGTTCCACTGTTTTGGAAAGTAAAATAAAGTCTTTAGATTGCTTTACTTAAGCAACAAACAAGTATAAAATAAAATCTTTAACCTGCTAATTGCGACTTTGTAGTTTGCTAAAAATAAATAATTCCAATATTATAGCAACCGACTCTTTAAAATGGTAAATATAAAATATGAAATCGTAATCCTATTTTACTCTTAAAACTTTTAAATATTTTATCGTTCAGTATACAATTAGTCGATATCACAAAGTCGATTAAAAAGCACATAAAAGATCGAAGAGAAAATTGTGAAATTCATGTTCAATTTATAAATAATATTTTTTTTTATATTGCAATTTAATTGAAAAATAATAAATTCACAATAAAATTTCCAAAGTTATAATAAAAAAAGTGTATTTTCGCCTGAAATTATAAATTGTATTCCTTTGGGTTAAATTTTAAAACTTTTCAAGTCAAATTAAATGATCTAAACACACGAAGGAACATTGAGGAAAACATGATTATGTTCCATCTAACGTTCTCTCGTGTGTACCAATGTTTAAGTTCATGTTGCCTAAAATTTCGCTATTCGGTAAACAATAAATTAAAATCACTAACTAAAAGTTAAGAATTTTCAAAACCACATAACACATTAAAAAAAAAATTATAGTAAAAAAAATAAAAGAAAAAGAAAACAGTTAAAATTTAATTAATTCTGTAATTCATATTCAATTTACAAATAATAAATTTTTCCTATTGCAATTTAATTGGAAAACAAAAAATTTGCCAAAGTTATAATTAAAATATATATATTGAATTCGTTTAGGTTGAATTTGAAAAATTTTAAAGTCAACTTAAATGCACTTTATACAGGAGCGAACATTGAAGAAAAAATGAACATCTTCCATAGAACGTTACCTCGTGTGTACCAATGTTGAGGTTCAAAATGGTATAACTAATTTTGTCATTCCGTTTGTTATTTATACCATATCCCTTTCCGACCCCATAAAGTAATATACATATACTTCTGAGTCCTTAAGCACAGCGAAGTCGATTGAGCGATGTCCGTCTCTGTCCGCCTGTGTTACTGATGAAATCCAGTTTTTTTAAACGCTTAATCAGCTAGAACAAATTTAAATACGTCAATCGATCAGACATAGTGTTGAAAGAGGTGCTATTGGAAATCAGCAAGATCGGTCCATGTCCTTCGAGGCAGCGGGCAAAACACCACGGCTACCTCTAAGTTTTTTTTACATCATTTGGAACAACACAGTAACTCCAATCAAAAAAAAAAAAAAAAAAAAAAAAAAAAAACATGGGTCGATAGAGAATTAAAAAATATGAATGATAAAACATCAAGTAAAAGAAATTGTTGCTCACCCATATTTTCCGAGTTACAGGCCTCTGAAATTATTAAAATTTTTAAAATATCAATATGGGTATCAATTTTAAAGCTTTTGAAGAGATATAAAAGAAAATACTAAAATTTTGTAAAAATCCTTAACCCATAAGAGCCGTTGGCATTTTTATGCTATTTTTTTTTTTTTAATTTTTTAATACTCTGACCCCTCTTAATTTTTTTTGATTGGAGTTACTTGACTAAACTAGATTAACATAGATGGTGAAGGGTGATTTTTTGTTTTTTTTATATTTTTTTTTTTTTTTATTTTTTGTTTTCTTATATAATGTTCCCTCGTCTGTATCGATGATTACAGACTTTCTTTTGTTATGTTGTGGAAAGCAGTGTGGTGTGAGGGCAGCAATAAAATTACGGTAGCCGTTCCGTGTATGTGTTTAAGGCATAAAACTGAACTAATGTTTTTTTAAATGTTTTGTTGCTTCTTCTGTATTAAAAAATATAATTGCCATGTTGCTGAGTGTGTATCTATCATAAGACACATTTTCAGTTCCATTTAAGCTAAGGTTACAAAATAACGGCAATTTTAAAAATGAATACCATCTTTATTAAATAATTTTCTATTGAAATGCAATAAGTGACATTAAGAGCTAAACGTAACAGCTGCTGAATTAATTGTGAACTTTTTAATAACTCTTTGTTAGTTTGATTTTAGATGCGATGCCTTTAGCTTCTTATAGGAAAAACAGAACTTTATTGAATCTTAGAAATTAAATTCTTTTAGTTTAGCTGATCAGAGATGGAAAATCTACTACAATTTGTTACACAATGTTTGCTATACTACTTTCCTCATCTAAACAAATTAAAAGAGGTGATTGGAGTGCTATTCGGCTATGCCGAATCTTATATACCCATCACCATGTATTTAAATATAGTTTTGAAAGGTAACTCCAATTAAAAAAAATTTTTTTGAGGATGGCAGAGAATTAAAAAATTAGAAAAAAAAGTATTAAAGAACGCTTTAACTGCCGAAAAATCGAAAACACATTTTTTTGCATAATTTTTATCCGAAGAAAATACTGCGTCGGTTGTGGAAGAAAAATCGTTTGCTGTAAGCCGCAGAATTATCGGGAATACTAGACCTGAGAGAAAATATCTACAGCCAATATAAAAAGCGAGAAAAAAATAAAAAGACATGTTTAAAATCATGTTCCTAAGTTGTATATTTTAAGTGTTATGATTTTTTTTTTTACTTTCATACAGGTTTTTTTGGCTCTGGTGAGCATTTCATGTTTTGTCAGTTACAGCATTCTTTAATTCTTGCGACGATATAATTTTATATAGAAATGTCATTAGCTCTTAATGGGTTAAGCATTAAAAAAATTGTAAGTATTTCCTGAAAGATTTCTTTAAAAGCTATTAAATGATACCCATATTGATATCTTAAAAAATATATTGTGCAAAATCGTATTTTTCTATGAAAAATTAAGAGGTCCATAACTCTTAAAATATAGGCGAGCACAATTTTTTTACTTGATGTTGTTTTTTTATTTTTTTATTCTTGGTTGCCCCATATATTTATTTAATTTTTTTGGTTGGAGTTCCTTCAATAAGCTAGATTTGTTCCAATTGACGTGAAAAAATTAGAAACAGGTGTGGTTTTTTGCCTGCTGCTAAAATGTAATGGACCGATCATCGAAACTATGTATGTCTGATCGATTGGAGTATTTAGTCATCGCTTAATCGACTTCGCTATGCATAAGAACTCAGAATATAAGTACCTACGACTTGAAAAAATAAATGTTTTAAAATTCAATATGAAAAAATAAAAAAAAAAATAAAATAAAATTAAAATATAAAAATAATAATAAAAATAATTAAAATTTATTACATTTTAGATAGATACGAAAAAAGGTGGTGAAGGTTGTAGCGAACCAGCAAGTGCATATTATTCTGTTATATTTAAATTTTACTAGTATTTTTCCAGTTCATTACTACTTAAAATGAACTTAAGCCAAAAGTGAAAAATATTATATTTTCTCCAAGGCCTCTTGTCTGCTGAACACATGAGTTTTTAAACTTCCGCATCTATCCCTTGCCTGTTTTATTATACAGAAACATTGACCTTTCATTCAGTTCTGTAAGTCATCTACCGCGGCTACACAGAACGAGACGACTGACTTCATTTTCTCTTTAATTAAGACTCCGGAAAATTTTGTACTACTGTTTTCCACTTGTTTGCCCTTTTAAACAACTTATGAAACTACAATTATTTTGTTTTATTTCTATATTAATGTCGCCGATAGGAGTTGAACTTGTGATCTTCTGTTTAAAGGGAATATTTTTATGTTTTTTTTTTATTCAAACACAACACACTTTGTTAATGTTATTGTAACAACTTTTACTTTATGAGACATATGTAAGAGGTTGCCAGAACTTATTTTCTTAACAATCCACTGAATATTTTTTCCTATAATTTTTAATTAAAAAATCTACCAAAATATTTGGAGACTCCTTAAATTCATTTTTTTTCTTTGTAGCGTTTGTGTGTAAGCAAATAAATAATTTTACACATTTTTTTTTTGTTTTTTAATAAGAATTATTAACAAATTTTGTGTATAATTTTAATATTACACATATAACGTTTTTTTTACAGATAATTTAACAAGTCTTTAAAAATAAACTGTAGCCTACCATCCTACCAAAAATAATAAAAAAAATTCCATCAAAGTAAGAAATTAAAAAAAAAAAATAATAAAAATAAGGAAAGCTGATGAAGGATGTAGCGATCCAGAAAATGCTGCATTTCAATCTGCTATTGTCCAATTTTTCCTTTTTTCTTTGGAAAATGTCCGAACACATTTGTTTATAATTTTCTTTCTAAAAATGTTAAGAAATTAAATAAAAAATTAATTAAAAAATTAATTAAGCCGAAAAAGAAAATTTTAATTCATTTTTAATATTCACAGTTCAAAACCTGGTAGAGGAAAAAAAATAATTAAAAAAATGGCAACACTGTTAGCAATAAATTTGTTATTTAAAGCTAATTTTTTTTGCATACTTTGCTAATGATTCAGAATTAAAATTTTTTCTCAAAAAAAAAAAAAAAAAAAGAATTATTTTCTTCATTTTGAAAGCAGGAATTACAATAACAAAAAGGGGTGACATTAAATTAAGAATACGCAAGGTCATTAAATATTCAAATTCCAATTAAATTAAGTCCGAATATGAATTATTAATGTAAAAAAACTTATACTTCATCCAATAGTAAAATAAAACAAACCAAAATATTGATAAAGAAAATTCCGGTGCCATTATCCATATCATTTTGGCTATCAACCCTGGTTAAATCCATGACAAAAATGCATATTTTTATGTTTTATTGTTTTTATATTCGTATAAGACACTAACAGCTTTTAGAATAAGAATCAAATAGTCTAATGCTTAAATACATAAATAAAATTATTTTTATTACTCATGAGTTTCTAATAAAAATACATTTTTTTCATTCATGCGTTTGTACATAACAAATTAAATTATATTTGCACAATGCTTTTTAAAAAAAGAATTTATTTTAAAACCTTGTGTTGCAAATATTGACAACTGTTAGAAAATAACAAAGGTTCCGCTTAAACAACAACAACAACAACGAAAGAAAAACCGAATCAAATTCTTCAAAAATTCTTTGTAATAAAATTCTTCTCACATTAATTATGTGTTTAACACTCAAAACAACAACTTAAACATATTTTTAATTTTTATTATTAACTATTTATTATACTCAACAGTTATTTAATTTTAAGTGTCAGTGGTTTAAAGACATTTTCACACGCAGTTTGTTTTTTTTTTTTATTAACAAAAAGTGTAAAACAAAAGAAACAATTTTCAAAATAGAAATGATAAAGAAAAGTAAAACACTGCAATTGTGTTACAAGACAAAGAGACAACAAAAAACCAACACTTGAAAAAATCAAACAAACTACAACAAATACAAGGTTAGTAATTGGAAATTTTTTAGGATCAACACAACAAAGTTCAAAAAGTCTTTTGTTAAATTGTTTAACAAACGTTTAAATTGGAACGAATAAAGCAACGTTTTTTTTTCATTTTTCATTCTTTATTGATTATTGATTGAAATAAAGGAAAAACAACCACATGCTAGTTTTTCTTTTTTTTTTTTTGGTCAAATTTTTCATTATTTTTTCATTCTTATTTCGTTTAATTGTTGTGTAATGAAATTCTTGGAATTAAAGTCATTATCATTTTCATTTAAAAGAAATTGGTAACAATTTTCTTTTAACTGATTCTTTTTAATGGACGTTTGCCACCTTTGATTAACGCCTACAAACATAAATAAAATATTGTTTTTGTTCTTGCTTTTTAAATAAATTTCTTTAAAACCGGCAATCTCTCTACATTTTTTACTTCAAGTTAAATACATTTTTATAGGGGAATTTTTCTTAAAGTTGGGATTTTAAATTTAAATAATAAAAATTTTCGTAAAAGTTAGGCTCTCCAAAATATTTACAAAATAAAATTTGACAGCTGAAAACTTAAGGTTAGTAAAAATGAAGAAATATGGTCGTGTTAACAGTCTTGTTTTTGCCTAAATTGAATGATATTGATCTGAGAGACGTACGGTTTCATGTTGCCCGATAGGTCACTAAAGCAATTCTTTTACTGCATGAGGCATTTTATGGTGGCAAAGCCTCTCGCTTTGACAATCAAAATTGATTCTTAGAACTGTTCAAAATTTCTGCCAATAAGAGCACTACCAATCGTTCATTGAAAGCAGAAATTTAATGCCGAAGTTGCCACATTTTTAAAAGTTTTTATGGAAATGAGTGTTACTTATGAAATTTTCTGCAGAGTGTTATTGTCCTTTAAAGAGGAGGAAAATTAATTTCGGTTTAAAAAAATTCCATAAAGAATAAGGAGGTGTACTAAATCATATCTGGGGCCCCTCCAGCCCTCCCAGACAGGTCTATCTATGCTAACGTTTAACAAAGTCTATTTCTAAGCTCTATCGGTTCTCAAAATTGAGGAATTGAAAGCTGCATCAATGAAATACTCTCACTCTCGCTCTTGTATGCAAAATTGTAATGGGAATTTTCAAAAAGAGAGGCGATATGTTCCACCAAAAAAACCGTGAAGCCCACGTTCCCAGAAATTTGTTCCATGGATAGTTTTCCATATCCATAAGAATCATAAGAAAAAATTTTCATTTTCAAATTGAAATTTAATCAAATTTTTAATTATCCCAATTAAATATTTTATTGGAAAAATATTCCAAATTTTCTAATTAAATAATTAATTTAATCAAAAATATTTTTCAATTAAAAAAACCAGAAAACAATTTTCTGATTAAATAAATAATGGAAACAATTAAAAAATTAATTGAAATTTTATTTGAAACCAAAGAAAACTTTAATAGATGCAACAAACTTTTTTCTAAATACAGAGATTAGTCTTTTTAAAAGACTCACTTGCCATTTAGGTTCTCGTCCCTACCACCAACCTTAAGCTTACAATGATGTCATTCGAGTTCCCTTCGATGAAGGGACCAAAAAAAAAAAACACCTCCAAATATCAAAAAAAATTTTTTTTCAGAACTCTCCCGAAAATGAGGGTTGAAATTCAAAGTAACCACGGCGTAGAAATGTGCTAAGAATAGCCGCTATGATTCATAGCCGTCGTCAAAGATGTTTAAGGTGACGTCGATAAGATGAAATTTACTTTAATTTTGTTGTTAAAAGTTTTTGTAATAAAATTGTAAATGTGTTCAACTAAAAAAAAAAAAAAATAATAGTGAAGGGAAATACAAAGAAAAAATCAAAAAGAAATAGAAGTAAAATACAGATACGGAGATTAAAGCAGAACCTGGATTGAGGTAGAAAATGCAGACAATTTAACCACAATATTTCGCTAGATGTTAAATTAATGGCAGATAAATGTCAATTAAGTTCTGAGAAATCATTTACACCACGAATTTTTCATAATTTAAAAACATTTAAATTTTATTTGTTGACCAGACAGACGGGTAGAGAAGCAGGAATGTAAGAAAAAAGGACACGATTTATGTTTTTATGATTTTTATTTTTATTTATTATTTTTGAACACATTTTAATTCTTAAAACTGAAAACAAAAAACATATGGAGTAAAAAACCAAAAAAAAAAATTAAAAAAATTAAAAAAAAAAAAATTTTAAATTAAGAATTAAAAAAAAAAATATTAAAATATTAAAAAAATTTTAAATATTTTAAATATTTTTTAGGACAAATTTGTATAGAAAATTTATCATAGAATGCATTTACGTTATTTAATTTTTTTATGAACAACAACAAAAGAAATTACCAATTTTGCAGGTCAAAAATAAGTCAAGCGCTAAAATCATCGTATAAGTGTACATGATTTAAATATGAATTTATATTATTAAATTTTTAAAATATAAATGAAAGTATTTTAGTATAAAAATTAAAATTTGTTAAGAAATAAATTTTATATTAAAATGTTTGTTTTTATTGTTTAAATTTTTTTTCATTTAATTCAATTTAAAATATTTTATTAAGAAAGAAAAATTATTTAGACTTTTTTTACGATGGCTTTCTAATGAAAGCAAACAGTAAATTTAAAAAAGGCATGTCAACTTAATCTTTAATCAAAACCAAACAAAAAATAATCACCCTATAGTTAAACAAAAATACTGTAACTTATTTATTTAATTTTTGATTTTTAAATTTTAAAGAAAATTGTAAAGAATTTAACTATTTTTCTAGTGATTATGCGTGGAATTCTTAGAATACAATTGCTTTATGCACGCCCTTGTCTTGGAAATTTCTGTGTTTAAACTTAAAAAAAAAGGAATTTAAAAATTAAAGAGTCATTTGCTTAGATCATGTTTTAATATTTAAAAGCATTTCAAAATGAGAAAAAAAAAACAAATTCAAGTTGAATGCATTTTGCACAGAAAAAATTTAACAAAACAATAAAAAAAATGTTTAAAAATTGTAAATTCTTGCAACTTGGGAGATTTTGACTTTCAACAGAACAAATGAAATAAAATGAAGCAAAAAAAAGTAAATCTAATTTCACGCAGTATTAACACTTGTATCTGATATTGTACGCATCTTCTACTTCGTTTTCGTTGTTGTTGTTATTATTGTTTTTATGTAGACACACCATTTTATAGAGTTTGTGATCTTATTGTTGTGCTCTTTTTTTGGACTTCAATCCTTCATATATTTTTAGATTTTGATCCTGTAAAGTGTGACGTTTGTTGTTATTGTTGTTGTTGTTGTGCAAAAAAGTATCTGTTTAAATATTAAAACATCACCACTTTTAAATACTTTTAGATGGTTTCCTTTTTCTTATAAAAAATTTTATATTTTCCTTCAATTTTTTTTTTTTTTGCCTAAATCTTTAATTTTAAGCTGAAAAGTGTTTGTGTGTCTGTCCTAGATGGTACCTATATAGTATTTTTGTGAAGGTTCTGTGGGTAAAAAGGCCTCATGTGGTGTAGTGACATATTTTTTTTTTTCATCTTCTGCCTTCTAAGGTAATTTTTAACAGCCCTAATATGTTTTTATCAGTCTATGTATTTATGTATGGATGTTTGAGTGTGTGTGTATTTGCAACACTAATTATTTTTAGCACAAGATTAATACGATTAACAATGTGTTAAACATGGTATTATTGATGCATTCTTTGCTTTAACAGCTAAAAACAAATTTGCACCAGGGCTCGTAACATATGTTTGTACGTTTGTATGTTTTGTATGTTTGTATGTAAAATCCAACACACTTAAGTATATTTATTACTTAGCACTTTGTGTGGCAACATTAACGGCAGGACTCCAACATATAATCGGATTTAATATTTCTTTTTTATTTGCTTTCAACAAAACACAAGAAGTCTTAAACCGATTTCTATTGATTTTTAAAGACACAACAAACAAATCAACGAAGCCTGTGTTTGAAATTAAATTAAGATTATAATCCCAAACATGTTTTGGCTTGTTTACATTATTATCATATTTGCAATAGGACATTAAAAAAAATGTTAGCCTGAGCAAATAAATATTTAACGCCGTCATATTTTTAACGCCGGCATATTTTAATAATATTTTAATGTTTAAGACAAGAGTTAAAAGATTTTGCACGTTGGCTCATATTGTTTAAATACTTAATGAAATAATAATTAAGTTTCTGGAAGAAAGGAATATCAATAAAAATTTGTAATTATCTTTTGTATTCACATTCAAATTTTCAAATCTCTAATTAGTTTTTCACAAAATATTATAAAATATTTTTTTTTTAATTAGTTTAGTGTAGAGTATGTTTTTTATGTTTGTTAAAGTGTTTTATTTATTTATGATTTTACTTAGATAATTTTTGTTTTTCATTTCACTTTCTTCAAAATTAACAATTAAAGTGATATTTTTTGTTAATAAAAATTCTGATTTTAAAATAAAAACTTTTTAAGATAGAAGCTGTTTTCTAAAATTTTTACATATTAAAAAAAAGGCATATTAAAAATGTAGCTTAAAACACAGAAATATGAAGAAGGAGATTAAACTACTTTTTATTTTACTTTCAAAGAAACCAATTTTAAAATCTATTAAATGTTTTATTTAATTGCACCTTGAAATTTTATTAAGTTTTTAATTAATTCTGTAATTTTTTTATTTTTATTTTTTTATAGACATTTGTTTTATTTTTCTTTTCTTTAATTAAATTTTTAATTAATTCAACGAAATAGTTTGCTACAAAATTTTGTATTTATTTTTAATTAATTGTATAGTAAAAATAATTAAAAATTTAATTAAAATTTAAAAGTTGTTACTAATTTTCAAAGAAAATAATTATTAGAAGCTTTTCATTCGAATAGTTTGAGAAATATTATAATATAAATTAAAATGCTTCCATTTGTGCTTTTTTATTATTAAAAAGATTTAAAGAAATTTGATTAAAAATGAAAAAATATCAAAATAATAAATTAGTGAAATAAATATTAGATTTAAAGTCAAGGAAAGCAATTTTTTTTTAAATTTTAATTAAAAAGAATTTAACTTATTTTTATATATATATTTAGCTTTAGTTCTATTTTTTTTTGCATTATGAGCCGAAAAGGATTTTCTTAAAGGATGTTCTTTTTGCTTTAAAAATGTTTATTGATAAACATCTTATAGCTAATTTCACTCAATATTATCATTGATTGACTTCGTCTCAAAAACGGTCTTATACCACTTTTAAGGAAAACGGGTAAATTATTTTTTATATATGCGACTCAAAGACGTTCAGTTGCTTTAATTGTTACTGAAGATAATCATCAATAAAACCCCAACAAAAGAATATTTGTGAGACAAGTACGATAAGTACGAACTTTCTTTTTTTTACACCTCGTTTATGTTACCTAAGTGAGAATTTTCTCATATGAATATATTAAATTAATTAGTTACAGGAAGTGGTCGGCAAAAGGAGATTTGATGTGAAATGGAATAAATTTATCTGGAATAGCTCTCTAAAAAAAACTTCATTTCGTATCTTACATACCGGCTTAAATCAAGACATCAAGCCCAGTATTTTAGAGCGCTTAAGCTTTAACGCCAAAATGACATACGTAAGAAATTAAATTTGTTGCGGTCAAAAATTTAAGTTATTAAATTAAAAAAAAAAAAAAAACATTGAAATAAAATTTTTTCATTTCTTTGGTTGTTAAATAAAAATTAATTACACATTCCTGGCCAATAAACATAACTAAATTGTCAATAAAATAAATTGCCTGTTAAACCAACAATAGTACACAATACGCTGTTTAAATCATATTTTCCACAGCACTTTTTTCAGGGGCATGATAATTTTTCACAGACACTAGACTACGATTGACGCGCTAATTAAATGTTAAACTGGCCTTTAAATTAATTTAAGAAAAATGGAAATTATAAAAATTAATGTCTCTGTAAGGACGTATTTAAGTCGCTTCTGATATTATTAGATTTATACATAGAATTATTTGCAATCACACAAATATTTTGAAATTTTTATTTAAAGTACAAGCGTTTTTCTTTTTTTGTCAACTAAGTAATTTAACTTTGTGCAGGTCTATCTACAATCTTAATTCTGTTGTCTTAATTTAAGCGTTAACAATTTTTTTAAACATTTTTTTCGCCTTTTTTTCTAATGTCAAATAAGCGTTAAGAAATATAGAAGTCAAAATTAAATTCATTTATCAGTTAACGAATAAATATTTTTTTTTTCACTTAAAAATTTTTTAAGACTACACACACAACAATATTTACTTTTATTAAAAGTTTTATTTAATTTCATATTGAAATTTTATTAAGTTTTTAATTCATTTAAATATTTATTTAATTAGAATATTTTCTACTTTGTTTTTAATTAAATATAAAATTGTTTCAATAAATTATTTCATAGAAAATTTTATTTTGCTTTTTAATTAATTTTGTAATTGAGTCAATTAAAAATTTAATTAAATTTAATTTTGCAAATAAATAAAATTATTAATTGGTTCTGTGCTCTAATATTTTAAGGTTTTTGAAATCGTTTTTAAAATGCAGTGCATAGAAAGGTGTGTCCATATAACATATCCTTAGAAAATAAAATGGCGTCTAGCAACTTCCTGACAATATTCATGAATTTATGTTTATATAATAATTTTAAATCCAAATCAATTTTTTTTATTAAGAAAAAATTTTCGTATGAACTTTCTTGAAAATGGGCATGGTTACACATGGCCACAGAAGTCTTACGACATTTAAATTTTTTCTATAGAATTATACCAGTCGAATCGTCTAAACAAAATATGTAATAAATTTGCACAAATTGAGTGCAAATACGAAGGAAAATTTGACAGTCGTATCTTTTTTTGATGTTTTTTTTTTTTTTTTGAAATTTTCAAAAGATAATATATAAATTTTCACGATTCAGTAGTTCAGGGATGGAACTGTCTATGTTTACCAATTGTGTAGACGCAAAAAATCTATGGTTAGATTTTTAATTTAATTTTTTAAAAACGGATAGAATTTTATATTATTTTCTCTTGGATTTTACGTAAAGTTGTACCGTCTAAGCCGACCTTTACGTGAATTTAATGCCACACAAGATATCCTAAGTCTTATATTTAATCATCAATTGATGTTTTAGATCTTCGATTCTATGCTTTTAAAATTTTGTTTTATAACAACGAATTAAAATTGATTTTTTCGGCTTAGGTTCATTTTTTTATTTTAATTTTTAAATTTTTTTTTAGAAATTAAGACTTAATTACAAATGTCTGCGGACGTTTTCCAAAGAAAACAAGTAAAAATAAAACGCCTGGAGAATGTAATGCTACATTTTATGGATCGCTCGCTACATCCTTCATCGGCATTCTTCGCATCTATCTACGTCTGCATTCATTTGCAAATAATTTTGTTTCTAAAAATTTTTAGAAAATAAAATAAAAAAATGAAATGAAATAATATAAAAATGAAGGCGAAGAAATCAATTTTAATTCATTTATAATATCAAAGGGTTCAAGTCCTGATTTCTTATAAAATTAAAATTTATAACAATAACAAATGTAGAGTGATGTTATTAGATTTTTTTAATTTAAATATGTGTAAAAGGATGTGTTAGTTTGTGCTACCCTCCTGAATTCGTTCAAACTCCAATTATTGGCTGCAACAATAAAAAATAGATGCCTGTGTCATGAAAATCTAAAAGAATTTTTTTTTAAGATTTTGCAATTGTTTTAAGACTCTGCCATTTTCATTTGTTTTATTTTACACTGCAAGGAAAAATTTTGTATATTATTTAAATTTTAACACGAATAAACAAAAAAAGAAATAAAATATTTGCATATGGTTGTATTTTTTTAAAAGTGATTCATAGTTTCAGAAAAAAAATCTCTGCTTCCTGTACAAAAATTTAAACATTCATCAATTGTTAATAAATTAAAAAAAAAAATATTAATAATAATAATTTCGCTTATAAATATTGTTCGTCAGCCACTGTGTGTAAAAATAATCATCAGTAAAAATCAAAATATGATTCTTGAAAATTTAGTTTGTTAAAGATTGCTTGCTGTGAGGCTTAATCATCGCTTGATTTCATCTTGATATTATATTTAGCTGTTTTTGTTTTTGTCTCAGTGATTAAAGAAAACACTTAAAAAAAAATCGCCAACTACAGAAGCTGTCCACCAAGAAAAAGTATCACTGACAAGCAAACTCAAAAAAAAAAAAAAAATAAAACAAAAGATATAAATAAAAAATACCAGCAGCCCCAGACAGACATTCTTAATCCCCCCACCTTATGCATAATAACAATAACACAAACAACAATAAAAAAACAAACATTAAAGAAGAAAAAAAAAAAAATTAAAATGGAAATATTTGTCCTGCTGGCGCTTGATTTTATACACGATTTAAATTTGGTTTTTGTTATTATATTTATGGATTTTTTGTTAATAAACATTAATGCGTTTGGTAAAAGATTTAACATAAATTTTCAAAATTTATAACAATTTACGACATTCATAACAGCTTGTTAAGCAAATCCATAAAAAAATGAAGAAGCCTCCACTTTCAACTTAAAAACTCCTCAACAATTCAAACAAATAAAATTAAAAAAAAAAAACACTAACTGATCGACTGACTGTTAACCATCATATGTTAAGGAGGAAGTAGGTAACCTTTGTTTTTTATGCGCCTTTTCACGGTTGGATACTTAGAGGATTGTCATTGTTTCTTAAAAATAAACTTCACACAAAATATTTTTTAAATATGAATTTTTTTTTTGTTTGTTTAAATGTATAAAAGGTTTTTATTTATATTTATAACGATTTGCTGGATGAACTTGACGCATTTACATATTGTTAAACTTAACACAGCTGGACATTATTTCTAAAATTTTTTTCCTGTATCTTTTTTCTTTTATTTTGTTGTTCTTTGTTGTTCAGTGGTGTCTGTTTCAAAAATCTATAAATTGCTTATATTTTTCTTAAAAGGAAGACAAACAACAAAAATATATATTTCAGTAACTTTGTTATGGTCACACAGCGGGATAAATTCTTTTTGTTTCATTTGACAAAAATAAAACCGAGCTTAACCTTTTAAAACCATATAAAAAGCTCCCACAATAAGCAGAAGAAGAAAAAATTTTAATAAAAAAAAAAACTCTTAAGTAACACCAGCATCCTAAAATAGTGACGCCAAAGACGCCTCAATGTTAAGCTATTGTTTTCAGTTATTACTGTCTCTCTCTTTCTCTCGCTCTGTCTCTCATGATAACTTTTATACTCTTTTACATCCCTTTTGGCAAACAATAAACGATCCTAAGTGCTGCCTATAAATCGTTAATCGGGCATATAATTTTTTAAAAAGAACTTATGTTTTTATTATTTTATTTTTTATTTTTATTTACTGAGATATTTTTTTCTTTTTTTCTTCTTATGCTGCTCGTTACGGTGCATTCGATTTAATTCGATCATTCATAAGTTTTTCATTTTTATTGTATTGCTCTTGCTCTAGAAAAAAAGAAAGAAAAAAGTGGCGTCACATGGTCATTTTGTCGCCGTTAATCATTTAATATTTAATGTGGATGAACAGCCACCAGGCGCCCTTCTCTGGCCATTTAAAATTCTTTTCTTTCTTCTTTTACAGTTTAAATGCTTTGGAATAAAACATAAAGGAGTTACAGGAACGAATGTAGCATATTTATGATGAAATAAAATTAAGAATTAAATTGTTAAATATGTAACATTAGAAAACAGTTGGATACATAATTAAATAAAAAATTTAAGCGTTTGTATTAGAAGGTTTAACATAATTAAACATTTAACATCTTAAATTGTTACAAATGTTGCGTTATTTGGATATCGTTAAAGACAACAACAGTTGGTATATTTTCTTATTGTTTTTTAATTTAATTTAATTTTTATTGGTTTTATTTTCATTAGATAGGGTACGATTGCTTGACCTTTTGAATCTTATCTATCCTTATAAGCGGAGTAAGAGAATTTTCCTTGAGGGGGGCTAAGGCCATTTAAGTAAGGGAAAAGTTTTTATTACTTTTGACATGTTTCCGATTCGTTTTCTAAATGATAAACCGATTTTTTTTTCAACAAACGTCTCACTGTCTAAGAGAAATTTTAAAGCTCAGCTTAGTTCTAATCGCTGTAGCAGATATAAAAGAGTATCGGTGTGATAATTTAATAGTTGTTGCTCCTAGCGGAGGTTTTTCGAGGCCTGTTTTGTATTATTTTTTGCTCTAATCTGCAAAGCATAATATACTAAAATTTTTTATTGGCAACCTTTAATAATTTAACGTTGGTAATGATTTTCATTTTTTGAAATTTTTAATAATGCAGCACCTGCACAGTGCTTTGTGCGTCATATTTTTTTGCAAAAAAGTATTAAATAAATAAAACAAATTTTAAAAATTATTTTTCAGGTTACGAAACTAACATTTATAAAGCACTTTTCGTGACTTACTAGTATATACCACTTAACAACAAAATATTTTTGTTGTTATTTAAAGTTGAATTGATTCTTGTGCCTTCTAAAAAATAATTTTTTTATTTGAACGACATGCGAAACGTTCGAGGCCCAAATATTACCAGACGGCAGCGTAAGTGAATTCATACATTTTCGCCGGTAGCTTTACTGTCCAGCAAAAAATGATGTATTTGCCTACGTTACCACCTAATTAATTCGCCTTGCAAACGTTTTTCAGTTAAGCAGTGTTGCCAGGTAATCATTTTAAGGGCAATGGAAATTTGTAAGAAAAAAATAAATAATTTTTAAATCGTGTTAGTTTTGTTGGTGACTTTATTTATTTCTCCGCAACTGTAGATATGAGACTAAACGCATTGAATCAAAAAACTGTAAAATATATATTTTTAAAATGTCGATTCTGATAGAGATATGGTTAAGGTGCGTTTAGACGATATGTTTTTTATATACCAATGACTTGTCATTTTGAAAATCCGCATGTGATTCCTTATGTATGTCAAGGTAGTAATTTTTACATATGGCTTTAAAGTATCGCCGATATATCGATATAGGCGATATTTAACTGTCGATACGCCGATACTTCTTATATTTTTCTTAAGAGTTTTTTAAATAAAATATTCTATTTTCAACTGTTTTTTTTTGCGTGACAACTATGAGAAATAAAATATTTAAAGCAGAACAAAAAATTCAAATAAGTTCTGTCGCATCTAAAATACTATTTTCCACGGCAGGTCTGCTTCAAACGGATTTGAGAAATCGTCTTTCTCAGCAAAATTTAAGAACACTTTGTTTTTTAAACAAAATTTTTATTAATATCAATTTTAAATATTTATCTTTTGCAATGTTGTTTTTATAATTTTAATTTAATTTTAACATGATCTCAAATCCAATTTGTTGTCTTTTAAATCTTATTAATATATATTTTAAATCTTAAGCCAATCTAAACTGAATGCCATCGTTTATTTTGTAAAATCATAAATATTGCAGACGTTTTGTAGTTTGAAAACTTGAAATTTAGAAAATGAAATGTTTAGAAATTTTTATGTTTGAATGGCTCGTTAATAAACTCTGTTATTTTGTACAATAGAAAAATGAATCTACTTGAGTTTTGTTAATTTTTACTTGAACTTAATTTCAATATGCGTATCGTTATCGGAATCGGTATCGGCGATATTTATTTTTTAATTTCGGTATCGGTTTAGCGAAATCGCGTATCATTATATCCCTGTTTAAACGTACCGACATGAAAATTACGTGTGACATAACCTACAAAGTAAATCGTTGTTTACAAAATTTGGTTTTATTGAGGGGTTTGTGAATGCTAATAAAGTTGTCAACTCTATTCTGCTTTCATCGATTTGAGTACTTTTTACCCCTTTTGGTAATTCAAAAACGGTATAAGTGAAGAAAGAAAAAGTCATATGCTTTGCCATATAAAAATAGAACACACTCTAAATAAAAAATTGTCATACGTCTTTTACACATGTATTTAACGCAAGGAATGTTTTAAATCGTTTTACCATACCTACATACATACAGATGTATTTTGTTATAGAAAATCCAATAGGTCATACCTATGTAAAGAACATTTCGTGTAAAGGCACCTTTAGTTAAATTAAAAGATCCAGATGTGAGAACGTCGAGTAAAAGTGGCTACGGTCAGATTAACAATTTGAATTATTTTATTGCTGTTATTATTCTTTTTGAAATGACCCAATTTAAAAAAACTGAAACAGTGGAATTTATAGATCTTTTGAATAAGGAAAAACTTTTATATACAAACTAAATTAAGGTTATTTTAAGAATTACCTACATAGGTATTTGATGTTTTTCTTTCTTTCTATAATTGGAAAAACCCAAATGTGTTGCCTTAGAAAAATAAAATTTATACTGAAATTATTTCTTTTCCATTGCAGTCCTACGCAAACAATTTCAGTAAATTATTAATTTTGTTTTAATATTTTTCTTTTTTCAACAGTTTTTGTGACATTTCAACATTGCAGCCAATCAGAAAAGAAATTGTGAAGACAACAACTATAACAACGCCCACAATAGAATTTTAAACTGCCACCAATAAGCAGCAATTTGAATATCATTTCGACGCCATATGTAACCAGTAGAAAAATAACAACAATAAAAGTGTTAAAAGGCGTTTTAATCAGGCATTTCAAATAACACGTCAGTCTGTCAACAACTCTATAACGGTTGTTATCACACTAAACCAACAAACATCATCATTCGCGCAACCAATCAAAAATAAAAAATAAAATAAAAGCAAAATATTAATATTCCAACGCCATAAAATTTAATAAAAATATAAATAAAAAAACTCAGATTATACGGTTCTTATCAGTTTTGATTAAAAAAGAATAAAACTTCTAATAAAAATACCTACATACATAAATTAAAAACAATTATTCAGTCAGGAGAGTGCAAAAGAGAATAAAAATTCAAAACAAAAACCATTACCCACGTTCACAGTTAAAAAAAAATAATAACAATAAAAGCAATTCAAACTTTAATACTCTTTTTAATACAACAATTGAGTGAGTGCATTTGGTTTATAGTATAAACTTTATACGCAAGTACATTACAACTACAATTGAATAAACAGAGTAAATTATAACGGTTTAACTGTGTTATTAACAAGACAATTTTTTTCTGTTTTTGTATATGAGAGCTTAATTTAATTTTGTTTAATTTTGATATATTGTTTGGGTGGCTCACTACTTGTGTGTGTGTGTGTGTGTGAGTGTTAAAAGTAGAAAAAACAACTACAACAAAAGCGAGTAAAAAAAATATAATTAAGCACAATGTTTGCTGTAATGAGAATCGACAATGATGACTGCCGGTCGGACTTTCGTCGCAAGATGCGTCCGAAGTGTGAGTTCATTTGCAAGTATTGCCAGCGGCGTTTTACCAAACCATACAATTTGATGATACACGAACGTACCCACAAATCACCAGAAATCACATATTCCTGTGAAGTCTGCGGCAAATATTTCAAACAACGTGATAATCTCAGACAACACAGGTGAGTTGAACATTTTTTTTCAATTTTTTTATCTTTTTTATTTTAAAGGATTTCAAATTTATTGCAATAAAATTTTAATTAAATAAAAAGAAATTGTTTTTAATTCTCAATTTAAAAATAATGAAGCATTTCAAATTGCAACCATAATAATTGTAAAAATTGAGTTAATAGTTGCACACACATTTTGTATGCAGTGCAAATTGTTTTCTTAAGTTTTCTAGGAGTTTTTTTTTTTGCATTTACACAAAAAATATTTGTGTTTAAAGTTTAAACTTAACAGTGTCAACAGTGAGTGACCCCAGTCAATTATTGCTGTTCTTTTTAGTAATTTTTTTTATTTGCTTTTGAAATATGAAAATTTCTTTAAAATAAGGAAAACTCCATAAAAAATATTTTTATTGTTTAGAAAAGCAACTTGTCGTCGTTAAAGCAATAATTTTTTTGGTGTCCTCTTTGGTCATATTAATGTAAAAACGTGTACATACATAAATAGCCAGTGCCTAATACAGTGTGACTTGTTTTTGCCATGCCAAAGAGAAATTCCATGAGTGTTGAAAGGCAATTTTAAAATAAAAATTTTTATTGCCTAAATTCCTTTTTTAATTTCTCTATTCTCTGTACTGATATTTAGTTTAGAATTTTTCAAGAAAATGATATTTGAATACTGGCATTTTGGGAAAAAAAAATTCTCTCGTTAAAGGCTGTTTAACCTTAATTTTATTATTTTAAATCCCAAATCGTTTGGTGTGATTTATTTTGGCAGCTGGTAATTTTTCTAAATTACTTTTCATATTTAAAATATTTATTTTTTTTACTTTAAATATTTTATTGAGAGATTAAAATAATCATTATTTATTATTCAATTGTAAAATATAGTGTCTTTTAAAAGAATTTTTAAAATATTTCTCTAATAAATTTATTTTAAAAATTTCTTTAAAAAATTATAATTTTTTTTAAATGACAACTGCCCAAAAATTAAAAGCCATTAATAATTTGTTTGCATAGTATTAAGCGGTATGGCAAAAGAACTCACACAGAGTGTCATAAAAAATAAAATGTAATAAATTTGTCTGATACGCACCTCTGTCTTTACCATTAAAAAACCAAAATGGTTAATTAAATCATAAATGTCACCTATTTCACTTTTTTTGTTGTTGCAATATTTAAAAAAAATTAAAAAAAAAATTTTAATTATGGTAATTAATTCTAAACATATAAAATTTAATTACTATGAATATAAAAGCTATTAACTAAGCCATTTTCTTTAAAGTGGTATAAGTCCATTTTATGTTATAGAGAGATATTTAAATAAGTAATACATTTAAATAATTTAATTTTAGCGCTATTGAAGTATTAATAAAACGAAAATTTTAATTTTGTTGATAAATTCAAATGGACTTAGATTATTTTCAAAGTATGTTATTATATCTGTGACTGCCTAAATTAATTTTTATTCCACTTATTCTTTCAAAATCTTAAAAAATTTTAAACTCAATAATGTTAGTAATAAAATTTTTGGTAGAAGTGGACTTGTACCACTTTCAAACAAAACGGCTCAAATAATAAAAAAATAAATAAATAAATAAAAAACAACAGCTAAATGGAGAGTCATTTTATTTAAATGCTGCTGCTTTATTTGTTTTCTTTGAGTTTGTAATTTATTTTAAAGTTGGTTTGATGAAATATTTGATAAAATATTTGCAGCAAGTTTTCTAAATATAATTTTTTTCTTCTTGTTCAATTGTAAAAAACCAGCAATTAAAAGATTTTAAAGAATTATTAAACTTTTAAAAAAATATATTTTTTATTAAACTAAATTATAAAAATTTTTAATTAATTTTTAATTTAATTATTCTTTCAAAATCTTAAAATAATTTTAAACTCAATAATGTTAGTTATAAAATTTTTGGTAAAAATGGACTTGTACCACTTTCAAACAAAACGGCTCAAATAAAAAAAAAAATAAAATAAATATAAAAAAACTACAGCTAAAAAGAGACACATTTTATTTAAATGCTACTGCATTATTATTTTTTCATTGTCTTTGTAATTTTATTTAAAGTCGGTTTGATAAAATATTGGAACAAAGGCAGCAAGTTTTCTAAATATATTTTTTTTCTTCTTCTTAATTTATAAAAAAACAGAAATTAAAAGATTTTAAAGAATTATTAAACTTTAATAAAAAATTTAATTTTTTATAAAACTAAATTTTAATTTAAAATTTAATATTAAAAATAAATATAAAAATGCATTTATTTTATTTTAATTTAATATTATTTTGTAATAAACATTTTTAAGCTTTTTGAAAAAGTTTTAAGCCTAATTATAATTTACTTTTTTTCACTTTTTTCAGATGTAGTCAGTGTGTCTGGCGATAAGTTCTCCACTGTATTATTTGTTGTAAAGCACCATCTATATAATTCTTAAATAATATTTGTCACCACTTATTTACCATGCACTTTACAAAATGTATTCATATATAATAACAACAACAAAAACAACAGTAATTTGGAAAGGTGAAAAACAAAAGTTTAAAACGTTAAAATCATTAAAAATCACTTTTCTTATGTTAACTGCACCAACAACAAAAGCAATTGCAACATAACAACAACAACAACAACAACAATACCAATTACTTAATTCACATATTGCAAAGGAACAAAATACTACACATTTTCATTTCTGTTTATGATCCATTACAAAGGCCCAAATAGAAAGAAGAATCAATTAAAACAACTAACACTTTTTGAGATGAGTTTTTTTATAACTTTTCGTTTAACAACACTGGCTGATGGCTTTGTTGGCATCATGGTATCATATTTCACCATAATTTAAATTAAAAAAAAGAGAAATTTAAATGAGGTTGATGATTATCATTACATTTATTGTTAAAGGTGGGTGATTGTTATTCTAAACCCTGGGTGAAAGTGTGTCGTTTGTTTTGTATTTCTTCGGTGGTCAAAAGTGAAGGTTTTATTTTGATAGACAACTTTAGCGTGCTGATGACATCGAAACACTCTTTGTTATATTGATGGCTTTGAGAGGGCGTTTATTATGGATGTTCTGTTTTTTATGGCATAAAATTTATAGTACTTACAAACACCTACGATAAATAGCAATAACAACAACAACAACTTTATTGTATATACTGTCTGCAAATACTAAGCTTTTAGTAAAAACACACATGCCAACATAAATAAAATAACACTTTGAATCTTCTTTGAATATTTTTAACAAATATTCATTAAGCAAGAAATAAAAGAAAAAAAAAATTAAAAAACAAAAATGCGCAGGCGCATTTCAAACACCAGCAGCCCTGAAAAGAAAATGTTGAACTAAAATTCTCTTAAAAAATAATTTTTATATTTGCTTGCAGAACCATACATCATCCATAAAGATCAACAATAAACAAAACACCTTGCAATATTAACAACATTATAAAAATCTTTACAATAAACACCTTCTTTAATAATAATTAAGAACTAATTTCGATTTTGGATCTAAAGAAACAGCTGCTTTAAAATCTTGCCTGTATTAAATAAATTATAAATAAAACAAATTCTTTTTTATAAAATAAATTTAAAAAAAAATATTTATATAAAACAAAAAAAAAATATTATAAAGTATATAAATTAACAAAAAAGTATTACTGTTGATATGTAAATTTCCTTTTTCGTTCATAACAATTTCTACTTCCCAGCCTCTTTTCCTAATCATTCCATTCCCTTCAAAAGCCTTTAATAAAATAAAATTTCTTTGCTGTTTTAGTTTTCTATTTCTCTTTGCTTTTAGTAATAAAAACAGAATTATTACTTTTTTAATATTTAAGTTCTTAATTTTAATTGTCATCAGTATAAAAACAATTAAAATAAAAATCTTATAAAAATGTTTTAAATAAAATAAAAAAAAAATTTCAATGTTTAACATAAAAAAGAGTTACATTTTTTTTGCCTTCTGTTTGAAAAATCATTAAGAAAAATAAAAATTATTGTTTTATAATAAATAAAATACAACAATGTTCTGTCTATAAAATAGTAATTTTTAATTAAATTTTTATTTTTTTAATAATTATAATTATTATTTTCTGTTTAATTGTAATAAGTTTTCAATTTGTAAATTTTATTATTTATAATTACATAAATTCAAAATTAAAAAAATTTCTCAAATAAAATAATAAAAAAAATTAAAAATTTGAAAAAAAAATATTCTAAATTGTTTTATTTTTTAAAAAAAATTTTATAGGTTTTTGGGTGTTTTAAAAATGTTTTTAAAGTTACATCTCAAAAGTCTAGACCATGGCAATATAGATTTCATTTTATTCATGTTCCGGCCTTCGATTTTACTCTAAGTCACTCACTTCTTTCTGCTAGTTATCAAAAGTCTAAACCCTTTCCATTAATTTAATCTTAATTCCAAAAAATTGAGAATTATAAAACTTTCTTAAAGAAGCAAGAACTAATAAATTCTTCTACAGAGCCTTTTGCTCCAATCTGGCAACACCAATCAGCAAGTTAGAAAAAAATCTTATTAAAATTTTCTAAACTGTAAATCTAAGGAGGAGTTTTCGTTTCAAGTTATTTTCATTTATTCAATTATAAACTTCATAAAAAAATCTCAAATTTTAAAAGACCTGGGCAGATTCTGAACTCGAATTTAAAAACAAAAATATTCGGATTCTTTTGAGAAAAATTTTCACTTTTCACTATTAAATTTAAACATTGAATAAAGTTACAGTGAAATTAAAATAATTAATTTCAGTTGAATATCCCTAACGGTTACTTTAATATCTTAGTTTCCTTGGAGACAGAGATTAAGTGAGTGAAGACCATTTTTTTTTATTTTGATGTTGTTTCTCATTTAGCGGCAGTTGCGTGTCGGCCAAGAAATATTCATTTACATGACGTTGGAATATTAAAAGTTTTAAAGCCTTCGTCGTTAGAACTCCACTAATTTTTTGCCGCCGAAAGTATTTTATTAATATCACAGAGTACTCGTACAATTGAAACAAAGCAATAGTTGAAAGAAAACAAAGAAGAAGAAGAAGAAGAAGAAGAATCAGTTGAGAGCTGTCAAACTTTTGTACTTTGCGTTGACGGACACGTATTGATTGTGAAAACGCTCATAAGAAAATATGTATTTTAACTGACTTGTCAGTTAAGTTCGTCAAAGTTTAACGTATGACGGATTCTATGTGCCCCGGCTTTTATTCTCGCTTTGCAGTTGAATTTGTATGCTCCCATTTTTTATGCAAAACTAAAGTTGTTCAACAATGTGATGCCCTTGCTTGGCCTTAATTATTAAATTCGAAAACACTCCGAAAGCTTATTTGTAAGCAAGAGAAAAAAGTACCGTAAATAAAACATTATGACATTTGGGTTACTTTCGTAATTGCGGGAAAAAAAGAAAATACAACAAGTTTTTAAAAATATTTTATTATGCAGCCAACTTCTGCCTCTACCGCTTAATAGTGTTGAAGATATAAAATGCAACGTAAGTGTCGAAAATGAGGACTAACACTCTCCTAACCTTTAATTTTTATAATTTCTAACAAGATTTTGTTAATCGTCTAATCCTAAACCAAAACAGCGTTGCCAATCTCTGAAAATCCTAATGGTCATACAAAATGTATACAGCCAAGTGCAGTTCAAGGTTTTAACACTGGATTATCAAATTTTAACTTGGCCTTAGTTAGACGGAAAAGAGTCTTTGCACCTATTAAGGGTCTTACTTGTTCACAGATTTAACTTTGATTAAATTTTTAATTGACTTAATTATTTTTAATATTTCAAATTTGTTTTCATTTTTTTTATTTAAAGAAGGAGGTTATAACTTCAAGTGAATGTTGCTTTTTTCGGTCATTTCTAAGCCGATTTGAAATATTTTTTAATTTTAAAAATTAAAGGGTTTCCCCATACAACATACAATTTTTTTACATGTATTTTAAACCGTAAAGGACACCACTTAAAACTAAAAACTGCGTATCAGTAAGACTCCTAATAACAAACATAGATATAAAAACTAAAGGGTGTCCCTTATTTGACAAAAATTGTGCCAAATGGTCCAAACTCTTAAACATTCACAGACAAACGCAAAAAAATTGAACAAAATTTCGTTTAAAAAGACCTTTATAACAATAAACATAAATAATCAAAAGTATAAAAATAAAGGGTAACCCAATAGTCCATTTTATTTGATGTATATGGCCATTGTCATGAACTGTTGTAGATAGACACTTGAAATTTACAAAGAACATGCATATCTAAGTCCGCTAATTTGGATTTAGTAATTAAAGAGTGCACCAATAGTTAATTTAATTTAAAACATATGACGAAACTTTTGAACCGTTATAGAAAAACAGCTGAAATTTACAAGAAACCTGTATTGCCAAATCCTCTATAAGAAGAAGTGTACAATTGGAATTTAGAAATTAAAGGGCGTTCCAATAATTGAAGTTATTTGACCTGTTATACCCTATTTTTGAACCGTTATACAAAAACACTTGAAAATGAAACACAATGCAGTGGAAGTTGTCTGAAATAATAATAAGAAAATTTAATAAATAAATTAAAGGCTGTCTCAGTAGTTGATGTCAAATTATGTATGTGACCAAACTTTTGAACCGTTATAGACATACAGCTACAATCTGTGTTGATCTGTCTGATTCAATTAATTATTTAATTGAAAAATTTACTATTAATTTTTCGATCAAATATATAATTGAAACAATTAAAATTTAATTGAAACAATTAAAAATTTTATTGAAATAATTAAACCTTTTGTTGAAACAATTAAAAATTTAATTGAAACAATTAAAAATTTTATTAAAAGAATTAAACCGTTTATTGAAACAATTAAAAATTTAATTGAAACAATTAAAAATTTTATTTAAATAATTAAACCGTTTATTGAAACAATTCTGTGTCCACAAGCAATAACAGCTTAAGTCGAGTTAAGAACAAATTGAGTTATTGTTAATATTATACTTTTAACACTCGAATCTGTAATGCAAGTCAAAATTCATCTTTGTAGCTTAAAAACTGAGTATTTTTTACCTTAAAATCTAAACAGCTAAAGTCGATATTCTCTTATTTAACGCCAAAATATTACAATTAAAAATGTTTTTGAAAACTTCCAAAAAACGAGTTAAGCTGTTATTGCTTGTGACCACAGAATTAAAAATTTAATTGAAATTCTGCTTGGTGGGTTTTATTAAACAGGATAAGTTGACATTAAAGTTATTGACAAAACGTTGACACTTTTTTTCAGAAGACAACGCTATGCCTAAAGAGCTGATTTAGGCGGGACTAAATAGCTTTGATATTTACATTAGGCTTTCGAAAAATTCTCATTCTGTTTTGTTATCATTAATCCACTATCACGTTTGCAATTTTTGTTTCTAATATTTTTGTATACTCGCTTTTGTAATCGCAGTTGTTTCAACACCCTAAAATTATGTTTATGGCAGCCCTGCCTTTGATTACTTAAAATTAAGAATGACTAAATAAAACAAAATTGATAGTAAACGAGAGACGTGCCCCACTTAATAGGTCTAGTATGGACGGCGAGTTAAGAGAGTGCAGCACAATAAATAAAATTTTGTTTATTTTTCTTAGTTGTCACTTTTTGGATTTTACACTTTAAATATTGAACCACGAAATTATTTGAAATTGGACGGAAGAAGTTCAAAGCCCTAGAAAAGGTCCTGTTTGCAAACATTTGAGATAATGAACTTGTTGTTAGAAGTAATAAACTCTTATCCTTTTGTACATAAATCCATACTGTCCACAAATGTCTATCGGTATGAAATTGAAAAATCATGCAGATTTTTTTTTTATCTCATTTAAATAGAAAAAGGAGAGTTTATTATCATAAAAATGACACACACACATACTAACAATTCAATTACAATTTTATTGGGGGTTTTAAACAAAATTAACAGAATTTGTTAATTTAAAGAGAAGCCGATGTTTGAATATGTAACGACTTGTCATAAAGTAATTAGAGTAGATTTAATATTTAATTTTTTATATTTTCATACCTTTAACAAAGTAAATAAATACAAATAAAAATGAATGACAAGAACGTCAAATCAAAGAAACCGAAATCTCAATAAAACTCTTAACACAAACATACACACGCATGTGATAGCAAAGATATGATGAGTTGAATTGCTTATATGATGAGCCTAATATTTATTAAAAAAATAGTTTATCAAGCAATAAAACAAAATAAATATTTAATGTTACTTTTCCGTTCTTTTTCTACTGACGTTTTTAATAAGAAATCATTTTTATAGGGAAACGTGTCACATGATGTTAAATATGAACAGAAAATTGAATTTGTTTATTTCATATAAAAGTTAAGAGGGAATTGAAGTTGATTTTAGATGAAGGTTTATTTTATGCAAAATAAAAAAAATTGATAATCGATTTGAAAGTGAGGTTAGGTTTACAAAAAAAGAAAAAAATATTTTTTAGACCTTTTAATTTCGACTGGTTGTTGTCAATATCCCTTAATCAGTGAGTCCTTGTAATCGCTACAGCCCTTTAATGTCCACACTCTATTTGTTTTTGAGTTTCTAATTTCTGCTAATGCCGGATGTTGACAGTAGTAAAGCGAAACCCTTTTTCAGCCTGCCAGGCTACAAACTGTGTCTTTTTCGATTTAATTTCAGTCAGATTGGAATCGAAGCAGTCAGGCGATCTCTGATTTGAACTACTTAAGAAATTCCTATTATCTTCTTAGATTTTAAGTGTTCAACCATTAATGGCTTGTAGCTTCTATTGTACCGTCTTATACAACGAAGGCTTTGGATACTGGTTCGCAAAAAGTAACAACAGACCATAATTTGCTTCGGTCCCATACAAGAGAAAGTTTGTACATTCCGTGGTTAAAATAAGCGTAACTAAAATAGCAGTCTCAATTGTTCTACTTTTACAGCTGGAGTGGTCGTCTCGTTCACTTGTTGGCGGTTTATTTGCTTCTCGGGTAGAGTCCTCTTTTAAGGTAACCATCATTACCCTGGCAAGGTCTACATTATACTCAACTTCCTTTAGTATAAAGCAGGCGAGAATAAAGAAGTAAACTGCTACATTTGTAGGTGACGTCCTTTATTTCCGCTGTATTTAACAAAAACTTGGATCACGAATATTGACCTTCCTCAGCGAATACGAATTTACTCTGTAAATAAGTCTGAAATTGTGGTAGTTGACCGATCATTATCAACTTTGTGTTAATTACAGAGTCTTGTGCAGTTCCCAGAATTTGCCCCAGACTTAGGTCGGGGTATCTACATCCAATATCCTGCTGCCTGGGAACCTTTTTGTATTATTAGCCAATGTCATACAAGATGTTCTTTTAATTTGTCAAGCACAGCCATTTTCATTTGAGGCAGATAATATTCAAAGTTGCCACAATCATTTACCAAGGCACATAAACGCCCAAGGGTACCTTGATTGCATCCCATTTTCGTCTCCCTTTTCTGCATAAGAGCTTGTTAAACACCATCTTTTTTAGAATGATGGAATATGTCAAAGAAAAACATTTTGCATCGATTAAAGGTTTTAATCAGATTCAGTATCAAATTAAATTAAATTTTTAATGCAATCAATTAAATATTTAATTGAAAAATAAATACAGCATTATACAATTAATTGAGTCAATTAAAAATTTAATTAAATAAGAAAACCACAATTTTCTAAGCAAATAATTAATTGAATCAATTAAAAGTTTAATTAAATAGTAATCTGAAAACGATAAACATCCTTTATACATGAAAAAAAAATAGTCTCTCTCAGTAAATGAACTAGGGAAGAAAGGACCAAAAACTTGGCTAAATATATCCTGCCGTTTATTAGCATTCCAAATCTTCTAGCGAGATTTTGGAAGTAATCATAATAACTAAACGTTGCCACAATATCTTTCACTTGCTTCTTGTGGAATCATAAGGTACTTCTGTTAGAATCTTCATGTAGCCTGATGAGTCTGTTGAAAAGATTTTAATTCCATACGCAAATTTTTAAAGTAAAGATTTTTTATTGTTAAGAAACAATTATTTGAGGAGAATAAAGAAGTTAAAAAATTATTTACCGCTAAACAGAAAGGCATAAATTTTAAAAATATTTAAAAATTTCACATGATTTTTCATATAAAAAATTGTTAATGATAGGTCATCGTCAGCAGCATCATCAGCAGGCATAAAACTACTGCATTTAACTTATTATTCAAATAGACAACAATAAAGGGAGGACAACAACAACAACAACAAAATAACATTCAAATTAATATTATGAACCTTAAAGATCACAATGCAAACAAATTGTTTGTTGACTATGAAAAATGTTTTAAATGAAAGGTGTGTCTTCTCAAAACAGTGGGTTGTTTAATAATTAATCCATAACTTAATACAACAAGAACAACAACAAAAAAAAATTAGCGGTTGGTTTTTGTTTTCATTAACCGTTTTCAATAGTTGGGTTTCTTGTAATAGAAACTACACGGAACAAATCTAGTTTAGCTCCTAAATGATTAAAATTTTTAAAAAATCTTTAATCAAATTACATAAATATATATTTTTTACACTAAAGCCCCTAATAACGGCTGTATGTAATCGTTAATAAAAAAAACGTGTTTTTTTAAAGAAATACGAGGCTGCCTATAATAAACCAAGGCTTCTGTGTTACGGATATGGGCAACGTTTAACGGTTTTTTAAAGGTCTTTATTAGGACAATCCATAAAAAATACGAGCTACTTTGTGTGTAAACTTTCTATCTCAAATTATGGGTGGTCTGTTATCCTAACCTAAACTAAACACCACCACTGGTTCATAAAAATAAAACAAAAATAAATGGAACCCCTACATCACACGTAAAATTTTGCACAGAAGAAAGTTTCTGCTCTCAGTAAAGATTTTGTTGTTTTTAGATTGCAATACAATTTAATTTTTAATTGTGTCAATTACACATTTCATTAAAGTATAAATACAAAAATTTCTAAATAAATAATTAATTGAATTAATTGTCTATTTAATTAAAAAAGAAAAAACATTTTTCTAATTATGTTAATAATTGAATCAATTAAAAATTTTATTAATTAAAAATCTCCAAGCAAACAAACATTTAATAGAGGCAACAACTTTTTTTGTATTACAACACATTTATCATGGACGGATTGGATTGAACAACATTAACCGCAATAAAAATCTCTTAAATAGCTTTGTTGCAAGAGTTTTTTAAACTTTCAATGATTTATAGAAAGTGTTCCTCGAATTACCTAAATCAAGCAACTGCTTTATTCGAAAGATAATTTTTTCTTTCCAATCTAACAAAGCGAATTGATAACAAATACTTTAATGTACCTATCTAAATAGCATTTTATAAAAAGTTTCTTAAAAAAAAGAACCTGCAAAAAAGTACCTTCTAAAAAGTACCTTTAAAAAAGTACTCTTAAAAAGTACCTTTAAAAAAGTACTTTTGTTATAGAAAATTTTTATTAAATCTCTTAAGTTTGTGTTGGACTCAAACAGGAAGGTTTCTGTTCACACATATGCCACCCTTTAACTTTAATTTGCCGTTAAAAAGTGGCTGCCTGCTGTGCAACAAAAGAATTTTAAAAGGGACGAACGTGCGCTCGCCCTGTTAGGATGTTAAACGTTTGCGAGAAAATTAAATGAGAAGACGCTTCAATTTTATTCTTCTTGATTTTGTTGTCATGAGTTGTTATCAGAGTTTTACGGTTCTTAAAACTCCAGCGATAGGCATTCTGGCGATATAAATAAAGTTATGTTTTTAACCTTTGGAAAAAAAGTCCCTAAGTACTTTTAAAAAAACGGACATACTGCATCAGGCACATTTTAAAAAAAGTTTCACGCCTTTAAAGAGATCATATTTTTAAAATGGACTAAAGGTCTATTAAAAACAAGTAGTTCTTGGAAAAGTACTATTTAAAAAAAAAGTATTTTTTCAAAAAGTACCTTGAAGTTTTTACTTATATAAATTGTTATAAATTTAAAGACAATCCGTTGAAAAGTCCGAAAAGCTTAATTATTGTATGGGACTGTGAGTTATAAAAAAAATATTTTTTATTTAAAAAAAGTACTTTTTTCAAAAAGTACCTGGAAGTTTTTACTTATATAAATTGTTATATATTTAAAGACAATCCTTTGAAAAGTCCGAAAAGCTTAATTGTTGAATGGGACTGTGAGTTATAAAAAAATATTTTTTGTTTAAGTTTTTATTAATTAAATAACAGATTAAAATAAGAAATGAGTTAAAAATAAAAACAAATCAACAAACACTTAATGCAAAATGTTAAATAAAAATTTATGAGCTGAGAATAACGACAACGATTACTAATTAATTTTGTGCCTTACATTTTTTTGCTGTTGTTGTGTTTACTTTTAGCTTTCAGTTTAATTCAAATTAAACCAATAACCCAAAAAAACATTGCTCGCACACATGCGAAAATAAATTTTCACATTTAATGAGAGCGATAATATTGCAATTAATAACTTTATTATGCAAAAAAAAAAACTAAAATAAGAATTAATTAATTTGAATACTTTCCAACATATGACTATATAATTAAATACAATGTTGGTTGGTCGGTTCGTTGTTTTTGGTGACAAATTCTTTTTCTTAAAATTTTTTATTAAAAATAATTTTGTTGTACCCAAGTAAATGTAATATAATTCATTATTTAAGTTGTTGTTTTAGTATTTTTTGGGTTTGATAATTTTTTTGTTCATTTCAATTTTATCATATTAATTTTAAGCTGCATGTTTTTCGGAGTTTAAATCTTGACAAATGCTTTGTTGTTGTGTTGATACGCCGCTAAAATTGATCGACTGTCATAATTAATTAAATGCTACTTCAGTGAATTTCAGGGATCTTTAGCAACATGTCACGTCAGCGAGGCCAACACAACACAACAGAACACAGCCAACCAAACATATTTCTTATACAAAGCCTTAGTATACTGAAATGAATATATTAATGATACAGTGTAGCGTACTACAGTGTAACTTCGAAAAATTTTTATAAAATTATTTAATAAAAAAAAAACTTTTATAAAAGTACCTTACTCAGAAAAACATATTTTAAACAGAAACTTTTTTAGAGAGTACATATAAAGGGTATTTTTTAAAAGGTACTTTCTCATAAAGGTACTTTTTTCAACAAAGTTATTTTTTTCTTTTACAACCATTTTGCAAAAGGACGTTATTTAGCTATACAGTGATATTTTAAAATGAATAAATTTTTATAAAAGTACTTTTGCTTTTAAGTTTTTTTGTATAAACAGCAACGTCAAGTAACAGAGAGAATTAAGTCACTATCAAAGAAATATATCCCACTACCAACTTTTTTGGAAACATTTTTTTATGTATAGGTAAATTTAAAAAAAAAAATTACTTCTTGTATAAAAAGGTACTTTTTGTTGCAACTTCACAACTGTTTAATAAAAGTACTTTTGGTGAAAAATATTTTTGTATAAAAAATTACATTCAGTAACGAAAACTGTAAAGGTGCTAACAAGGTTCCTTATCCTGCTAAGGTACTTTTTGCACAAAATTGCTCTTCATAAAAAGTAATTTTTTTTAAAAAAATTTTTTCTTGCATTAAAAAGTACTTCTTGTTAAAACTTCAGCACATTTTTATAAAAAGTTAGTTTTAAAAGAACACAATTTAAAATGAAACTAGAATTAAAAAAGTCCCTTTTTGTGCACAAAAGTTTTTATGGGCGGAATGTACTTTTTAAAAAAGTACTTTTTCAAAAGTTAAGTTTAAGTAAAGTTAGGAGTGCTTAAAACTATATCCAAAAAATGTGATTGATTATTAAAGAAAAACTATTTTCCAAAAAAAAAAAAATTCATAAAGTACCTTTTATAAACAGGTGCTAAAAATTTAAGGTACTTTTTATAAAAAGGGTATTTTTTTAATATCATATTTAAAAAATATATATATCTGCATGAATTAAAGTACCATTATAAAGAATATATTTACAAAGGGTACTTTTTGTAAAATGGTACTTTCCCTTGGAGGTACTTTTTATAATATTTTTTAATTGTGCATGTTTTAGAAAAATTTACCTGCATAATTTAAATAAGTTCTGTCAAAGAATACTTTCAACCTTTGGAGACTTCAGGTTATTCAGCTGGTCTTAAAATTATTACAAGTTAAATAAAAATTATTTCTTATGTAAGACAGAAAAGAAAGCTTTTTAATTATTGATTGGTTAAAATTCAATTTCTAAGCTAAAAACATTAGTACTTCTGTGAAACTTTAAACAGCTCAAGGTTAGTGAATGAAATTAAAGGAACGAAGTATATAGAAATTTTATTGTATAGTGATCGATTTACAGTGGATTTTAAATGGATTTTTTTGCAAAACATTTTTTACATTTTTAAAAAAGTACTTTTTGTAAAATGGTACTTTTTTGTAAAGGTACTATTAACAAATTTCTTCTTTGCAAAAAGAGAAAAAAGCGAATTTTTTACAAAACTTTCTATAAATATATGAATGTAAAGAACTAAAACAGAATTTTAACATCTTATCCAAATACTGTGGTGCCTCAGTGTAGAAGAAGACGTTGACATAATCTGGGTGATTATCTGCTTTATAAATTGTCGCCAAGTTGTATAATATACTTTTATTTTTCTTTGTTTAACATTCTCTTTTTGAAATTATTTGTGTGTGAGTATGTGTGTGTGTGTGTGTGTGTGTGTCAAAATTTATCAGTCACGTTGATTTTTGGTATGTGCTACCTCGCCCCATTTGTAATCAGCTCAAATATTATAAAATTAATTTAAAATATTAATGCGATAAAAAATTCCTTAAGATTATTGGGCTTTTCGTTTAGAATTAAAACTGAATTGCTAAATATGTGTAAATAAACGCGTATATCTTTGCCTGATGAACTGATACCCACAAAAGAACTTGTCAACAACAATGAGTTTTTTGTTTTTTTTTTTTTGTTTTATCATAATCTATCTGGCGGAACGTATGTAGTACTCCTTTTTCTTAATTTTGAAAGCTTTTGGTTAAGCAGTTTGTTACTGTTGTTGTTGTTTTTATTGCTGCTGTTGATGATGTTTAATAATTTTAAATAAACTTAACATATGAATTCTCAAGGAATTTACAAAAAAAAAAAAAGGGAAGAAATCAAAAGTATCAATGTATCGTTGTTATCTACATGCGAATAAACATACATTTGTAAGTACAAATATATGTGTAGTTGTAGTCGTATACATACATATTTAAGTTTCTGTTGTTTTTTTAATTTCTGTAGCAGATCAGAGAGATTATGGTTATTGGATACACTTAAGATGGGTGGCCTGTTTGACAATTGTTATGACAATGTCAAATAAAATTTTTGCAATTTTTAAATATTTTATTTTCTTGCAGACAAATAAAATGACAACGGCGAAAATAAGAACAACAACAACAATAACTACAGCTATATAAGCATGTCATACATAATCGAAATAGCCCTTCTACTTAAAAGTGAATTGTGAAATAATTTTTTTTTTTATTAAACTCTTCACACCTTATAGGTTTTATTGTTGTTGTTATATTTTGTTTGCATTTTTAGCCATTTCCATTAAAGTTAAATTTCATGTTCATTATTGTGTGTATTTAGTGTGTTGTTGCAACGTCCTTCATTTAATGCAATCATTGTATGCGCTGCTGAGTAGAGTAGAAGAGCATGTCATGAAAATGCTGCATGGCATTACCAACTTGAGACATTATCTGAACATTTCAATCCTTTACCACCAGTCTCTTTGGCGACATATTCACACGCTAAGTATTTTTAGTTTTATTATTTTTTTTTGCTGAAAATCTTTTTTACTTTTTCGATTTGTTTTATTTTTTGTTTATGTTATTGTTTTTGTTTTTGTTTTATTTTGCGTTCACAGATCACAGATCGAAGTCTTGACATTTTAATCGCATTTGCTAAAAACTCAGTGAACAATTCCGACTGACATCGTAACTCTCGTAACATTAACAAAAGTGTGGTTACAAAACAAACATTTCTAGACATATGCGCGATACGACAACGATGACTCTGACAACAGCTAAAGCAAAAAGTAACAATAACAACAACAGCAGCATTAAAAACAACATACATATATAAAAAAGCAAAAATGACGTCGACAATAGCAACAAAATGTGTCGTTCGTAATAAGACTAGATTTGCCGCCGTCTCATGTCTAGAAATGTATTAAAAATGTCATTTAATCTTACATTGCAGCAGCACACACACACACACACACACGCACTTACATTCCTAAATACACCGAACACACTGATGATTTACTTTAAATTCCTACAAGTAAAAAATTGTTGCAATATAATGCTGCATCTACAAGTCTGCCGGCAAAAAAAAAAAATCCACCAAAACCTTCTCCTTTAGTTAAAACATTCATAATATTCACACTAATGTGCTTTAAATTAACTTGTTCGAGTATGACATTACCATCTAACTCATCATTTTCATCTTTCCCACAATTCTTTTGCATCTTTCATCTACCATCACAATTTACAACGGCAGCGTTTGTTGAAGAAGACTTTTTCTCTTTTTCTCTTTTTTTTTTGTTTTGATGCCATTAATACTGTTTTAGTTGTTGTTAATGTTGTTGTTGTTGTCGCAGTTATACTTTTTATTATTTCTGCGTGTTGTCAACAGCAGTTTTGACACACGTGACATCTGCTTTAACCGTCTGACATCACTCACAAGCTCAGCTTAGTTCTGCTCATTTTAGTAAAGTTTAGGTTTCCTCAACAATAATATTCCCGATCATAATGATGATGATGATGATAATGATGACTTATTTAAGACATTTTCCAACATACCATATATGATTATGACTGACCAACAACTACTATTCAATTCTATTCTACTTAACATAAGGAAACCTTTGGAAACAATCACACAAACTGTAAAATAAAACGTCACAAACTTGTCTGTCGTATTAAACAAAGAACTTAAACGAACTATGATGCGTTTGCATTACCATTACCATTCGCATTTGCATTTACGTTTATTTTATTCCCATTTAAATGTTTGTCATTTTGTTGTTGTTGTTAGTCGCTGTCTTAATTCGCCAACCAATTCACAGTCGCATTCATAAATGTGTGTGAAATTTACCATAAAGTGATCTCACTTCATTGCAAAGCTCAATCAGTCAAGTCAACTTTGTCTGTCTGTCTGTTCGTATGTCTGTCTGTATGTCTTGACAAAGTTTATTTTTGTTTATAAATTTTTTTTATTTGTCCGTTTGCTGCATTTGCAGCCAGAAACTCTTTTTCTTTCAGGCGACTTAATTTAAGAGATCGTGATAAGAGTTAGAAGCCGCTTGATTTATTTCTCATACAACGTTCGTATATGAGTGCGCTTTTTGGACGTCTCTGACTTTTTTTTGTCACTGCATTCAGATTCAGATTTTTTGTCATCGTTATTTTTTTTTTTGTATTTTAATTTAATACAGTGAAAAGAAAAGTTCTAGTTTATATTTATTTATTTGCAGATTTATTCTTAATTTTAGAAACTCTGCAATTCTTGCATTCTGTAAAAAAGTTGGTTGTAGTAATTGTGCCCTGCCCTTTGACTGATAAAACTGGTATATGAAATTGTAAATCACATTAAAAAGACAGTTATTTTTTTAAATGAAACTTTGAAATCGTGATAATTAAGTCACATCATCACAGAAATGCGGAAGAAAAATTACGATATAACGCTGAAGCCTCGATCGTTTGCAAACTCGAAAAAGCCACTAAGAATTTAATCAGATAAATTCCCGAACAAGAGTTCGCGTAGAGAATTTAAAAATAACACTTTATGCGATTTAAATTTGCATTTAAGTTATAAAAGGTTCATGCGGTCGTCGCACAGTGGGAGATTTGGTAAAAGAATGGAAATAATTCTGCTATAAAAGAGGTGGATGACATTTTACTGCTTAAGAAACCGACGTCGCTTTGCTTTAGAGTAGCTCATCTCGGGAGTATGAATAATTTAAACTGTTGCCAAGCTCTCATTCTTTCTCGCATATTGGAAATTTAAAATTCAAACTATAGCTTGCGTCAAGTAAAAAAAAAAAAAAAGATATAAAGTCTTATAGTTTAAGAGATATTTGGCTTTTAAAATTTAAAATAAAATTTTTTGTCCCACCTTTGTCTAGATGCTTCTGACTTTTTTTAAGCGAAAAAGTTGTATCAATTCTTTGCTTGGTATTCAAAAATTATAACCAAAAGCATAAATATTTTTTAGTGTCATGAAACCATTTTTTACACAAAATTTTTCGTAAAAAATGAATTATAGATTTTTATTCATTCACGTTACTTGGCTTCCCAAATAGAACTATTTTTTTTTGTAAATAATCAAGTTAACGGAATAAAAGAACTAAGATCTCGATTGAATGACTTCTTATGTATCTCTTTTCTCATCGTGCAATTGGTATTATTGCTCAACCTCGTTTTTTAATAAAAACAGGAAAATTAAAATCCCATTTTTTTTGGAAATTTTTAAAATTTGTTTTGGGAATTGTGGGATGTATACAAGTCAGTTTATCTACTCTTTCAGTTTATCAAATCATTATGTAAAATTGCAGATTCTGACAGTGCCATGTCAGTGGATACCTTGGTACAGATTTTGCCATAAGCAACCGATAGCACTTCCTTACATTAAGTTGTTAGACGCTTCCCAGTAAACTTCTTCCAGTTTTTGTCGCTGGTTTCTTAAAGTAATTGAAACGTTCCTTCGAAGCATAATTTATTTAAATCTTAAGAAATAAAATAAAATTGTTTTACTGACGGGACAGCCTTTTTATACCCTTCACCACAGGTGGAAAAGTTTTATCTAAGTTTTTCATTTCGTTTGTAATTTCTACACTATTTATTTCCGATCCCATTAAGTATATACATTCTGACTTCTTATGCATAGCGAAGTCAATTGAGCGATGTCCGTCTGTCCGTGCGTGTTTGGGCAGAAACTTTGCCAAGGCACTAGATGATTTTGAAAAAATTTAGATACGCCAATCGATCAGAAATAGTGGCCATGTCCTTCGAGGCAGCGGGCAAAACACCATGTCTGCCTCTAGTTTTTTCATGTCACTTGGAACAAATATTGTTTAGTGAAGTTATTCAAATTAAAAAAAAAAAAATAAATATATGGGGCGATAGAGAGAAGTTAAAAATTGGCGCTGCCCATATTTTCCGAGTTTTGGGCCTTTGAACTTTTCATGGAAAATTACGATTTTGCAACATATTTTTTAAGATATTAATACAATTATCATTTAAAAGCTTTTGAATAGATCCTTTAATCAAATACTAAAATTAAAAAAAAATGCTTAACCCATTAAGAGCCGATGACATTTTTAAGTGAAATTATATAATATTAAAATTTCTCTTTTCTTATTTTTCAATTCTCTGTCACCCCAATATTTATTTTCTTTTGATTGGAGTTACTTTGCTAAACTAGATTTAGATAAATGCTGTAGGGTATATAATATTCGGCATAGCCGTATATAGTACTCTCACTTGTTTTAATTAAATTTTTACTATAGCCGACCGCAGTGTTTACTCTGTAAAAATTTCCAGAGTCTGCCTGTAACATTTTGAAAGGTAGGGCTCACTTTGTTAAAATCACGGCCTCTATAGAAACACCCTTTAATTTTTTTATTTGTTATTTATACTTAATAGAGGACATATTTTTACATACACTGTGTAAACACAAAATTCTTGCCTACTACAATTGGAAAACGTTAGTCAAATACATTAAAATTCCATCATTGTAGCAGCACCCTTTCTATTTTAGTTTAATTATTAATTTTTTTTTGTAATTGATTTTATACCAGAAATAAAAATAATTAAATTGTCTATTGTAGAAGGCTACGTACTTGAAATTATTGATATTATTGGGACACCCTTTAATATGACATATTTGTTTTTTCTACAGCACGTAGCTTTACTGACACTGTGAAAATGTACGGTCTGCAGTTTAAAAAATTACATTAGTTTTATTAATATCACGTTACTTTCGGTACACCCTTTAGCGTTAAATATTAGTTTCTAAAAAGCCTATAGTAAATAAAACTTCTGTGAATAGTCATGAGTCTTTTTATTACTGTTATAAAGATAGTGTGGAAGAACTGTGACAGACGGACAGACTTTTTAGCAAAAACAATAGGGTCGCGTTTTTACACTTCGTCGACAGAACCCTATAAAATAATATTATAATACAGGCGATTATTGGCAGCAATTTTTAATGAATTAATTAACTATAAATTTTAAATTGTCAGTCCATTAGAAAATTTTCTAGAGTTTATTAGGAAATCCTTATCGAATATTGAAATTCTCAATAGCAACTGGCAAAAATATGGACACTCTTTCATATTTTTTATTTTTATTTATTGCCCTACCTGGAGCCGTATGTATTATTTGAAGTAAAATATTTAAACCGGTTGCACTAAAATTTGTTTTTAATACAAAATAAATAACTCAAATTGGTTTAGATTACTTTTCCATTGATTTGAGCAGCTTAAGAAACCTCGTAACTGATGGTAACTTTAATTCTTTACTAATTATTTTGGCTGTTTGATAAACTTAATATCCGCTGCATAATTATTTAATTGATTTTGAGCCCTCTGTTTGCAGATTCTATTATAACATCAACTCCTACTGCAATTCTCATACGGTAAAGAAAGGAAAAATATTCTGATCGGACCATAATGAAAAAAAAAAATTATCCAAGACCCAAAGCATCTTACATTTTAAGACTAGAAATTCTCAAAGATCACACAAAAACCACATCGAAATTTAAAAGAAAAAAAATTATTTAAATAAAGATCACAAATATTTAAATGTTTTATTCTCCGTGTACTACCGAAAGTAAGTACAACAAACATTCAGAAGACTAGGAAATTTGTTCGTTTTTCAGATGCAATCTTTGTCGCATTTTTGGTGAATTAAGTGCAGAATGACCCCTTTTATCCAACATTGTCATCAACACTTCGTAAATAATTGCCGCTAAAAACAAGGCATTTTACCACCTCACAACCAAAATTCCCAAACAACGAACGGCAAACGAACGGTGGCGAGTTGAAGCAAAGCCAGAGAGTTCAAAAAAAAAAAAAAAAAAAAAATGAAAATAATAAAATGAACAGAACAGAACAACAAATAAAGAGACAGTAAGATATTCACACTTATAATTTACGAGGATTTTTCTAGAATGTTTTTTTTGTATGTGAGAGTGTTTAAGGGTATCGCAAACTTAATCTTCGACTTTATGTTGCCTGTATGAGAAACAGTGAATGAAATACTTTTGGTAAGAAGATTAGACTTTACAACTTTTGCAAACCTTAAAGAATATAAAGTCATGAAAAAGAAAAAGAATAAAGAAATATTTAGGCAGCCAGGCAGCGCAGATAGCGGTATTATGTCATACACACACATACACACATACATAGCTATTTGGGTTATTTGCCTGAACGAATAGGTATATAAAACAACAATAACTATAAAAACCAAAGTAGACAAGATAATTTCATTTATATTATGTTTAAATTATAAATTCATTTTCAGCAACTACAAGCAATAGTTAACGTCAAAAAATGCCAGTTTGGACAGACACACATACATATATACATATGCATATATATTTTTCTAGTCTTTTGCTAAAAATAAGCTTTATCTCTATTTAAGAACAATGTTGATAATTGTTGGGCACTAACCATCCAGTGCAACAAACAAACAAACCAACCAACCAACATACAAGTCCACACAACCTTCTAGAAAAGACGAAATAATAAAAAAAAATGTTACACTAACAAAAGTAAACTAAAAACTTATCAAATGCTCAGATCACTTAGTGATCATTTAACCAACATTTGTGTAAAGTCAAAAGGAGTTACAATTTCAACAGAAAAAAAAAAACACTGACCAACCGAACGATAGACAGACATAAGAAGACAACAGACAACAGGATTGGCACAGTAATAAAAAATAAAGAAATACAAATCAAATGGATAACGATACTTTGACTTTATTTTATTGAAAGTGCTCTAGAATTAAATGTATTTTTACAAAATTTTTCCAACAAAAAACAATACAAGGAAAAAAGCAACGCAATAGTGCTGAAACAAAAAACCAGGATAATAAAAAAAAAAAAAAAAAAAAAAAACGAAGAAGAAAAAGTAAACAAACTTTACGACCCAAAAGCATTATCTCATCTTTATCGGTATTTCATACAATTTGCCAACAACAGCATAATTGAAATCCGAATTTATACACAATCCTTAAACATACACACATAAATACACACACATACATATAAACGTACACATATTTACACACATGTTGCATCTAAAGAAAAGCAAAACTCTTATTTATATTGTGAAGACAATGACGATGAGGATGATTACGATGATGATGACGTTGTTAGTGATGATGGTGCTGCTAAGGATTAGTGGTAGTGGGGTTAGGAGTGAATATTCGTAGTGTTTAGTAGATGTCAGCTATAAAATAAGTAAGTCAGAGAGCAGCATGCGCGCATGTTTGGAATTCGCTAGAGATAAGAGTCGACAAATTGCTATCTTAACTGCTTTTAACGCGTCTTAAAATGGCCATAACGAGTGCAAAGACAGAATACGACAACGAACAAAAAAAAAAAAAAAGGATTTTGTAAAATAAAAAAATAAAATCAACAACAGATGAAGGAGTATAATGAAAAATGTATGTTTGTTTGCTTATTTTTATTTCTTTGTATCACAATGATTTAAGACCAAGACTTAAATAACCACCCGTACTAGGAATTTGTCACATTTTTATAATCTACAAGAAATTAGAATAAAGTTTTCCATTTAAAGTGAATTATGGAAAATGTTAGAAAGTACGATTTAAAACTGTTTGTCTTTCAAGGCCAGTAGAAAAACGAATTAAAATTAAAAATTTTTTCAGGTGACTTTTCGTTTGGTAGGATAAAGCTAAAAAAGAAAAGTTTTCCGGAATTTTGTTTTTCATTTATTTTCTATTACAGGCGTGTTATAATAATAAGTGGAGACTTTTTTCTTCAACTGAAACTAAAGTTAATGTTCAGATAATTGTTTAGAATTTTTTTGACATTTTTTTTGCATCGTTGTCATTAACTTAATTTTTTATTTATCGCTTTGCGTTCTGTTACGAGGGATGCTCTATATATTTCTGGCCTAATAGTGAAAATGCGAATATTTATAATCAAAAATGGTTCTATTGTTTTTCAAAGTATTCTCCAGCATGATTTATACACTTTTGTATGCGCTCAAACCAGTTGTCGAAGCACTTTTTCCACTCCGATTGAGACACCTCTAAACCATGGTTTTTGAACACTTCAACAGCTTCTTTTGGCGACGAAAATCGTTGACCACGCATTTTTTTCTTGATGTGCGGAAACAAGAAGAAGTCTTTAGGTGCCAAGTCAGGGCTGTACGGCGGATGACCCATTAATTCGACGTTTTGGCCGGTAAAAAACGCTCTGGTTTGAGCCGATGTGTGAGAGCTCGCATTGTAATGGTGAACAATGATTCGTCTTCTCTTGTTGGTTTTTCGAATTTCTCCGATGACTTCAGGCAAACAAATTGTAGTGTACCACTCAGAAGTGACCGTCCTACGTTGCTCAAGCGGAACAGTCGCCACATGACCAGTTTTGCCGAAGAAACAGGCGACCATTTGCTTCGAAGTTCTTCTTCCACGAACAACTTTCGTTGGATTTTGCTCGTCTTTGAAGACCCACACGGTCGATTGTTGTTTCGTTTCGGGCTCATACGCATAGATCCATGATTCGTCACCTGTGACGATCTTATAAACGTCTTTTGAAGCACCGCAATCGTATTTTTGCAACATTTCTTTGCACCAATCGACACGTGCCTTTTTTTTTTTTAGCGACTTTCAAATCGTGCGGGATCCAACGAGAACAAACCTTTTTTACGGCCAGGTGTTCATGCAGTATTGAATGTATGCTGGTGGAAGAAATGTCCAAGGATGTCTCTATCTCGCGGTATGTCTCACGTCGATCTTGCATCAATGTTCTCTGGCACAACAGCCGTTTTTGGACGACCTTCACGGAATTCGTCTTTGAGCGAGCTTCGGCCACGATTAAATTCATTGTACCAATTTTCACAGAGCTATAGGATGGTGCTTCATCGCCATACAAAGATTTAATTTTATCAGTGCACTCTTGTCGTGATAATCCACGTCGAAAGTTGTGAAAAATGATGGCACGAAAATGTTCACGAGTTAATTCCATTTTTTTCTATATTAATTTTTTCAAGTCACTGTAAACAACACAAATAATGGTCGTACGTCAACACGTTTTGGGTACGATTATGCTTAAAAATGAAAAACTTTCTAATGTAAATGTCAGATTACACTTGGCAGCACTCAGCGTTGCCAGGCCAGAAATATATATAGCAGCCCTCGTATAAATTTTTTTATTTGTTCACACGTTTCTCTACACCCTTCTACACGATTATTTCTCCATGTAGAAGAATTTTATTACATTTATTTTTTATTACGGGCATGTTATAACAATAAGTGGAGACTTTTTTTCTTCAACTAAAATAAAAGTTAATGTTCAGATAATTCTTTGGCCACGACTTTTTTTTACATTTTTTTGTTTTTTTTTTTATCGTTGTCATTAATTTAATTATAAAATGTTTCTCTACACCCTTCTACGCGATTTTTCTCCATGTAGAAATATAAAAAAAAAATTATAACTGAAACTCAGGCAGAGTTGTATGTTGACCGTAAATCAGGAATAAACGTTATAAAATATTTATTGCCCGCGACTTCGTCCACGTATCATCATTCCTAATTTTATTAAAAATTAAAATTTAGAAAAATTTATTTTAAAACATTTGTTGAAGATTTCTGTAAACAGTGGTAAAAACTCTCCACCTACAAAAACAAAATCTACTAACAATTGTTCTACTACCATTGTACCGGTAAAATTGGGTGCTTCCACATTTGTATCTCTAGTTTCTCTACGAAATGACATATTTTTATAAAAAAAATCCTATATCTAAGCTAAGGTTCTAAGGGACCTATTCACAAAATTTCATTCAAATCCATCCAGCAGTTTTTACGTGATGCGAACACAGACAAACAAAAATTTCAAAAATAAATTTTTTTGTTTTCCATATCGATTACTATCTAAACCAACATATAATTTTTCAAAAATATTTAATGTACAGAAATGACCCTGTTACTCTTTTATTATGTTTATAGATTACAGGGATGTTATAACTAGGGATGTGACGATACACCATTTCGCCGATCCGATACCGATACTCAAAAAAAAATACCGCCGCGGCGGATAATTTGTTTCTAATTTTAGTATAAATTTTTATTAATACATTTAAATAAAATATATGTGCACTTTAAATCAATAGTAAAAGTTTACTAAAAATTTTATCGATGTTATGTTCTGTATATAATATATCCAAATGGTATTGATATTGTTGGGAATTTCAGTGTTATTTTTCAGTTTAATCCTCACAAGAATTAGCTTTCTTCCAAAAAAAACCTACCTTTGGCCCCTGTGAATATTGAGACTAAATAAATGTCAGGGGCCAAATGTTAGCATTTTCTGACCAAAATTAAGTTTAGGAATAATAAATAAGTATTGGTTGTAAAATACGATTGAGGAAAATAAGAAATTATAAAAAAATACCTATTTAAAATGTAAAAATATTCAACTTTTACATGGAAACTCAACAAAAAATTAAAATGCATTTTTAACTCCACATTACTTACGTTCCTATCGGTCGATTTTTACGTTTGAACACGCAAATTGAAGCTTAAAGTCCCTCCTATTGAACAAAACAAATTGCGTAAAAAAATACCAATCCAGTCAAAAGTTATAGAGTTTTGACCGCTATCTCGCGAAATTGACCACTGTGCGCCGATACCGATTCCGATACCGATACCCATATTAAAATTGAGTAGAGTAATTCTTCTATTATACAAAATAACAGTGTTTATTAATGAGCCATTAAAATCATAAAAATTTTCAATACATTTTAGTTTCTAAAACTCAAATTTTCAAACTACAAAACGTCTGCAATATTTATGATTTTACAAAATAAACGATGGCATTTAGTTTCGATTGGCTCAAGATTTGAAACTGATATAAATAATATTTAAAAGACAACAAATTGAATTAGAGATCATTTTAAAAATTAATTTGAAATAAAAAAATCACATTGCAAATGATTAATATTTAAAATTGATATTAATAAGATTTTTGTGTAAAAAAGAAAGTGTTCTCAAATTTTGCGGAGATAGAAGATTTCTTAAATCCGTTTGAAGCAGACCTGTAGTGAAAAATAGTCTCTGCAATGCAACAGAACTCATTTAATTTGTATGTTCTGCTTTAAGTTCTTTATTTCTCATAATTTTCATGCAAAAAAAAGTTGAAAATTGAATATTTTGCTTAAAAAACTCTAAAGAAATATATAAGAAGTATCGACGTATGGGCAGTAAAATATCGCTGATATGGATATATCGGAAAACCAGAAATATCGCCGTTATATCGGTATCGGTATCGGAATCGGTTGCATCCCTAGTTATAACAACAAGTGGAGGCAAATGGTTGCTTATTTTTTCAGTGAGTTGCCATTATTTAAATTTATTTAATATATTTTCCTGACCAAACATTTATTTTTTTCTACACACAGTGATTTTCCCTTGTAAATTTAAATGCGAAGTTTTCAATTTAACTATAGAAAGTTTACGGACTCGCCAATTAATAGAAACTTGGAATAAAAAAAATTACAGTAACTTTTTTTAATAAGATAAGAACTGTCTGAAGTTTTCATATTTCTCACACAATTTTAAGGTTAAAATCTGCGAAGTATCTGACATACACTGTCTAGTGCAGGAATATTTTAACAACAAGTGGAGACAGCTGACCACGATTTTTCATTTTACATTTAATTTTTTGTGCGTTTTTTAATATTAATTTTTAAAATTTTTTATATTTTTGCATTATCAAGAACTTTTATTTTGTTTATAAATTTTTCCACCCACAATGATTTATCCCAGTATGGATAAATGCAAAATTTTAAATCTAGAAAGCAAGACGAGTCTATACTAGGTGGTCGCAATGGCGAATTCAATAGTTTACGCCAAAACCTGAAATGTCAAACTCTATATATAAAAATTGTGGATCATTTTTTATATGGTGTTTGACACTTAACGTTTCGGCGAAAATCAATAAATTCAATATCGAGACCTAGTATATTTTCGCCATGTCCAGAAAGTCAGGCAGAATTTTATACTGGCCTTAAGTTAAAAATGAATTTATAGAAAAGCATTCTAAAGTATTTTTTGTCAATTATTGAAAATTAGGAATCATGGCGAATTCATGTACCAGGTGGTGGCAGTGGCGAATTCGTTAATTTTCACCGTCACCGAATATGTCAAACTCGATGTACAAACAACTACGTCATTTTTTTATGAAGTTTGACATTTTTAGCAACTGTGAAAATAAACGAATTCGCCGTTGCTATTTTCTAGTGTATGATTTCATCATGATTCGTAATAAAAGCATCGCAATAACCTTTTTCTCTAAGAAGGATGCAGGGGTTGAACCCTGGCCAACCAGGTTTGTAGTCAAAGTGCTTACCACCTTAACTATAGCAGCCTCTGTAATCCTGGCTATATGCGATGTGGCACCGTTTTGTTGGTACCACATGTTAATCAAGCCCAAAACATGCAGTTGTTGCCTTGAAAAGTTTTCAAACATATCACGATATCGCTTCCCATTTACAAATACCATTACGCCGTTTTTTATTTTTAAAGAATTAAGTTCTAATGATTCCTCTTGACCAAATTTTACAACAGATTGTTACTTTCAATGGATGCAAAGGTGACTGAAGAATATTTTGAGGGTTTTCCATTGCTCCAAACCGACTATTTTGTTTATTCACACATCAATCTAAATGAAAATGTGCCCAGTTACTCATTATGATTTTTTTAATGAAAGTTGAGGTTATCGTGGGCGAGCTGTAACATCCTATTGGCATATGTACGGCGGCGAAAGAGGTCTTGCGGAAAAAGTTCTTTTATCAACTGAATTTTTAATAGAAACAAATGGAAATTCTTGTGGAAAATTGTGGCCAAAATTGTTTTTTGTACAACAAGCTCCTGAGCACGTCGTTGAATAGAGGTTGATGGATTGTTTTGAACTCTTTCCCTAACAGCAGTAATGTTTTCAGCGGATCTTTGCAGTACGTTGTGGTCTATACTTGGGCCTATCAGCTACAAGAAAACTAACTAGTGTGTTTCGTTGGCACGTTATTTCTCCCGAAAATTTCATGTTACTTTATCATCGCTACAGTAATCGATTGTTTAATTTTGATTAAATGTTCTCAACGATTGAAATGCGCTGTTTTATCGAATATTTTTTTATAATAAATTTGCCTCGTGTCTACTTCAGGACTTCCAAATATGAACTGTCAAAACTAATGTTTACTAAAATGGCGGCAAAATAAAGTACCTTTCCAACGGTCACCCTGTATTCATTTAATCACACAATGGCAAAGCCATGTATGAAGTGATAACAGAAATAAATTCGTTTATTTTCGCCTTCGGTTGAAATGTAAAAAAAGTTCAACAGCTGACGTTGCTTTAAATTGTTGTCTTTAGGACAACACACTTAGAAAAGGTTGTTCTAGATTTTTGGTCATAAAAGTTAACCCTGGCAGAGCCTGTAGTATTCACCCTGATAAGGAAGCATGTTTCCGTACAAGTTTAAAATAAAAATTTTAGCAATTCACTTGTTTTCAACCGAATAAGAAAATTTCTGCTCTTTACTATTAAAAATCTTTTAATTTTATTTGTTTTAAATCATGATCTAAAATAGAAAATTATAATCCTAATAGAATTTTTTAACGTGATAGACATTATTAAAGCACCACATAAATATTGTCCCTTTAAGAGAATTCATTTAAAATTGTTTCCAGCAAATGCTCTAATAAATTCCTGTAAAACAAAATGCTTACACAAACATACATGAGCATGCGCAGCCATAGAAAAAGTATTGCATTTACTCCTTACCATTCTAATAATATGTAAATTATCAAGACAAACACCACATGAGCCTGGAAATACAAAAGAAAATAAAAAAACGAATAAACGAGCCACCTCCTCTGCATTTTGTTGTAAAGTTGTTCCCATTTATTTTCAAATAAAGCGTAACTTTATCATTCAACGCGTTATTATATCAGAATACGTTTTACCCTACAAAATAACACAAAAACACACACATACACACCCATGAAAACAAAAATGTTAATGTTTAAACGAATACGTAAGATAATGATCTTCAATTTTTCGAACCCATTTATCAGCCCTACTTTGACGGCACAAAACAACACCGTGAGCAGGACAATTGATATTAAGATGCCATGCTGAGCTTTTAGAAGAGACCAGAGCACCTAAGAGTAAGTACTCCACTATAAAACCTTCCATTTCTTACTATAGAATCATGTTCCATGCAATGCAAGGCAAATAATAAAAAAAGAAAAAACGAAACATTTGCTAGATTCTGAAAGATAGATTGAACAAAGAATTGAAATAAATAATGTAGATTGAATTGGCGTTGATTTGTCAACATGACACACATTTCTGTTTTACAATTTGTTTCCTTTAAATGCAAACATTTCATTTAAATACCGCACAGTAAAACATACATACATACAAACATACACACATTCATATCTACTTGCTTAAAAATGTTTGTTTTGGACTTTGGTGCAGAAAAAGAAACGTTGACTTTAACAATCACCAATCTCTCTTCTTTTACTAACACAACTATTGGCAACACTTTACGGGCACTACACCAAATACTACCACTAACACAACTATTTTACACTCAAAGTTTTTCGTCAGTTAAAGCTGGACAATTTCAAAATTGTGTATTTTTTATTTGATTAATTGGTTTAATATTTTTTTATTATTTTTAATAATTTTTAAAAGAATTTCTTACGTTAATTAGAGGGAAACATTAAAAAAGTTTAAAAGAAATATCCATGAAATATTCGAACTTATTACTACCTAAATTATGTTAAAGCGTCTATAGCTCAGATCTTGGTATAAAAATGAAATGATGACAATAAAATTTCTTGATTTACAAAAAATAATTTAATTGCCTTTTAAACAAAGTTGGAAAAATTAATTAATTTTTATTGCTTCGATACAGCTCAGTATATTTAATTTGGGTACTCGGTACTCCGAGTATATAAAATAGGATATAAAATAGGCGTTTATATATATTAACATGCGTGATGACTTGTTTTAAAATATTAATTTATTTTCTTAAAGGATTAACAATTTTCCTTTTTTCTTGTATTATTGAAAATTTTATTTTGAAAACAAATAAAGATTTTTAAGATTATTTTACACACAGGTAAAGCTGTCTTTCTAAACAAGCTATATTTCAGCCCTTAAAATATTCCATTAAAATATCGAATAACAACTTTTGACTATTGAGTACCCAGAAAAATTTCTCCATAAACGGAACTCAAAACCCACTACTAAATAAATTGTCATCAGTACTGTAAAATGGCGCTTAACTGAGGAAAAATAATGCAGTTTTTTAATACCCTTCCGACCCCATAAAATATATTTATTCTTAATTCTTATGCCTAGCAAAGTCGGTTGCATGATTTCCATCTGTCTGTCCCTGTTCGGGTTGAAATCAACTTTACCATGGCAATAGAAGATCCAGAGAAAATTTAAATATGCCAAACGATCAAATATACAGGGATGTCACAGAACTCAATTCCGATCGAAAGTGGTTTAAATTCCGCAAATTGCTTCTTCAGAAAACGAAAGACAAAAAACTTTTTTGGAATGAAACCACTTTCAAATTTTAAAATGGAATTTAGTTTCTTTGAAATTTTGTTATTTGCGTTTCTTAAATTAACTATTATGATGTGTCCTACGTACATTTGCCTAGTTGTTTACTTTGGCGTGCAAAATATTGTCACATTTAAATTAAATAGCGGAGATTCAATAATTTTCAGGAATGAACAAAATCGATCGGAATCTGAAGAAGGTAAAGCAAAATCGTTCGGAATTGTTAATACGGAATAAAAACCATTCCGATCGGAATGTGTGACATGCCTAATAGTTTCGAAAATTTAGCTTGTGAAAATCAACAACATGGGTTCATGTCTTTCGGGCAGCGGCCAAAACTCCACACCTGCCTCTAATTTTTCCATGTCATTTGAAGCAAATCCGTTTAGTGAAGTAACTGCAATCAAAACTCAGATATATGGAGCAATAGAGAATTAAGAATATAAGAAAAAAATTATTAAGTAAAAAAATTTGGCGTTCGCCCATATTTTCCAAATTATGGGCCTCTCAACTTTTCATTAGAAAAGTGCGAATGAGTACCATATTTTTTAAAATATCAATATGGGCCCCATTTAAGGTTTTTGAGGAGATCTTTCAAGAAATACTATTTTTTTAAAAGCTTTACCCATTAAGAGCCAGTGACATTTTTATGTAAACATTAACATCCTCTTTGAGGAGCATTTTAAAATTAAAAAGAAATCGTAAGGCACATAAGCAACTATAAAACAATTGGCGTTTATCAAACATGTTTTGTTTTTTTCTTTTGACTTACGTGGATTCGCATATACCTACCGGAAAGTTGTGTTAATTCCTAGTACTGCCGCCATGTTGAAAAGGTTTTGTTTGTTGCTTTTAGATTAAAGTTTTATTTAATTTTTAATTAATTTTTCAAATTTTTGGCTTGACCAGTGTGGCCAGTAATTCAAACAAGATTTTAATAAGACGTCATTAAAAAGTCGGTTAATATAAAATTAAAAAAAATGTTGACGGCTAATATTTACAAAGAGTGTTTTTATTATTAAACGCATTTAAGAACAGCGTAATTGAAAAATTCAAAAAAACAAAAATATTAAAAAATTTTATAACAAGATATTCAAGTCATATTTTGCGTTAGTAGTTCGTTTTTATGCCTAAAGAGTTCGAATGTTATTATAATAAGCATAGCATAGAGTTTGATAAAACGAGCAATCCTAAGAAAAAATCTTAATTCCGTGCTGATGACTTTACTGACGGTCAAAATTAGCGCCCTTAGTCACACGCCCTAAATCACACGTCTGTGTTAAAAACCAAAATCTTATTTGAAAATTAGACTGGCACGCACGGACTGTTGTCAGTGATGCTTGATATAATTTTGATGTGGACGAACAAATTACGAGGAATTCAATGCAGCTTGTAAGTTATTAAATTACATTGACTTTTAGTGATTATCGATGGCGGACCAACAGTAGATGACTTTAAAGTGGATGATAATAATGCAACTTTTAAATAATTCAATTACAACATAACACATTTTTTAACGTAGATTTTTATGTTTCTGTGACTTGAGTTACTTTTCTAGATCATAATCATCTCAAACCATCGAACTCGTACTTAGAAAGATGAGACTTAATCATGGATCTTTGATTTTTGTCACGTTTAAGGCCGAGGCACATAGAATCCGTCATACGTTAAACTTTGAGAAATTCAACTGACAAGTCAGTCAGAAAACATGTATTTTTGTTATTAGCGTTATCACAATCAATACGTGTCCATCAACGCAAAGTACGAAAGTTGGTCAACTTTTAACTTTTGACGTATGTTGATTACTTTGACAACTATCAACTGCTTTTTCTTCGTTTTCTTTTAACTCTTGCTGTGTTTCAATTGTGTTTTGTGATTTTATTAAAACAATTTTGGTGGCAAACAATAAAATACAAATTTAATCAGATTAACAAAAGAATAAAATAAAAATTTAATTTAAAATGATTAAAAATTGAGAGCAAACTTTGATTTAACACCCGTCAGCAAAGTACTCATTGTGCCAACTTCATCCGTCAATATTTAAACTTTAGTTGAAGACGTCAAATTTTGACGTATTATGGATTCTATGTGCCCGGGGCACATGCCCGGGGCACATGTTATTAAAAAATTTGGTCGGTAACATATGTTTCCGAACACCAAGGCGATATTTCGCTAATTTGTTCTAGTAAACTATTAAGTAATAGGTATCGAGTACAAACAAAAAGTAAGTGCAAAACTCAGAGTTGTATTTTTTGTTGGCTTTAATTTTTAATAATCGGTTAAAAGCTCAAGTCATTAATGTATGTTCAACTTTCAAAATTCAATTCTCAACCCTACAAAAACATGACCATCATTTGATCCATCAAATGACAATCACTGATGATGGAAATTTCCATCACTGCATAGAACAAAGTATCTATTACATTCTTAATTGGAAAATAAGAAAATGATGTAAACATTTGTATACGTTTGATGTCTGTAGAAAACAGCGTTACCAGTGACTTTTTTTTATAAAAAATATAATGAAAATTTCGCCTGATTTTTGGAACAGATTTAATTACAAAACTTTTTATAAGCATTTAGATCTTTGCTAATCAACAAAAGTTAAAACTTAGACTTAATCAACCAAAAAATTTATTTAAATTTAATACGAAAAGCAGTAGATACAACGGCAATGCTGTTTCAGTATAAAATTATTAAAAATGTGTTAGTAGAAAATTGTGCATGTACGGTATAATTTTCCCTCACACATTTCTTGCTGGGAATAAACAGAAAAAAATAGGAATCATACACCTGCATATCGAGCCTCTGCTGTAAGACGGTTACAATTTAATATTTGTAATTTCTAAGTTGAGCTTACAGATATATTTTTTTCAGAGATAAACTTTTGCCTCAGCAAGAGAGCCAGCACTTTAACTTCAAACGTGTTAATTTAATAGATAAAAACATTTTGATGGCCTCAAAAGAGTTGAAACAAAATTTACATAAAAAAGTGAAAAAAAGGTTTGGTTTGTGCATGGCGAAATCATGTACCAGGTGGTGGCAGTGGCGAATTCATTCATTTCCGCCGTTGTTTAAAACGTCAAACTTCATATAAAAATCAGCGAAAAATTCTTTTATATGAAGTTTGACATTTTCTCCAACGTCGAAAACGAATGAATTCGCCACTTCCACCACCTGGTATTTGATTTCGCCATGGGCTTGTGTGTCGACTTCGTCTTAACTAATATTGATATAAATACTCCTCGTATTCTTATTTACAAAATTGGTTGGTTTATTAGATGATGTTTACAATGCACACAACCTGAGGTAGATAGATACGAAGAATGCTGATGGAGAGTGTAGCGGTCCATAAAATGCAGCATTACATTCTGTTGTAATTTAATTTTTCGTGTTTTCTTTGAAAAAAAATCCGCATACATTTGTAAAATAATTTTTTTTTCAAAAAAAGGGTTTTTACAAATTAAAAAAATAAAATGAACTCAAATTGGAATTCAAAATTTAAAACTTTAAATGCGTTTATTTTAGTTCAAGATTTTTTGAGATATGTTTCCTCTTTTAAAGCAAAGGCTCGATATAACAATTAAATTAGGTTTATTTTAGATGCTGAAACCCAATAAAAGTGTATTAAGTATTATCGAGTTCTAAAATGAAAAGTGTTTAATGGCATGGAGTTATAAAAACTATCGCGATATAAAATTTCACTCATTTTCCAGCCCTGCAAAGTCTTAAATAAATTAATTTTTAAAACGGACTTAAAATATTAAATAATCATTTGTGCTGATATTTTTTTTAAGTAAATGACTTTTGACAAAAAAAAAAAAAAATAAATAAATCAAAAAAAAAAAATATTTTAAGTGTCATACATTCCGATCGGAATGGTTTTAATTTCGTATTAACTATTTCGATTCCTATCGCTTTTGTGTTTTCAAAAATAAAAGCTAATTCTCTGCTTTTTAAATTTGAAATGGCAACATTGGTCACACCAAAGCAACAAACAGGTTAATGTAAAAAAAAAAAAAAAATACAAAATAAAAGTAAATTTAAAAACAGCAAAACATAAAATCTGAAAGAAAATCAATTTCGCTTTGGAATTTAATAATGGTTTCATTCCGAAAAAATTTTTCGTTTTTTGTTTTCTGAAAAACCAATTTGCGGAATGGAAACCACTTTCGATCGGAATTGAGTTGTGTGGCATGTTAGATAATCAACGTAAATTTTTCTGTGAGTGTAACTGACAAAGTTATTGCTGGTCCATGTTAACTTTAATATTCAGTGTAAATTAATAAGTACGTGACACTTGGTGATCTTTAACGACAGACGGCTGTGGCGGTGGTGTTTGGCATATTATGCATTCATTTTTGTATTTTTTTTTCTCTTTGTTTCTTTTAAAGTGTGGCATACAAATGGGTGTGTATTGAGCAATATTTAAATAAAATATTCGTTATCAACACTTTGAGATCTATAAGGAAGCGCGTGTTTGAATGTTAACAACAGCAGCTCTGATTGCTATGGTCCATCAGAAAAGATAGTATTATTCGTTACTTATAATTTGAAGTTTATGACAGTCTGTTTCAGTTGTTAAATCAGTTAAATAATTTTGTTTTTATTTATGCTTCGGTTGAAACTGTTTTTTTTCCCAAAATTAAAGAAAAAAAAATTGAGGAATCATTTTTAAAATACGCCAAAAGTAAAAGCTGAACCATTAACCAGTCTAGTTATCAATTTAATGACATCTCTTGTATGTAAATTAACCGTGAGTAAGCTTTTTACACGAAAAAAAAACTCACAATCATAAAAATAATTTCATTGATTAAGACAAAAATTAAAGCAAACATGATGACGTCTGGTGAGACGTTTGGTGACTAAACTAAAACTTTTAACCACAGAAATTTAATTAGCAAGAAGCAAGAAAATAATAAAAACCAAATATGATTCATGCTCAGCTTAAGTAATCAACAATTGTGAGATGAGTGGGAAACGAATGCTGTAATAAAATCTATGGTTTTAAAGAAAAAAACTTTAAAACAGACTATAAGACTGCGGTAGTTGTTGATGCTGATTTACGTGTTGTTAAGCTACCTGGTTTAACTTAATACTGTCCTTCTAGTTTTAAATAGAGTGAGTTGTAGCGTTTAACAAATTTTTAGTGTTCAATTCAAGTGAAGGCCAACTTGAATTGCGCACTTTCTTAATAATCGAATGACTAAAAAATATTTTATTTTCTTTTTATAATTAAATATCGCTGTTAAAATTTGGTTTTGTTTTAGACATTAGCGTTACTATGGACATTTTCTGGAGGGGAATTTGCCCCTTTGTAATGTTTTTTTTCTGTTTGATTTCAACGAGCATTTATGACTGTACGTCTCGAAGAACACGAACAATGTTGTGCTCCAAGGCGTCAATTCTTTCTGGTTGATTAGCGAAAATCGGTGAATGCTTGTGGCCCGATAGGATATAATCAAGAGATATCACATTAGTCGATGTTTATGGTGAATCCCAAAATTAATTCATTGTCAATTTTTAATTTCATTAAGTCGATGACTGCCGTGTTAGTATGGCACGTAGCGCCATTCTGTTGACGTCACTTCCCGCCTGGATCAATGTCATCCTTAATTTCAAGCAAAAATTCATTGATCATGGTGCTCTGACTTAATTTTGAAAGATATAAGGTTCAGTGATGCCACCAGATTGTAAACCGCACCAAACTGTAGGGTCTGCTGTTAATTAGTTTCACTTCATATCAAAAAGTGCGCCAAATTTTGGCAATATATTTTTAATTACTTTTATTTTTTTAGTTTTTTGTTTGATTTTTATTTAAAAGTTAATTTTGGGTTAGCAATCGACTTAAAAAAAAGAAAAAGGTTATCGATTCGACTGAATGCTGTTTTTTTATGTTTGTGGCTGCAGAACTCCAGTCATTTCTAGATCGATTTTTAAATATTTTTTGTGATTTGATAGATTATGCTTACAGATTGATCTCGTTTTAAAAGCAGTTCAGAGTCTTAGAAATTAAAGGGTGTCCCCATACAACATATATGTTTTTAATTGTATTATGAACTGTAAAGCGCACTTCTTCAAAATTTAAAAAAAATGCGTATTACTATAGCTCTCAATAGCAAAAACAAATACAATAATGAATCTAAAAATTAAAGGGTGTCCCCATAGGTGATGTAAATTGACTTATATGCACCTATTTTTTGAACTGTTATAGGCAAACGCTTTAAAGACAAGTATAAAAATTTAAAATAATAAATTAAAGGGTGTTCCAATAGTTAATATAAATTGATGTATGTGGTCAAACTTTTAAACTGTTATAGACAGACAGCAAAAATTTACAAAGAACCTGTTGTGCTAAGTCCGTTATAAAAACAAGTATAAAATTTAAATTAAAGGGTGTTCCCATATTTGAAGTAAATTGATTATATGACCTTACAATTTGAACCTTGGAAGTTAAACAGAATATCCACTACTCTGTGTGGTATATTAAGAAGTATAAATATTTATAATTATAAATTATAGGGTGTTACATTCGTTGCTGTTATTCGATAAATATGACCAAACTGTTGAACAGTTGTAGACAGTTAACTAAAACTTCAAGTTACAAGTTAAAGGGTGTCCCTATAATTTATATAATTTGACCTATATGACCCTATCTTTCGTAACAGACAATTTTTTGCAAATCAGGCAGAATGTCCATTACTATTTCAAGTAAAATAACAAGTATAAATATTTAAAATAATAAATTAAAGGGTACCCTAATGGTTGTAACTTGATGTATATGGTCAATCTTTTAAACAGTTGTAGACGTACGTTTAGAATTTAAACAAATTTTTTTGTACTGTGTCAGCAATAAAAATGTTAAAAATAAAGGGTGACCACATAACTGCTGAATTTTCTTGTTTTATCTCTATTCATATTTCATTCTACGATATATAAAAAATCCTGACGCAGTCTTTCTCGAATATAAGATAATTAATGTATAAAAAAAGAAAGAAAAAAACAAGAAAAAAAATTAAAAACAAAATTATTAAGTTATTGATTTTCTTCATGTTTTTAATTGTTAATTTCTAAATACCCAGGGGTGTCATAGTCGGTTTTGATGTTTCTCAGTTTTGAAAACTAATATTGGTTTCATTTAGTGTCATGAAACCAAGTCGGTTTTGTTGTCTTCGAATGCAAATAAAACCAAAATTCGAATCAGCTGTTGTTTACATTTGTATAATTGTTTACAATTTTAATTATATTTTTTTTAGTGAAATATGAAGTGTGTTATTGAGAATATCTAGATCCAATTGTATATTCTTGAATTCATTTTCTTCTTGCAAGGTTTCCAAAATTGCTGTACTTACGTGGGCAAATTCATTTTTTAAATCAGTGACAGCATTTGTAACAGATTCATTGCCTTTTTCAATTGCTCTATAAATGCGTCTTAAGCTGCTGAAGTTTTCTTTTTCAGTTTGAATTAATTCATCAAGCTTATCGTTTATTTTTTTCTTTCTTTTATTGTCTTTATCTAGAAATTTTTTTTAGGCGCTCCCCGGTATTTTCAGTTTTATATCTTTTTGCAGTAATAGTTGGTAAAAAGGAAGACAATGGCCGTTTTGAAGATGTAGATGGCATTTCTTTCTCACATGCAGCATCCACATCTTCGTTAAGACCAACCGCTACGCCGCAAGCACCTTCCACCAACTGCGTAATGCCACATAGCCGTACTTTAGCCTCTTCTGTTGTTGTCAGGTGATACTTTGCAAATGGTCCACCGCCAGTTGCCAAATACTTTGTCTTATTTCGAGCTAGTTTTTTTTTGTCTTGCTCTTCCACTCAGTCCATTTCTGTATGAATAAAAAGACACTACATATAACAATACAATTTGTTGTGTGGAAAAAATTTTGTTTACCTTTTTCCATCCATTCACGTCAAATTGTGGTGGCCTTCCGGCACCATTCAGTGAATCAGCCAGTTCCTCCCACAGCCATAAATTGATTATGGTATTTTGTGTACTGTATTTATGTTTTTCTCCTAGAAAATAAAAAAGTCAATGCAAAAATTTTTCTTTTCATAAAGCAAATATTAAAATAAATTAGTTTACTTACATTTCTAAAAAATCACCCTTATTCTAGTTGTCGGCGTCGTCATCGTTTTAGTATCAGTATTACTCCGTATCAATGTCGTCGTCAATTTGATAAAAAAATTTTATTGCATAACATCTCTGTGACGACGTCGACGGTTTATCGACTTTTATCAAATGAAAATGCTCATCACTAAGTTTTTTTTGTTAAATTTTTTTATTTAAAATTTCAAGTACCTTTTCTTCTATCATTATTTTAAGCCTTTATTTTTATTTTATTTTATTTTTTATTTTATTTTTAATTTTATTTATTTTCTTAATTTTTATGCGCTTTCCTGTATCTCCTTTTCTCTTTTGTTTCGAGCTCTATACATCTCTGCTTTCTTTGTCAATAATTTGAGCTTCTTATTTTCTACCTCCAATTATGTTTTTGTCGCTTATCAACATCTCTAAGGGTGCCTAATGGGGACATGAAATGTCGGAAAGTAGTTTTGCCTGTTTCTGGCTGTGCTTCTGCAGTAAATTAGTTTGATTATAGCATGTTTTTTTTTGCTTTCTGTTTAACTACTTTCAACGGAACAGGCTGAGCAGAACTGGTATCATTGGTAGAAGCATTAGACGTGCAGGGATTTTCATTTAACTGTTGACTTTCACTGATTCTTCAATTTTGATTTGCGCAAGTTCTATTTCATAAGAATCGTTTCCCATTTGAACTATTTGAATTCTTTGAACTGCTCCTTCAGGAACAAATGCCTTTGAAGTTAAAAAGGTTTGCCACAGCTTCTTCCAACGGACTGAGTGAAAATTGCTTAAACATTTCGCCACCAGTGGCTTTACACTCCGCTTTATTAGCAACCATCTTATTTCACTTTGAATTTAAAATCTCGCCATACCTTTAAAGTAATTTTTTAAAACTTTTTTATAAATTACTATTCGATTCTTTATTTTGTTATTTTTTGCCATTCAGGTAGACCAAGAGATTTTAGTATTTTTTTTTAATTTCTTCCCATTTTTCTTCTGCAATCAATCCACTAATTATTTCAAATTGATTTGCATTTGTAAAATTAACTTTTTTACTTTTTTCCATTTTTAATGTTATGTTTGATTTAAATCACTTCCAGTCTTTATGCAAAATGGCGTCGACCAAAAAACAGAGTCACGTCAATACAATATTGCCGTCACATTTGTTATAGAATACAAAAAATCTTTGAGCAGTAATCGATAAGTGTCAATAACGACAGGTAGAATAACAATTCGAATCCGTCGACACATATCAACGTTGAAATGTGACGACGCCGAAAACTAGAATAAGGGTGAATATCCCGCTGCAAAAAAATAAAAACTAAAACGCGTAAGAATGAAAACTGGCAGCAGTTAGCTGCTTGGTTTATTTCCAATAAAAAAACCAATAACATTGGTTTCTGTGACACCTAAAACCGACACTAATTCTATTTCGAACATAAAATCAATAACATTGGTTTCTATAACCCCAAAGCATTTTCTTTTGCCGGTTTTAAAACCAATCCTGACAATATTGGTTTCTATGACAACCCTGACTATCTGACCAATTTAACTTAAATTTTTTTCAAAATTTTTTTTTTTCAAATTTAGAGAAAATAACGATTTAAAAAAAATATTTGATAAAAGTACTATTTAAAATATTCCTTAATATACAAAGTGTACTTTTTGCCAAATTAAGTGAGAAGCTCATACGTTTGACTAGATTTCAGAGATCATTTTCATGAAAATTTAAATCAATTTATTATTCATCGAAAATAGTTTTTTTTTTCTTCGAATATATAAACACTATTGAGGTGTAGGTTGAGTTTGTGTAAATTTTATTAATATTCTCAAAGGTGTGTATGATTAAAAAAAAAAAAAAATTCTGTAATGTGTGTTTGTGTGTTGGCACAGCAGCAAGCCAGCATGTATGCTGCACGCAAAATCTTTAGGTAGCTGCTTTCTAGTTGACTGCAGATTTACTTGCATCTTAAAAACTAATGTCTGTATACAAACATTCATACAAACATTACGCTAAGCATAAACATTTTTAGTAATTCTTTCAATTTTAAAAATCTTCACACTGTGCCACAAGCAGCTACACAACAAAAACAACAAAGAAGAAAATTAAAAAAAAATTAAAAAGAATAACAATTGCACAAGAAAAATAAAAGTCTTTATGTTGCCAAAATACTAAACACAAAAAAAACAAAATTACACAAGTGAGTGGTAAGTAAAACCTATGCCAGACAGACAGAAATTTATTTAAGTTCTGTCGAATTCCTTTGAAAAACCACACGTGCCACTACGCTCGACACCATACAGTGTAACCAATATGTTGCCATATAAACACACCATCCCATTCCATTCCATGCCATCTCATCCAATACCCATCATTTCTTCTAGTTTTTGTTTGTTAAATCTTCGCCTACAATTACGATTAGTAAAACTGACTACGTACGTTGTGGGATGTGAGCCATGACAGAGCTCAAGAGGAAAATATTTGCACTTCCTGTCACCTCCTGCTGTAGACGCAAATTGTAAATCTTCCATTTGTAGTCCACTGGCTCGGTATGCGGGCCAATGCAGTTGCTGTTCCTGGAATGATCTTGTTGTAACAGCAGTAGTTAGTCATTTCTTAGCATTAAAACAACAACAACAACAACAACAATAACAATAACAATAAATTTATACCACGTTCCATATCCAACTGGTTAAAAAGAACACCAACTAACCAACCAAACAACTCCTTCTTATAAATTAAATTGCAATTGATTTGATAATACAAGACTGGTCTTAACAAACACATTTAAGCTACGGCTGAGGTGTACACATCCCTAAAAGTATAAAGATTAAATTGGGCTGTGTAAATGTGTTGTTGGTTCATGCTGTGGTTTGAAATGTGCTGTTTGATGTTAAATACAGTAGCCACTTCAAAGCCATTCTTAACGCATTTAGTTGTCCATTTAATGATACAGAAAAATGTCAGTAAAATATTTACAACTTTGTGTTCAACACAACAACAACAACAACTTCATTAGATTATGTGCTCAACTGCACTAGCGAGGCTTGTGGCTACTTACTGACTCTTCATTTGAACTGTAAATTTTTCTACACTTTGGAAATTGTTTGAAGTGAAAAAAATGTTATGAATAAAAAAGCTCAATTGTTTTTATCAGGTTGGATAGTAGGAAAATTTTTTCTTTGAATTTTTGACATAAGTGAGAGCACAGTGTGCTTGACTGTCTAGTTCATAAGGACTGGAGCTCGTTAAGACCATTCTAAGCTGTTGTGGTTTTTGATGTTAATCCTTCCTCCTTCTTTAAGCGACCGGAGAATCTCTTGTCTTTCTTGGAAATGATAGTTAAGATGCCGAGTGGGACACAGTAACAAAAGAATGACCTCGCTTGCAAGCCCCGTGCTACTCAAAAGGTATTTACTCCCACATAATAGCAAATAAAGGTCACTCTTGATATCCACTTCCATTACATTATTGTCCGTGATAGACGTTCTTGTGCCAGCCCTTGGATATTACACATGATGTTTACTACCGTCGCAGCAACGTATTCGAACCTGCCTGCATATAGTTGTGTGCCATCATACTTTCAGATTTATAAAATCTAACCATTCATTGTGAGAGCGTAGTTTGAATTTATTTAATTTCTTTACAATTGATCCACGTATTAAAGTGTCTGGGAATTTGCACTGCAATTGACCTAACGATTATCTGTCAAATTATATGAAAGCTGTACGCCAACTCTTCCTCTTTCATGATTGTACCAGGTTTCCGACTCCAATTAGTACCAAGTAATTTCTTAAGCGGTTCATTTACTTTCGGGTCGGTTGGATACTTCTTCTTTCCTTTTTGGAATTAACCACGCTCAGCTACAACTCTAAGTTCAAGGCAGCAGTATCAACTTTAAATTTTCCTAATGATAATGAGCAGGTTGTTGATTATTCCAGCATCTTTCCTCTCTGCTGATACTTCAGAGATCAATTTCGTTTAGATTGCCGGCACCTAACTTTTTTTCTACGACGGTATTTTGCATCTACGTTTCACGAGTCTTTAATGGAAACTGTAGAGCTTCATGATGCTGGTAACTTTTTATACAAGCTAGAGGTCGGAAAATATTTAAAGTGTTCATTAAGGAGACGCAGATTCCTCCTAGATAATAAGCCTTATCCTGCCATGGCTTAAAAGTTTATTTTTAAGATTTCAGTTCTATTCGTTGCAGTTAATTTAAAAAACCTTCGACTGTTATAACAAGAAAGTATAAATAGCAGTTCTGGATAATGACTGCTTATTAGTTCTGATTTAATTAACGATTAAACAATTTCAAAAAAGTATTTGTTTTCAAATTATTTTTAATTTTTTCCCCATCAGGGATTGAACTGTGGATTTTTATAAATCAATTAAAATTTACTATTTTGGCTTTGGTTCATTTTTTAATTTAATATTTACAAAGAAAACTTATTTTTTAAATGTATGCGAACGTTTTCTAAAAAAAAACAAGAAAAATTAGATGCTGGCAGAAAGTAACGCCTTATTTTCAGGACCGACAAATCCCTCATCACTTATTTAAAGTTGTCGGCTGGCATTATTAAGCATAGAAGTAAGCTGTTAGAAGTTCGACCTATACTTTCTCCAGTAGCGACTGGTAACAAACACTGGCTTAAGTAAGTCGAATTTTCTCTGGATACCCGTCTACATCCAGATTTTGAAATTTTTTTTTATTACTGAAGGTTTTATTAATTTTAATTTTGATTAAATCAAACAGAACCAAGAGTCCGTTAGAGATGAATGAGAAAGAGGTGGAGGTTAAAAGAAATTTTACTTTTTAAGGAACAAAGGAAGAACCTGAAGGAGATCGATAAGTAGTAGTCACAAAAATGGACTGGTTAATCTTCAATAGCATCCCTACGGCAGGAACGCCTCAGTAGAAAATTTAGAAAGTTCTTTAGACATAATGGAAGTGCGTTAACCTGATTAACTGCTTGGTGACAGGTAAATAAAATTTGGAGAGATAAAACAGATGACATTTGCAGACTAAGCCTGGAAAAGAAGGAGATGTGCAAGAATGCCAAGCATAAAATTTTAGCAATAAGACAGTGTTGTCCAAAAGAAAGTAAGCAGTTACTTTTCGTCAGACTAGAATCACAGCAGACGAGACACAATGGGACGCAATGAAAGTAAAGACGTCTTAATAGTATCAATTACAGCAGAAGCAGTCTTAAATGTGATTCATAATATTAGAGGCCTGCTTCACCCTCGTTCCTCTCTTCCTGCAGAGAGTGGTGGCAAAAATACGGTGTTGACTTTTTTTAGTATCAATCTGACTTGAGTTTTAAGTATGATTTCATTTAAAATTATAAAGAATAAAATTTAATTTAAAAAAAGTTTTTTTTGTTACTTAAATAAGCAAACGCAAAACAGTGTGGGAGTTTAGGACACAAGCCAAGAGAATGGTTTTGAACACATAATTGATATCAATAACTAGACTTGTGCCACATAGTTCAATTTAGTGATCGCTCTTTTTAGTTCAAAGTTTGAAAATGAACTAGTTCAAAGGCTCTCTTTAGTTCAAAATCTCTCTTAGTTCAAATGTTCTGTTGACATATTGTTCGCACTTTCAACTTTTAGTTCAAACGCTTTCTTTAGTTCAAAAGATCTTTTAGTTCAAAAGTTCTTTTCAAAATATAATGGCAACAATACCATAGCATTGCCGTAATGAATGTTAAATAAAACGCGTGGTAGCACTAATTTCATGTCGTAAATAGTCAACAAGGAAACACAGTTATGTATTCTAGTTTATCTTGTCTGGTAGTTTAATTACAAATTATAGTTCAAAATTGAACTAGGTGTACTTAAAAGTATGAACTAGTTCGCTTATAAACTACACTAGTCTATCAATAACTCTTTAGTATTCCTTATGCATACACTTTGATTTTTGTAAGTCTTGCAAAATTATTTTCTATTAAAATAAAAAAATTAGTAGCTGTTGATCATGAAGAGCAATTTAATCCAAAAAATGTCCAATTTAAATGATGTCTGAAAATAGTTGGCCTTGAAAACCTTAACTGAACAAATGAATGATTTGTTAGATTGTCTGCATAAAATTGCTATAGACTGCCAAAACGTTTTACTTAATTATTGGTGTTTGTCTTTATAAATCTTTTATTATGGTGGTTCTGCCTACGCAAAACTTCTTTAGACTGACACTATTACTGAAGTAGCACTATTTTTGCAGGTATCATGGAAAAAAATTAACCCCCAATATATTAAAATAAGAAAAAAAAAATCTCTTTTTAAACCTATTATTACAGCAAAAAACCAAAATGAAATAAGAGCAGCAGCTAAAGAAATCATTCATTTCACTTCAATAAATAACAATGAAATTTTGAAATGAAATCTGTCAGTCAGTTTTTGAAACAAAACACGTAGCGACTAAAACGCTTCATGATGATGTTGATGATGATGATTTTATGGGAACCGTTTTAGGCGAAGCAAAGAAAAAAATAATTGACAATCATTTAGATTGCTGGTGAAGGTTTAATCCCTTCTCCCATGTTGGGCTTTAATAATTTAATTTGCTGCAATTTAGCACCGTTTATCAAAATACCAAAAATTTATCAATAAAAATAAAAATAATTTTCGCTACTAATGCGAATAATAACAGATAAAAGCAGCCACAGATCCTCCATATGGTGGGCATTAATTTTTTTTTATTGTAGGTGCTGGGATAAAACTTAGAAGCAACCAAACGAATGTTTTATAACGGCAAATTTTTGTTTCAAAAAAGACTTAAATGTTTTGGAAACCCAACAAAAACAGTATCATTTGAAATAAAAAACCTTAACTTTTTAAAAATGATAAAATTTCTACCGCTTTTGAGGAACTTTTTATTTTTCTTAATTGTGGTTTAAATTTTAAGAATTAAACAAAACATTGTTTCAGTAGTTTTATTTTGTTGTTGTTGTTGTTGTTTTTGTGTTACTTTATTTTGGACATGGTTTTGAGTTCAGCCCAATTTTTACGCCCCCTTAACAGTGTATGCTGCTACCAAAGAGGCAACTAGTCAGTCACTCATTTACTTTAATGCTACAGCCAAGCATGCTTCAAGTAACAAACACACATACAGCCCAACACATACACACACACACACACACACACACACACAAACATATATAAACCTTTTCTCCCTTTGGTACATTTACAGTAAAATGTTTAAACATAAGGAATTAGGGCCGAGTGTGTTTATTGCTGCTGCTCTTAAGCATTTAATACATAAGCCCGGCTAGTAAATATAAAAATGCGATGCTTATATGCCGCATTATTTTGCTTTCTGTTTGAGTTTGTTATCAAGCAGTGAAATTCCTCGAATTTTGTAGAAAATGAAATGAAATTTGTCTAAAGAAAAAAGTGGGCGCATTTATAATGTTGTCTTGCTTTTGTTTGATTTCAGAAGAGGAGCAGATCAGTTAAAATGTTTTCTTGTCTGTCCTTTTAAATATTGTATTGTGTACGAACATACAGGTCTGCCTCTCCAAATGTTTAGCGTCGTAGCATTGAAGCCTGTTATTAAATTGTCAAAAGTTCACAAAGAAATAATTTTCAAAAAAAAATTTCATGCCACTGCTGTTTAATTTAGATTTTTTTATTTTAGTTTTGTTAAAAGGGTCTATAAATGTTCAGCTTCTTTAATGTAATCTAACAACAAGGACTAGCGCTAATTCTTAAGGGTATCAAAAATGTTTTGGGGAAGCATACATGACTTCACTAAACAGTACAATGCTCTAGTGACAAATATAAAATTTTTTCCTACAATGAAGAGTCATTAATTTATTTTCTTTAATTTTTTATATTTTTAATTAAAGGAAAGCATTTCAGTTTAAATCTAAAATCGGCAAAACAAGCTCGAATATTTCTAGATATTTAAATAAAATTCACTCTGTTTACTTACCTCCCTTTATGAGCCTGTAACTGCAAAGAAATTTGATTTAAATATTGCGAAATATTATTGTAAATAAAAAAAAATATTCTAGCCATAAAAAAATTGTTTATAAAATTTCGAAATTAACTTAAAATTTTCGAACATTAAAATTGTCACTCTTTATAGAAAACACAAAAACACATGCTAAAAATTTAGGATTTTAATAACAATAAATTACATTATTCGATAATAAAATTTAAATTTCGAATATAACTTAAAAACTTTGAGGTTATATAAGATCGGCTTAGCGCAACGGCAAGGTAAAACTTAATAATTAGATAATTTAACATAAGAACCGCAATTCTCCCTTAATAATTCTGCTGCAAAATTTATTATCTGTAAAATTTCGAAGTTAGGTTTGAATTTTCGAACATAGTAAAAAACTAAATTTTTGCACATTTTGTTGTCAAAAAAAAAAAAAAAATGAGAAATTTTCATAAGTTAAGACTTAAAAAAATTTGAAAACAAGTTCAAAATTTCGAATAAATCTAAGATTGCATAGCGAAATGGCATAGCGGCACAACATAGAAAAATTCCTCGATTTAAAAATTTGAAATAATAAAGTAAATGAAAATCATACCAAGGTGTTTGCACGATACTATGTACTATTTTTGAAAATTCGAAATTAATTTTTTGTTTTCGAACATACTTAAATTTTAAGTTTTTGCACTTTAATGCAAACCAAAGATAAGTGCTGTAAATTTAAGCTTTTAGAAATAATATTTTCGAACATATAAAATTATTATTTAACACATTGAAAATACGTGTTGAAACAAAGTAAAGAATAATTCGTTAATTTGAAAATTTAAAATGAGTACCGAGAGCAAGAAATTTTCATAAAATAAGACTTTACAGAATTCAAGAACAAGTTCGAAATTTCGATTAAACCTGAGATTGCCGTAGCGAAATGGCATAGCGAAACAGAATAGAAAAATCAATTGATTTAAAAAGTTAAAAAATTAAGTAAATGAAAATTATACCATGGTATTTCGCAATACAATGTACCATTTCTAAAAATTCGAAATTAAGATTTTGTTTTCGAACATAGTCAAATTTTAAGTTTTTGCACTTTAATGCAAACCAAAGATAAGTGCTGTAAATTTAAGCTTTTAGAAATAATATTTTACATTAATAATAAAAAAATTTAGTTTTCGAACATAAAAAAAAATTTTTGTTTTTCATTGAAAATACGTGTGGCAACAAAGCAAAGTAAAATTCATTAATTTGAAAATTGCGATTAATACTAAAATTTTCCCATAATAATTTCGCTTCAAAATACATTATTTGTAAAATTTCGAAATTAAGTTTGAGTTTCGAACATAATGAAATTAAAAATATTCTAACTCTTGTTGTACAATAAAATAAAAACAATAAGTTTTTGTAAATTAAGGCTTTTAAAATTGACATGATTACAAATTTGATAAGTTCGAAATTTCGAGTAAATCTTAGATTGGCGTACCAAAACGGCATAGTTAAGTTTGTTAATTGTAATATATAAGATAACAACATAAATAAATATGTTTTTATGTTTTATGCGTTATAAATTATTTAAGTTTAACAATTTCGAATTAATGTTTGGATTTTCGAAATTAGTTAAGTTAAAAATTTGGCACATTTTGTGTACAAAAAATAACGGAAATAACGTAAGGTATTATAACGTTACGCATTATTTCTGAAATCTTTTATTTCTAAAATTTCGAAGTTAAGTGTGAGTTTTCGAACATAGTTATATTGTATAATCTTGCATTGTAAGTTTTCGAACATTATTTATGTAAAAAATTTACTACTAATTGATTTTAGATTTTAAAGTTTTTAAAGGTAAAACTAAAGTTCACAAGAAGTTCGAAATTTCGAAAATGCTTTAGAATGGAATTAAGCCGTTTTTATGAATTTTTTTTTATCTAAATTAGACAGGCTTATTTTTTTTTATAAAGAAGACTGATATGTAACAAACATTATAATACGCTGAATACACCAAAAATTTATTGTAGCTAAAACTACAACAAAATAATAATGTTCGCCTATGTTGGATCAGAAGCATCAGCCTAATTGGGCGTATTATGTATTTTTCTTAGCCGTTTATACAGTTTATGGTTTTATAAGTGATCGCTGAATATACAAGCTAATCATTCTTCCATTTCTATATATTCATCCAAAAAACAACAACAACAATACCAATAACAACAATAAATAAAAAGTCAGACTACAAATTTAACAATAATCTGGCGTTACTTTAAAACATTTTTCACGTTCTTGATCTACTTTGTTGTTTTTATGACGGCAATAATGATGATCAGTCTGATGATGGTGTGTAAAAGTTTAACGAAAAAAAAAACACAAGAAAAGCAGGCGTGTGAATTTTTCTTAAGAATTAAATTCCAACCAAGAACAGATAGATCAATTATCACTTTACAAATTTAACTACAAACGGACAAGTACAAATATTTTTGTTTGATTTTTTTTACATATTTATCTCTAGTATTTCCATATTTGATGGTTTAAAAGATTTTTTAAAATTACTGTCAGTCAGTAGAGCACAGTGATTAGTGATCCATGCAATTGTAAATGCAACCAATTTCTAATCAAAAGGCGTTTGCCAACCACAACATGTGTTTGAGCCAGATCTAACAAAACTAAATTGAATTCAATTCAGTTTTATTTTATGTTTCGTTGTGGTTTTTTATGTGGCCAACAAAACAAATGGTGGGCGGACCACGTTTTATATTCACAGTAAAATGTTACAATTTGTTGTTTTGAAAATTTATTAATGTTGCACCGACGCCGTTACCATAACCGCCATCGAAGTCGTAACTAAATGCTGCCACATTTGCCACGAAATTCAACTGAACGAATTAAACCAACACTTTGGCAAAGTTATTAAATAATTTTTGAATTTAATGACTTTATGTATTTGGGTGTGTGTGTGTTTGTGTCAGTATTTTGTATTTTACCAAGCAGCAAACATTTCGTGTGGCTTAAAAAGTTAATGATTCTTTGGGCTTACAGTTGCAATTTATATGTCTGTAGAAATCATTAGGAAACTATTTTGATTTTAATGTTTCCAAGGAATTGAGAAATAGCAAATTTTCTTAATTTGCGTTAATGTTCATCAGTGACATCATACAAATTTGAACACCTGACCAATAAAATAATTTTTAATAGATTTTTTTTCTTTCTTTCTTTTTTCTTCTTTCAATAGCTGCAAATAACCCAAAAAAATCTGGCTTAAAAGTGTTTGTTAATTTGGACTTTTAATTTGGTGCACAGACAAAAAATTATATTTTAAGAAACATTTTTGTAAAGTTTGTTTTAGGTTTGAAGACTTTTTTAACTGCTTCTATTAATTGTTTCTATTAATTGTTTTGTTAAGTCTTGTATTTCGTCTTTACTTTGAGAAAGATTTTTTTCTGGCAATAAAATATTTACGAATTTGTAAGTAATTGGTTTTACTAATTGTGTCCCAGGTCCTGTTTCAATGAAAAATTATTTGAGTTTATAATTTTAGTAATTTTATTTAATTGTTTCTGTTTACCTGCGTAACCTTTTAAAAGTAAAAAATGAGAGTTCACTGATGTGTGGGTTACGAATGTCCTTTAGGCTGTAAGTTGAATGTAGCGTTTTAAAGGTGGAAATTTCTACAATAAAGATTGCTGCAAAATGGCTATAAAATGTCTGGCAGGGCGGTAAAGTTTCTAGAGGGTAAGTAAGCCGGGAAATCCTTGAATAGTCTGACAGATTTTCTTTTGCTTGATGCGTGGATATGGTGGAGTTATGTCAATATAGCGCTAGCTGCTGTAGGATGGGCATATTTACACTTTTTGTGGCATCCCTACATAAGGCGTATTGATGAATACTTTCTTGAGCAAGCGCGGGTAAGCTCGAGGAGCCAATCTGCTAGTATGCAAAGATTATGTGGGCGAAGTTGGATTAGGGTAGAACAAGAATTCCTGAAAGTTTAAAGAGAAAGGTATTACGATCCATTGCAACGATTTGTCAGAACGACGAAGAGTAAACATAAATACCCTATTTTCTATGATCCTATCTGAGCTGGCTAATAGTATATGGTGTCTGAGACACCGGTGTCTTACTAGCCTGTCCAAAGTTTCTAATAGGGCCCCGAGAAGAATTGGTTCCTTTGCAAAGAGCAGGCGGAGGGTAATCAGTTTGACAAGACACCAGCCAACGCTATATGCAAAAAGGCAAAGGCTGCTAAAAGATTGTTTGTGGGTGTGTGTTTTCTTTTTTTTTGACACTACTCGCTTTGAGCTCCATAAGAAAATTTTTTTTAATTTTAATCTCCATAGCGGGTTTATTTTTTTAAGTGCCAGAAAACAGTTTGGGTTTGTTGGTAAGAACCCTACTCATACGGCGAGCCCGAACCGAAGCAAATGCCATCATGACAGCCCTGCCTTTAATTTGTTTTTATTCCCCACCACCATCAGCTGTTGTCTGTGGTTTTGCTGGCAAAGCTATTGACACAAAAAGTTTCACTACCAAAATGGCGAACTCATTCATGTTTTACAAGACACTGCCGAACTTCCAACCATTTCCTAGCCTACAGGGTTGTTAGTCTAGGGAATGGTCTCTCTTTTTCTCTAGTCTTTTTTAGACTCAATTACCGTATCCTTTGTTTCTTTTTCTGCTCTGCAGGTGTAACATATGAAACACCAGGTGTAGAGCAGGCCAAGGCTGTGTTTTCAACCGCACTTAATGTAAATATTTTAGCTATAAGGCAAAAAGGTTAATAGAACTAAAAATATAAAAGTGTTTCGAAGCAAAATTACTTTGTGAATTATCCATTAATATCTCGAATAATCGTAAGACAATTTTCGATACACTGTAATCGTTACTTGCAAAGAAGTAATTAAATATTCACTAACCATGAAGAAAAATGATAAATTCATTTTTGCAGAAATATTTAATTTTTTATGACAGGGTGATTCATAATTCAGTACAACTACTTTAAACGAAATCAAAAGAACAGCAACAAAAAAGAAAGCGAATATAAACACCACCATTCATTTGGTAAAAAACGTTCCAAAATTTTATAATATAACTACGCGATTAGAATAATATTTACACAACAATTGCTGTGATAAATTGCCGTTTAAATAGTCCCATTGTGGGCAGACAAAAGCTTGATTTTAATGCACGTAAACACAAATTAACTTAAGTGTTGAACATTGCGTTGATGCCGCCTTTAAAATTGTTGACGACATTGTTTTCAATCTGTTGTGGCTGTGGCGGTTTCTTGTAGCCTTCTACAAAATCTTAAGATCGAAGTTGACAAAGAGCTTCTAGTAATAAATGAAACATTTGTTACTTTTCTTTCAAACACAAAATCCCATTAGATGAACGAACGAGTTGAGTCAATAGCCAGCTAAAAAACAAATGTATGAATGACTGAGTGTGACTGAACTGTGTTGGCAACAAGAAAACATTGCCATTGTCACTGACACTGACACTGACACTGTCATCATCGGCAACAACTACAACAACTCATTTATCTTTTCACATTCAACACATTGTAACCAAAAATTATTCATTATCATCTTTTTCTTTTTGACTGACTGACTGATAATTTTAAACAATTTTGGTCCAGCTATTTGTATCTCCATTTGTGGCGGCAGCTTAATATCCTTTTGTACTTTTATGTTTTCATAAACATTTTGCTTTTAAATCTGACAACTAGTGCATGTTTTTTTTTTTGTTGTTGTATGATTCTATAGATTTTATTATTTTATTTGTTCACACGGCTCCTACAACACATGATTAACAGCTTTGAGATGTGTCTGTTGTATCATGATCAGCCAAAAAAGGTTTCCTGTTCACATTATGCAATGATTTTTAATACACAAAAAGCAAAAATAACAACAAAAATATATGAATAAATTAAATTAATACAAAAGACACCTGAAATTATTTATGTCTTTTTTTTTTATTTAATCTCGTTTTTATTAGAGTTCACACTCACGCATGAATGAAATAAAATTTTATTTATAAAATAAATTGATCTATTTTTTTTTTGGTTGATAATATTTTAATTCAATAAATTCAAAGCATTTAAAAATAACTTGTTGCTGCTGCTTTTTTTTTTAAGCTCCAGTTTATCATCATTGTTACCAAACAACCTGACACTGGTATTGATTTTGGTCAATTTGTTGTCGGACAGCCAAAGTGTCGTTTGTGTATTTAAAAGTATAAAATTATTTTAGTGTTTTTGAACGAAAACAATACAAGATTTTTTATGAATAAATAAATTTATGACATTTAAATGTTTTAGAGATTTGCGTAAATTACGTTTGTGATTATTAACCTGCCTTTTTATTTGTTTAACAGTGTCTCTTCTTGCGTCTTCTAATTTGAATTTTGTAGATTTTTACAGCTTAGAGGGACGTCTATGACGACTTAGCGTTTGGTTTGCAATATTTAAGAATATTTTTGTAAAATTTCATTATTGTCGCGTTTTTATTTAAGGGCCCTATTTTAAGAGAACTTTATTTAGCGGTGTCTTCAATATAAAATATACAGCTAAAGGGTGTCCTCAGCGAAAAAGTAATTCTGGTATATTCTTTAAAACATCAAATAAAAACACATAAAATTCAAAATTAAAGAGGGTACTCAATACAAGTAGTGGTGATTTTATATTTTGAAACGCAACAGGAAGACTTTCGAAATTTATACAGTCTGTATTAATACGCCCAAGCCTGCATTACCATGATAGCGAACCCGCACTTGGCTGATTTTTAAAACTGCAATTGTTTTCAAAAAAGTTATTGGAAAATAGTTTTCTTTAATTAGGAACTGTTTCTAACCTTAAAGTACTTTCTTGAAAAAGTACCTTTTCAACTGAATGTTGCTTTTTTATGTTTCTGTCTGCAGAACTCAGTCATTTCTAAACCGATTTTGAACATTTTTGAGATTGGTTCCGTTTACAAAAAAGTTCTTAATTTTAAACATTAAAGGGTGTCCCCATACAACATACATGTTTTTTAAATGTATTATGAACTGTAAAGCGCACCTCTTTAAAATAATAAAAAGCGTATCGTAGCTCCCAATAGCAAAAAGTAATGCAAAAATAACACTAAAAATTAAAGGGTATCCCCATAGGTGACGTAAATTGTATTATATGCGCCTATCTTTTTAATCGTTATATACAAACGCTTGAAAATTGGACAGCGTGTCGATTATTATGACCGTTATAACATTAAGTATAAACATTCAAAATTATAAATTAAAGGGTGTCCCAATAGTTAATGTAAATTGATATATGTGGCCAAACTTATAAACTGTTATAGACAGACAGCTGAATTATACAAAGATCTTATACTGCAAGGTCCACTATAACCACAAGTATTAAACTTCAATTCACAAATTAAAGGATGTTCTCATAGTCAAAGTAAATTGACGTTTATAGCCCTATCGTTTCAACCGTTCTATACAAAGACTTAAAAATTAAATAAAATGTCTACTACTTTGTGTGGTATATTAAGAAGTATAAATATTTAAAATTATAAATTATTGGGTGTTACAATAGTTGCTATTATTTGGTGTATATGAACAAACTGTTTAACAGTGGTAGACAGTTGATTGAAATTAGCACAGAAACGTTATTGCTAAGTACGCTATAACAAGTAGCAAATTGGAAATTAGAAATTAAAGGGTGCCCCTATAACTGATGTAATTTGACTTAAATTGCCCTATCTTTGAAAAATTAGATAGAATGTCCATTACTGTATCAGGTATAAAAATAATTATAAATATTTAAAATTAAAAACTAAAGCGAATTAAATTTTCTTGTTTTATCTTTTCTTATTTCATTACGAGTTATTAAAGATTAAACAACTTCTTTCTTTATAAAAGTTATATTTTAGAAGAAACTTTTTCAGGGGTACTTGATAAAAAGAGTTTTTTTTGTTAAGGTACTTTTAAAAAGTTTTTCTTTGGAAACACTTCTTCAGAGGTGTTTTGATTGTCAGTTTTAGGGTTCCTTTTGTTTAAAGTTTCTGCTACAAGGACTGTCTGTCCGTCTGTCACAATCTTTTATACCTGAAAAGGTGTTGGAAAGACTCTTGAAATTTTCATAGAAGTTTTATTTCTACAGTCGCTGTAACGACAAGTAGTAAAAATTAAAGATTCTTCCGAGAGTGGCGTGATGTTCTTCCTTTTTTCAGCTGTGAAAGTTGACATATGTTTCCCAAGGCAATTGATATAGTAATTTTTCTTTCTACTCCTGTTCTTAATTTACAGCTTTTAATTCAAAGACTTGCATGCCTTTCATTAATCGTCACACTAAAAGTTAAGGTGAAACTAATTTCTACTCAAAACTGTTTTCTATTTGTTTGTGCTCTTATGAATCAAAATGTCAAATAATTTTACACTCTTTTGAAACTGCCACTAAGTTGTTTTTATTTTTTTTTTTTTTTTTTGAATTTCTGATTTTTGAATAACAATTGACTAAAAAGGTTCGTATTAAGTTTTATGAATGAAAATCATTATAAAGTTTTTTTTTTAATTTTATTTGGTGTTTTTTATGATTGAATTAAAATAAGTAGACTTCTCAGTGCTGTCAAAGTGACCTCGTTTAAGTAAATAATGGCCAATAAAACAAACACTAACAAAATTTACCCGGAACTAATTTGAAATTGTTTATTTGATTAAACGATATAAATAAAATAATAAAATTTTGGGTGAGCACTCTTGGCAGTGTTCAAAATAATAAATAGAAGATTAAAACAAACAATTAAATTAATTTAAATTTAAACTTAAAAAAATTTTAAGAATTAGTTCAAAAATAGTATGAAAATAAAATTTATTAATAAAATGATAAAGAAAATTTAAATAAAAAAATTTATGAACATCGTTTGTTGAGTTTTAAAAAGTGTTCAAATTTATCAACTCTTTACACACAATTAATAGCCATCGACACTTTACTATGAAGGGAAACACAAATTATTGTCAATGTCATTGACTAATAAAAGAAGAAACTAATTGTACTATAATTGATTAAATGAAATTTATTGTCACCTTTGGAGTTCTACTACAAAAAAAAAAAACTAAATGGAAATAAAAAATACTTAACTGACAGGCGCTTTCATAAAGAGCCCAACTATTTAGTCTCACAGTGGCACTAAAAGGGGAAAATATTTTTACGGCGATAAATGGAATATAAAAGTGGATGTTTTTTTTTTAAGAAAGCTTGTATTAATAAAAATTTATTTTTTTGTGTTTTGTTGTAAAAAAGTACTTTATAGTAAAGCTACTTTAACAAAAAGTACTTTTTAAAAAGGTTCCAATTTTGTAAAAAGTTTTTTAAATCTGCTACATTTTGGTTAAAATATGATTTAAAAAAATGTATTTATTTGAAATAGGTACTTTTGTCAAAAAGCACTTGTTTAAAGGTACGTTAAACATGAGGTTTATTTCATTGAAGTTTTATAAAAAAAAATTTTTAAAGAAAAATTACAAAAATTATTATTATAGTACTTTTTAAGGTAAAAATATCGGGTGTTTTTTTTAAGTCCAATAGAACTTAAAATTATAAATAATAACTTTAAAAATTAAATTTTGATTACATTTTTCTTATTATATTCAGTGGCACCAAAAGCAAAATATATTTTTACGGCGATAAATGGATAAAGTGGATGTTTTTTAATAGAGCTTTTATAATAAAAAAAAGTTTGTTTTGTATTTTGTTGTAAAAAAGTACTTTTTAGTAAAGTTACTTTCACAAAAAGTACTTTTTAAAAAGGTTCCAATTTTGTAAAAAGATTTTTAAATCTGCATTATTTTGACTAAAATATTAATTTGAATAAAATGCTTTTATTTAAAATATGTACTTTTGTAAAAAAGTACTTTTGGTAAAGGTACTTTAAATAAAATGTTCACTTTATTGAAGTTTTGCAAAAAATATTTTAGAGAACAATTTTTAAAAAATTAATGGAAGTACTTTTTTAAGGGACAAAATATTGGGTGTTTTTTTAAGCCCAATAGAACTTTTAATGATGAATACATATTAAAACTAAAATTTTGATGAAAAATACTTTCGTATTATTTTCGGTAAACTCTGGTAAATAATTATGAATAGACTCACGCTTAATCAACGCTATCAAATCATTAAAATTTACTTTGAAAATCAGTCATCAATTTGAGCAACTTAAAGACGACTTCGTGATTTTTATGGTGCACATAAACGTCCGTCAGAGCAGGCCATCCGTCGAACTGTAATTAGATTTCGTACCACATACTCTCTAGAGGATGCTAACACCAACACGTGGAAGGAGCGTGCGTACTGAAGAGAATATTGCTGCTGTAAATGGAAGTGTGGAAGAAGGTCCAAATTCATCGACTCATCGTCGTTCGCGGGAATTGGGGCTCTACTACGTGAAAAATTTTGCGAAAAGATTTTGGCCTACACCCGTTGGAGAACCAAGTAGTGCAGGAATTAAAGCCACGAGCCCATTATATGCGTCATTCTTTCATAAATTGGGCTCTAGAGCAGTTTGTAGCTGACCCGTTGTTTTATCGTCAAATTGTTTTCAGCAATGAGGCTCATTTTCGGCTTAACGGAATTGCTTATAAGCAAAATTGCCACTTATGGTATGAGGCCAATCCATAACATACCCTACAGACTCCATTGAATCCCGAAAAATGCACCGTTTGTTTTGATTGCTGCGCTGGTGGCATCATCATTATTTTTTAAAAAATGAGGCCGGATCTCACGTTACGGTCAATGGAGATTGCTACCGCACCATGATTAATGATTTTTTGTTTGAAAATATGAATGAATTTGATCCGGACGAAATGTGGTATCACAAGATGGCGCTAGGTGCCATACGGCGACCGCAATCATCGAGTTATTGAAATCAAAATTTGGCGATAAGTTGATTTCGAGAAATGGACCTGTTAATTGACCACCACCTTTCGATTATTTCCTGTGGGACCACGTGAAGTCACTGGTTTATGCTGATAAACCAGCAACAATTGACGCTTTGGAGGCCATGATTGGAGGCCATCGTATTCGTAACATATGTCCAGCAGTACTTGAAATTTACCCAAAATTGGACGTCTGGAATGCGCTTCGCCATGAGCTGCCGCGGTGGCCTTATGCCCGAAATCTTTTTAAAATATTAATGCCACGTTCTTCTGCTCTTTCGTATAAAAAATATTTATTACAATTTAAGTTTTTGGTTTAATTTTTACAATTTAAGGTTCTGTCGGGCAAAAAAAAAACACCCTGTACTTTTAGTTGTACGACTGGTTCAAGTATAAATAACTTATTTTTTTATGATTAAGACCACTACTACAGATAGATATTTGCTATTGATGGTAATCATCGAATTAAATTTACACACAATTTCGTTACACACACGTATTTTCATTTAGATTTCCTCATACTTTTAGTGAAGACAGTTACTAAAACATATTGCGGCTGGTCAGGCAAATAGTTAGATTTTAATCGTTGTAAGTTTAAAATTTACATTCCCAGTAATGTTGTTGTTGTTGCTATAGTTAATGCTAATGTCAGCAATAGCGTTGGTGTAGAACTCACTATATTTTAAGTGTGATTTAAATAAATTATAAAATATTTTGTTAACCATCGACCACAATCAGCAGACCAACGTTAACTAATTGTATTTAACTTTAGCAAGAACAACAACAAAACATAGCAACAACGCAAATTTAAGGTAACACAGAGTGCAACATGTGTATGAGCACATGTAGTTGGCATGTTGCTGTTTACAAACAATAAATGTTTGTAGCGACAACACAGCAGAGTCACAAATAAAAATCAATAATTAATACGCGGCCAAATTGGTCAGCTAAAGTCGTACAATATAAACTTCTGCTGAAACTACAACTACTACTGCTGTGATCACTCTGCATGCCACAATATTGTACGTTGCAGCATTAAAATATTTGTGTTTTTTTTTTTTTTTTTTTGGCATAAATTTACATGTAGATTTGTTAAGCTGTGTAGGACTTGTGGCATGTTTTTTGTTTTGTTGTTATTTTTTATTAAAATCAAAGGGTGGTGTGAATGTGTTGTATGGCCTTAGCTGGTGATTCACCACATCAACCTTTAATTCGCGTAATTTAATTTCTTTTAAAAGATACTTTAAGTTGCCTTTAAACAACCAACAGCCAAATATCAACATTGAGGCAACAGCAAACGAAAGAAAAAAAATATACAATTTTATTTGTTGTTTATTTATTTGTATTTCCTAACCTGACCACAACTGGAACTCGCAATCGCACTCGTATTTATTGTGAACTAAGTTTTGTTGTTGTTGTTGTTATTGAGCAAACCAAAAAGATAACAATGAAAAAGGTGTCAGAAAACAACTTGTCGGAATGCATCTAACAAGAAATTCGTATTTTGCTGCGGCTAATGGAATACGGCATGTTTTACCACGTTCGATGACATGAATGGGCGCGGGCTCACCTTCTACTTTAAGTTTTTTCCTTTAATCGTTTGTTGTTTCTTATTTTTTTTTTTTTGAGGCCAAGATTTCTTCTTGTTTTATTTGATGTGTGTTGTTTTAGTTGTTGTAACGTGTTGTTAACTTGTATCGGGTTGTTGTATTATTGGCTTGTAGATGTTGACCAACATGCATTGTTGTCATTAACTGTTGTCGTCTTTTTGTAATTTTGTAATTGAACGTTTGCATTTTTGGACTGCTTGTTGCCATTTTTGATCGACTTTTTAATTTTTTATTAAATAAAAAAAAAAATAAATAAAAAAAGTTATTTGCAAACAGAGAAAATTAAAACGGTTTAAAGGGAAAAAAAGAAAGAACTGTTGCGATAAAAAATTTTAATAACTGAAAAAGGAGAAATTATTGTTATAGTTTTTTAACATTCTAAAAGGGTGTGTAGCAGAAAAGACTGATTGGTGAATAAGCTATAGACAATGCCAAGCAGATCTTAAAAAAATATTTGGAAAGATACGAATCAAATAATCAAAAAAAAAAAATTTTTTTTTTTGTCTTAAAAAGTACTTTTTAAAAGGCTCATTTCTGTATGGCATTTGTTGTAAATATTCCTTATGTTTGCTTAAAAACACTACAAATTTTTAAAATTTCTGTTTTAAATAAAAGCTTTTCAACGAAAAAGTACTTTGCAAAAAGTACTTTTCAAAAAGTACTTTTTAAAAAGTTCCTTAAAAGCTAGTGAAATGAGAGTATTTAAAAAAAGCTGACTTTCAAGAGTTTTATTTTTAAGTATGCTTTTACAGGAAAATATTTATTAAAATTAACTTTTTAAAAGTTACATTTTTAAAATTATTTTGTGCTGACTTTAAAAAGTACACAGTCTTTTTAAAAGGCTTTGTTGGATTAGGCATTTTTTTAAAAGGAAACATTTGTTAAGTTTCCACAAGAACACTACGAAAACTTTTTATAAATTCAGTCAAAAAAAGAAAGCTTTTAACTAAAAGGTACTTTTTGTAAAAGTACTTTTTTAATTAAATTACTAAAAGTACCTTTAAAAAACTTTTGTTTTAAAAGTTTTTTATTTAAATATATATGGCACATTTCTAAAAGGTACTTTAAAAAAAGTATTTTTAAGTTCTGTAGATAGTATATTTTGATAAAGTTATTAACAACCTTAAAAGAAAAGAGCCATAAAATTTTAAGTAACTTTTATAGGCCCCTCTCATATTTAAACATTTTAGTACACCTTATTAACTTAGAGGACTATAAAACAGGAAAACGATATAAGAAATTTAATTTGACGAAAGTACAGATCGATCAGAAAAATCATACTTTTTAAAAGGTTTCTTAAAACATAATTTCTTTGACTTTAATATGTTAAACTCTCCTTTTTTTAAGTTTACTAAATACGCCCTTTTTCAATTTTGCTTAAGGTACTTTTTCTTATTTTTATTTTTTTTGAGAATTTTTTGAGCGATTTTTTTTAGTAATTTTTATTTAATAATTACTTTTCATTGAGTACTTTTAATGTCTAAAAAGTACTTTTTTAAAGTTGTTTAAATTTGAAAGAAACTGTTTGAAGCTCTGTTAGAAAAAATTATTTTGTTTTATTTTTAAAAAAGTATTTAAAAGTTAATTTTTTGCATGCCTTTTTTCAAGATTTTTCTAAAAATTCTTTTAGGTGCGTTCTTTTTTAATGCGTACTTTAATAAAAATTACTTTTTTAAAAGGTTTGGTTTCTTAAACTTATATTTTTACGGCCGACAAACAAATTTAGTAAATTGTCAAATGTTTGCTGGACTTTTAGGTTTTAATTTTCCTTTTTTTTATTATTGAAATTGATGTTAAACTGTTAAAGTGAATTTGTTTAACATTGAGTACATTGTGAAAAGTCACTGGCTGATCTGATATCGAACACAATTTTGTTAGCAAACAATCAAGTAAACGACATAACAAAACATACATTCTTTTAGCACTCATATTCAGGCAAGTCCATAAGCAAGGTATCAATTTTAGAGAAACAAAATTTATTAAATATTAAAGCTTTCTAAAATGTTTGAATTAGAAATATTTCATTTTTGTAGTTATAAACAATTCGAAAAATTATTTGTAAAAAGTAATAAACTTTATTTTCTTTCTGTCAGAAGGGGCTCTCCTAATGAAAAGGTTATTTTACTTTTATTTATTTTTTTGTTAAGTGACTGACTGCAATTTGTATGAAGTTATTTTTTCCATATTTTTATTTTATTTTTACTGAGCCATACATTTTTCCCTTGTTTTAGTTTGTGTTTCAAAGTTCTCTTTTTTTTTGGATTTTCATTTTTGCCAAATGGTGTTTCTTGTTAAAATCAAAAAAAGCAACAAACATGAAATCTTAACGTTTACATATTATTCCCATTAGCATTTTTTCTCGTCCCCAAAGTGATCTTAATAATTTTTTTTATGTTATTTGCTTTTGGTCTTTTTGATTTTGTTCGTTTTTTTATTAAATTAAATAAATAAATGTTGATGACACGCGACCATTTTCATGCAAAAATTCCTAAAAAACCAAAAAAAGGTAAAGAATACCTTAAGACCGTGGCACAGACGGACAGTCAGGCAAACATAGCAAACCATAATGGTATGTGATGTTTCACTTTGCTGTATGATTTGTATTCATTTCACGTATTGGCATGTGTCACCTTCTGTTGTCAACAAAATTCACTACAGAAGAGCAAACAAGAAAAAAAAAAAAATAAAAAAAGAAAAGAAAAGAAACAATTTTAAAACTCTTGTTAACATTTAAAATTATTTTAAAGCCAATAAAAATGTAAAAGCATTTTAAGAAATTATTATCCTGCCGTTTCAAGGGAAAACAAATTAAATTCTTTAATAAACTACACGATTTTACAGTTAAATAAAATGACACAAAAAATACATAAAAATAAAATGTAAAACTTTAAAGTGCAGCAGACACCATTTTTTTCAAGTTTAACATTGTTCAAGCAGAGTTTAATTGGAACAAGATGAATGAACAAAAAACAAAAAAAAAAAAAAAATCAATGGAACAGTCCCTTTTCTTTAACATTTGACACTTAAATAAAAAGTGTTGCTATTAACTGCTCAATTTAAACATATTAAAGCTATTGTTGTTTTTATATCAATAATTTTAAGCAGGCAACAATATTTATATACATGCCAACAAACAACAACAATGACTTCATGACATTAACAAGTGTTAATAAAACTATAATCATTAATAAATATCAAGTTAACAGCAACAACCGGCCAATAACTGCGCTGACTAATCTCTTGTGAATTTTTATTAAAAAAGCTTTTTTGCTGTTACATTTTTTAGCGACAGTATACCCTACCGACCGCAACAGAAATTTTCCACAAACAGCAAAATATATCGAAACACCAATAATAAATGCATGTAGCGGCTATTAAAAACAAAAGAAACAAATTAAACAAAATTTTAAATTATTGAAAAATACATGAAAAAAAAGAAATCAATTAATGTTTCTCATTAATTGCTGCCAAAAAAAACTGCCATGACAACAACGGCAATTTTCTTTACTGACATGTCTTTAACACTGTCAACAGCTATTAGTTTTAGGGTTGCATTTTAGGCCAACAACAACAACATGACTACAAACAGTCTGACAACCACATTGACAATATAAACAATAAACATCAAAAGTAAAAAGACACACACACAAACACACAAATAATAATTATTATACTGAATTTGAACCAATAAAAATTTTAATCTAAATATTCATGACTGATTCGTAACAGCTATTTGAAAGAGTTTTTTCTTTAAAAAAAATTTATGAATTTCCAGTTAAGAAATTTATGCTCATTAAGTTACAAAAAATTATTGTCGCCAAGTGTAGATTAAAACTAAAACGAAGTGCCACATTTGTTAAGAAAAACTTGACTTCAGTCATTATTTTTTTTTTAAATTTAAAATATTTAATATATTTCTTCCCGTCTCCATTTTGAACAATATTTATTTGTGAAGCCATAAAGAATATTGATTTTGGATCCTTATAGAAACGAAGACAGAAAGATAAACTCATCCAGTATTCCAAGGAAATTGTAGCCAACCTCGCAGGGAGTCATTTAAGCACAAAATCTTATTTCGGCAAAAAACAAAAAATTGTATATATTCATCAAAGTTTTATTAAAAATTATAAAAAATAAGAGTGTCATATTCGGCTATGCCGAATCTTATATACTCTTTACCATCTATGTAAGTCCAATTTTATTAAGAAACTCCAATCAAAAAAGGCAGATATTTAAAATAAAAAAATAAAATAAAAATAATAGTAAGATATAGGCTTACATTAAAATGTCATCGGCTCCTAATGGGTTAGACATTTTTAAAAATTTTTATTATTTCCTTAAATATCTCTTCAAAAGCTTTAAAATGATACCCATATTGATATGTTGAAAATTTTAAAAACTTCAGAGACCCGCAACACGGAAAAAATGGGCGAGCGCATATTTTTACACCTGATGGTTTTTATTATTTTATTGATTCTCTGTGTCCCTTTACATTTGTTTTTTTTTTTTGATTGGAGTTACTTCACTGTTTTGCCCGCTGCAAGGGGCACGGACCGATCGTGCTAATTTCCAATAGCACTTTTTTGACACTATTAAATTGAATTAATTAAATTAGTTATACCCTTTTTCCACTTTTTGTGTTGATTCAAAAAAAGTCTGGCGTCATTATATCTTGTGATCTGGAAGGGCAGATGAACTCCCCAAAACAGGAAATAATTTGATCAGAAATTCAGTGTCCTATATCGTTACCCAAGTCATATGAGTAACCTGGCCATCTATGCAACAAACACGGCTTGAAAATGATGTTCTCACATCGAAAGCGCTCGCCAAACGTACCAAATAAACAGCCAGTGACGACGATCTTCACCGAAAGGTATGACAACAGTATAATATTTATTGGCGGAACACAAATCCGATTAACTTAATATCTAACCTGACTGATTTAATATCTACAGTGTTCCCTCGTAATGTAACGTGATTCTGTATTACAATCCTACTGGCTTATCGCAGAGCTTTCCGATTATTTTTCCAAAAGGGATCCCTTAAATGAAAGTCTAAAACTCATAAATATTGTTTATTGTATCTGAGAGCATAATAGCAATTTCGATACCGCTTACTTAGCTCTTTAGGAAACTTTTAGGACAACTAGAAAATTTTGTCTTAATAATTTGTCTGAATTAGAATAAACAAAACGAAACAACGAATAATTTAATTTTTTTCGCCAGATGACTAAATTGTCAAAACATATATTACTGCCCCCAAAAGAAACCCCAAATCCCAAAAAAAGATTTTGCATCGCCATTTTGGGGATAAATATACCAATCTGGCAACACTGGTTTTTAGTGAATTTGAATCAAAATTGTTATTAAACTTAATTTAAATGGTTTCTTTATAACATTTTGACTTAACTTATGCATATCTCGGTGGTAAATGAAGATTTAAAGATTAAACTCCTTTAAGCTACTGCCAGTTTTAGCTGTGAATAAAATTTTACCTAAAAAAAGCCGAAACACAAATTATTCACAAAACATAAAAAATGGTCGTAAAGATAAATTCTAACAAGGTTCATAAATAAAAACAACGATACAAAAAAAGGAAAAAAACAAACAGCAAACAATTTCATTACACCCCCTCTCTAACAAATAACTTATTCTGCTCCCATATAAAGAATTAATTCATTCATTTGTTATTTTATTGACTGCTTTTTTGGTGATTTATATATGTTTCTTTTTTGTCGCCAAATCTGGCTGGACCGACCGTGTTGGATTATTCTTTTAACAGAAACAAAAATTCATTTTTATCTCAGATTTGGCATGTGAAATATCATCTCAATGATGTTGAGATTTTATCACCTTTTTTTTGAGGTTTCAAATTTATTTTTTTTTTCCCTTTTTTTAAACAAATTTTTAGTTGTTGCGTAGGAGATTGAAACAAATTTTTAAGAGAAGCAAAAAATAAATAATTTGCATAAGACAGACAATTTTGAAACATTTATTTCAAAACAATAAATTGTTTCAAAATTTTATTGCATGGAATTTAAGGAATTTCATTTTGTTTACTTAATATCGATGAGCAGACTAAATAAAAAATTAAACAGGTCCAGCATTGGCTTCATCAAGGTCAAGATATTGTTTTGTTAAGAAACCTAAAATTTTCATTTTGTAAGGATATTATGTACGAGGAGCATTTGGAGAATTTTACTTATAATAAGTTTTGCTTTTACTTTTTGAACACACCTCGTAATTAACTCATACAGAGAGATGAATTGTATTAACTTATTTTTTCTTAATTTATTTAAACAATTAAACTGTTTAACTGTTTGGCAATTTTTTTAGCTCTGAATGCAACAATTAAAAATTTTTGCTTTAAAAAAATAATAAAAAATTGAAATTGGCAAAAATTACTCGTGCTTTAAATTATGTGATAAATAAAATATTTAATATTTTATGAAAAGGGATGCACAAGTTTTGATTTTAGTTTATGATTTTTAATTTTAGTACAAAAAATAAGTTCTAAAAATTAAATACACTCTTATATTTTTTGTTATTATTTTATTAGTATTAAATATGTAAACAAAAAATTTTTGACAAAAATATTTAGTACAAAAATCTATGTACTAAAATTTTTAGTACATACGTTTTAATTTTCGAATACTTTTAAGGCAAGATTTTAACAAATATTTTTATTTTTGAACTTTATATTACAAATTTTCACTAAGCTTCTAACTTACATTCAACGTGCACTGATAGCTTATTAATTTTGAACAGCTGTTAAATGAAGTGAAAAAATATTTCATGGGAATTCCATGATAGCAGTTTTCACTTCGATGGGAATGAAAATTTCATAGGAACAAAAATTTCACTTCTTATTCACGAATATGTGAATATGATGTATGAAAAGCAATAAACAAAATGTGATTTTTTAGTACAGAAAAATAAGTTGTAAAAATTAATTGCACTCTTTTAATTATTGTTATTATTTTATTAGTATTAAATATGAAAACAAAAATTTTCGACACAAAATTTTAGTACAAAAAATTTGTGTACTAAAAATTTTAGTACATACTTTTTTGTTTTTAAATATTTTTAATGCATGATTTTAACATGAAATATTATAGTTAAAGTTAATTATGGTTAAAAACTTATGTTTAAGTTGTTGTGCGCTTATGCGGTGTTGCAACCACTCGGAAGTAGCAATTAAAGTGCTTGTTTTTAGTACTGGGATTATTATTTTATTTCTCATTTTAAAGTCATATTTCTTTTGTCATGACATAAAATGGCATTATTATTCTTATTTTACTTGTGTTCTGTTAAGTTTTTTCCTCTTTTCAATTTGATAAATATTAAAATAATATGTCACCACTGTCTCACAAATGGTTTATATCTAGAAATCTTTCTGAATATAAAATATAATTAATTAAATTGTTTTTTTTAATAGACAAAAAAACCTTTTCTTGTGTCTGTTTGTACAAAAGGTGTAAAAACACAGATACACAATAATCAGCCAACAAAGAACAAGCCGAACAAAAAATGGCCAAACCACCAACTCCAAGGGACCACAACTCACATCGTGTATAAAAAAAAATGGAAGGTTAACAAATGTATAAGAATTCAGAATAAACGATAAAGTAACTGATTGATGGCTAACAGATGAAATTTCTTTGTTTCAATAAATTTTGGTAAATTTATTACAAATTGTCGTTTTTTTCGAACCTGTGACAAAGTGGCTTCACAAAGGAATGAATGAATGGATAAATGGATGAATGAATTAAATAATGCGATACTTAATATTATATTTATGGAAATTATTAAATCAAATTACCACACTTTTACTTATTCTAAACAGATATTTTTTTTAATTTATTTTCTAGGGGTTTTGTCTATAGTTGCTGTTGCTGGGGGAACCTTAATATTCATTTCAATGTAAATAATTATAATGAAATTAAGGTTGAGAGAAATATTAAAAATCTACAGTGTTCATAATCGAATGCAAATATGCTAACGATGATGGTGATGATGACGATGACGACGACGATGATAAAGACAATGAATTTGTGGGGATTCTTCCGGTAAACAGAAGTGTCAGTTGGGCCATAAATAAAAAGATAATTTTCTGTTTGCCAGCCAGTCAGCCAACAAATTAGAAATTTCAAAAAATTAAACCATACTAATTTAAACCAAGATTCAACACCACACGGTGAGACCACATTACCATACAAATTTATACCAAAGCCAACATTAATGTCTACTCAATATCAGTTTATCTGTTTTTTTTTTTATTTTCTTCTCTTGTGTATCTTATAAATACATAAGGAAAACTTTGGTTTAAACTATAAACAAAACAAGGTTTAAGACACACCACCGATCAATTTTTATGTTTTCATATCAGTTTGTCTGTCTGTCTGTCTGTCTGTCTGTCTCTTCTTTTTGGTCAAATAAAGTGTTCATTCGTATTTCAATAAAAAAGTAAGAAAGACAACAAAAAAACTAAAAAAAAATTTATGTCGCTTGATGAGTATTTGAGTTCTGTTCGTTTAGTTTGTTTTTGGGTTGTTGTGTGAATCTGTGTTTGTTGTTTTAGTGCTGATAACAAAATTGAAACAATAAACATTTCCTCTTAAAAAAAACATACAAATCCACTTAGCGGACCACCACCAACCGTTTTCATCTACAGCATCTGCTTTTGCTTCTGCCTCTTTCTCCCTACACATTCACCTTGTGATAATGTTGTTGTTGTTGTTGTTCTTAATGTTTACTTTTATTAAACACATTCTTGAAACATATACGGAAGACAACAACAGCAACACCATCAAAATGCAATCTATAAGATTATAAAAAATCACAAATTACAACACCACCAACAGCAACAACAACAACAATACAGTTTATTTTAATATCACTACTAAAAATGACACTTTCAACTACAACTACAACAAACAACAGTATGTCCCATATTAACGGGTGATTTTTTAATTTTATCGGTTTTTCAGTGTAACTTTTTTAAAGGTTTTTGTTTTTGATGCCGGGTCATGTACCAAAGTTAAATATGCTCAGCTTAATTTAAAGTGCTGTGGAAAATGTACCAGTTCAGGCTATCAGAGGGAATGCCTCAGGCACAGTTAAGACAGCGACAATTCCCAAATGAACTTGCTGGGGATTTGGTTGGGCCAGCTTTAAGGTTTCGAATTCTGTTGGTGAAATTGATACCTTTTGCGAGGTGAGTTCAAAAAGGAATTTGTTTTATCTTTAGTACCTGCAAATTGTTTGTCACTCTGATAGTTCGTCATGGCACTTATGGCGTACTTTTTTAACTTGGTGTAGACACTTTCAATCACAATCAAGTAAAGACAAAGCGAGTGACACAATAAATGTACAGGAAGAATATAAAGGTCAATATTCGGTTTAATTAAACATGATCAGACATGCCAGTGAGACAAGAAGTGAAGTGAATATTATATCTGCTAATTTTCTATGGTCAAAAAAAGTAATGTTAAATAAGGTTTAAGAAAAGTTGTCTTACGAAGGAAGACAAGAAGCTTCTATGAAAAAAAAAACATTTGAAACGGCGGTAGCAGAGGAAGCGGCTACTTTAAATATTCTCTGGCTTTATATGTCATCTAAGAGAGAAAATTAAAAAAAGTTAATATTTGGAACACGTTGTATGTGAATATCCAGTGACTGATGACAATAAAGTGAAAACTGAATACTAAGAATTATCTCGTCCAAAACCAAGTGTTAGCATCAATCAGTAGTCCGTGCTAAAAAGAAAGCAGTCAGAAGTAACCCCTTGATAATTTTATAGAAATCAGGAAATCTACCGTCAAAGATCCACTAAATAATCAAAGTGGTTTACAATAAAAAAATCCAAAAAGCAGCATTCTGTTTTTTATCACATCATCCTGCTCGGGAAATAGATTCACTCATACAGAATTAAATTTTGATATATTTTTTTAATGTAAAGATGTCTTATTGTTTGTTTTTTGATTTGACAAAAGCCAAACTCTAAAGAAATACCCTTTTTCATAAAAAATGTAGAAAATTAAAACCTCTTATTTAATAACATCGTCATCATCATCATCATCATCATCATTGTCAATGTAATTATTGATGCTGCAGCTATTAAAACTGGCAGCATTATTTCATTATATTAATTTTTATGTTAGAACTTTGTTTTTGAATATTAAGAGATACAAAAACCAAATACAACGGACAGACGGACGGACGGATGGATAAGCCATTGTGAATTGTTAGGTTTTGTTTATTTTTCATGCTTATTATTGTTTTTAGGTGTTTATTGTTGTTGTTATTGTTGGTGGTATGCATGTTTTTTAATTTTTTGCCAAGACAATTTATTGACGAGTTTATTGCGTATGCGCATCGCTTATTTTAACGTTTGGCATACAAACTAACTGACTCTGGCATCACATCATGTTTCATTTAAGTTTTAGTTTTCATCTCCTTACAACAACTTCAATGATGGAAACGACAATTTCACATTTATCTTATATTGTTTGTGAGAGCGTATAGCAGAAAAATTATTCAATTATTTTCTATGTCACTCACCCAATAATAATCTAAATTAAAATTTCCCTAAAAACACTTTGCTGCAATACGATTGTCCAAAGGCGATGACCGCTCTACTAATCCAATGGCAAAGCCAATCAAAAGGAAATCGATTCTTCAAAGCCATTTAAAATATAGATTTGCCTACGAAAAGGTAAGCGTTTTCGAGCCGTCAGGACACATTAAATCGTCTAATTCAAGACATAACTACAAAACCGTTCCCTCGCATACCATAAGTCTCTCTATTTGATGAAAAGACATTTCAAACCGCACTGGAAAAAAGAAAAAACAGAAGTCTAATGACCTGCCTATATAAATAAAGACTGTTCATTACACTGAGTACCGCTTAACGGCGTTGTGTTCTGTGACACATAATAAAAATTTTCTTTACACTTTCAAACATAAAATGCATAAAATAAAATCAAATATTTAAGTATTTTATTCTATCAGAGGTTTTTAGAGTTTCCCCACCAATATGTAAGCTGGCGATAAAGGCTGTGTTACATTGCAGTATAAAGACCTCGACTATCTCTTTTGTCTTAGTTCACATCTTACAAAATGTTCGTGGCAGCACATTAAGATATGGGTTCATTCTGTGATTCGAGGCACGTGCCTTTAAGCTTTTTGCAGCTTTAAACCAGTGGGAGGTGGATATATAAAAGAGATAAATATATTTATCAAAACAGAATTAACAAGGAGCCTTAGGGAATGGCTGTGATAAGCGTTAGACAAAAAAAAAGTCTCTCAACACCTTTTACTCTAAAAGATTGATTCTTTTGAGAATTTGCTAATATTCTGCAAGTAGTTCTGTCGAACTCCACTTCCATTATTTCTTTTTAACTATACTATCCTGCATTGTAATGCCAAAATAAAAAACAGCAGCCAAAGTCTTATGTCTCTTATTAAGTACTTGGCCCCGAAATTCGCAAATACATCAAGAGCAAGGAAAGTTCAATGATAACAGCTTCTAAAATTGTATTGATGATTTTTAACTCTATGATATAAGTTTCCCAAAAAGAGATGAAAAGAAAATTGAACTACAATCCACAGGTACCTTAGGATTTGATACAGTTCTAAAGATGGGTATAAAAAATGCCTTCTTTCATTTAAAAATGATTCCCACTTTGCATTGGTAGTTCTGTTGTCTCTGATTAATTTAACACTTCTCGATGTTGAATAATTTAAATAAAATTTTTTGTTTGTTTTAAATTCTACCCACAAGTTAACCTCTCCAGCGTAGAGTTAGCAAAAGCGAAACCCTGTAGGCCAAGAAACGAAGGCCATATTTAATTTATTTGGTTTTAATAGAGAGAATTTTGCAAAAAGGTCAGCTTAATAAGCCTTCGTATTCAAGATTAGTAGCGAATTTTAACACGGTTCTTTAAAGTACATTCCTGCGAGAGAGACTGGCGATTTACACATATTATAACCATTAGGGCACCCTTTAAATTATAATATTAAATATTTATACTTGACATAGTAATGGACATTCTGTCTAATTTGCAAGAAATTGCCTGTAACGGTTTCAAAGATAGGGCCATTTAGGTCGAATAACATCAGTTTAAGGGACACACTTTAATTTCTAATTTCAAGCTTGCAACTTGTTTGTGTATAACGGTTCAAATTATAAGGTCATTTAGTCAATTTACTTAAAATTTGGAAACACCCTTTAATTTCTAAATTTAAGTTTTATATTTGTTGTTATAGCTGTTTATAACGTTTTAAAAGTTTGTCCGCATACATTAAATTACTTTAACTATTGGGACACCCTTTAATTTATAGTTCATAACAGTTAAATTATTCAACATTGTGTCGAATTTTTAAGCGCTTGTCTTTAACTGTTCAAAAGTAGGCGCATATAAGTCAATTTACATCACCTATGGACAGACCCTTTAATTTCTAGATTTCTTTTGTATTACTTTTTGTTATATGGGGCGCTTTACGGTTCATAATACACTTAAAAAACAATACTGTTGTATGGGGTCACCCTTTAATTTTTAAGATAATTAACTGTTTTTGAAACGAAACCAAGCTGTAAGCATAATCTGTCAAATTACAAAAAAAAAAAAAAACAAAATTTCAAAATCGGTTCAGAAGTAATTGAGTTCTGCAGACACAAACATAAAAAAGCAACATTTAGTCGAATCGATAACCTCCTTCTTTTCTTTAAAGTCGGTTAAAAAGATAAAATGTATGACAGATTTCCTGATCGGTCGGTCCGCTTTATTAGTCTTTTAGGGAATTAAAAAATTAAAAAAATACTTTCTGTATGATCAGGATTGCATTTTTAAAGACAACTTTGGTGTGAAACCTTTGTGAATAAAAATATATTTATGGTTGGAAAGATAGTGAGAGAGACGACTCAGCCTGTAAAGTAATCAATCTTAGTTATATTTGTTTGTATTTCAATTTGTGGTATGCGCTACATAAAAAAGGAAGTAACAGCTGATGGTTTGTAGTAACAACCGACTTTCACAATCTCTTGAGTTTAAACTGTAAATAATTCATGTTAAAGTTTGTTTCCAGTTGTTGCTAAAGCGCACATTGTTTTACTGTTGCTGTGCAAAATTGAAATGTTTGTCTCTTTTGTGGAAGTTTATGTTACATTATCAGAAATCATCTTTTTCAATAAAAGTCTTGAAATAAATTATTTATTTTTGTTGCAACAAAATTGTTACAATAAAATTGATGTCAATAACGAAAGGAAGAAAGAAAAAAAGGCAACATTTTGAATAACAAGTCATCAGGTCAAAATTTTGCTACTCATAATTATAATTGTGAATATTGCAAAAATAATAATAAAATTAAAAAAAAAACACATAAAAAAATTTTCTACGAACTATTCACTTTATAGGTGGGCACACGTTTGTTTTAAGCTAAATGCCGACAAAATACAAAAGAAAAAACAACAACAATAAACAAAGAAAAACAAAGAAAACTTTACTAAATAGTTGTTAAAAAGTTGTAGAAAAAGACGAACCTTTACCACACCACACAATACAACACAAACACACACCACACAAAATACAATCCAAACACAAAGTAAACCTTTTGAACTTATTTATTGGCATTTCGCATCCCTCAATAATAATCTTCCTTTATGTTTCTTCCTTTTTTGTTGTTTTTTTTTTTTCATACATATTTCAAATTGTGGAAAAATTTTGTGTGTTGTTTTGACAAAAATATAATAAAAACAAATCAACATAATAAATGAAGAAAAATTACTAAATGTTGCATTTGGTGGCAACGAATTTTGTGAGCCTTCAATGAAGTTGTTTATGGGAAAAATTTTATTAAAATTTTTAAGGTTTAAGAAGGCGAATATTATTAAATTAAAAAAAGATATTTGAAGTTTCTTAAACAAAAGCTTTAAGAAAAACCACGCTGAGATTTAAACATGAGAGTTTTAAAATCGTTTCCGAAAGATTGCAATTATTAGTTTTTTTTGGGAAAATATATTACCACTGTTCCCCCGTGATGAACCCTTTTTTCAAAATAAAACTGATTTAGGTCGGCCATCAATACTTACTAATCGAACAGATTAGGATCGAACCTTTAAATAATTTTGGTTTTTAAAATTAATAAAACTTTATAAAATTAAAGAACAGTTTAGCCAACTGGAGTTGCCACAGTTTTCGTTTTAACAAATGACTATGACGTTAACAACGTAAAAAATATTTCTTGAACACTTTTCTGGAGATAGAACGATAAAATAGAGTACAATTATTTACTCGTTACTTTTCATTCAATACTCTGGGTCCAAGCTACGAATATCATGTTTGTAAATATCAGTAAAACAGAAAATTGTCCACCACCGATTTAACTCGTTTTAATAACACAAAAAGACTGGAAAATTCCTATGAAAGATATTGATTTCTTGCAAAAAGTAAGACAAATATGCAAAAAAAAAAAACAACCCTCAAAACTAAGGCCATAAGTAGAGCATCCATGCTTCAACATTCCCACAGTATCAGCCACTAAATTCATCGGGACCGTGGCATACTATCTAATCGATGTGTTGGCAATTTGTACTCCTTGACGTTATTGATTCCGCTTTTAATGGTGACATCAAACACTGGCCTTGTCGCTAACGTTTGGCGTGAAGCGCCTTACACTTCCGACGTTACGTTGCATTGCAGGGGAGTTAGCAAAGACTCAAACTGATATTAGGTAAAATCCAACTGCTTAACACGAGATGGATCATAGTTCTGTTAGTTTTAATACCGAAAAATGCTCCTTACAATACTTTCACCCCGTAGGACTAAAACGCATCGATCGAGGCACCAGCGGTGGGTGACCTGTCTCTAAAGAGCGCACCGAACGAAATTCAGCTTCGTAAGTTATAAGTTTAGTTTTTACCCATTAAGCTAAAGTAACTCCATTATCGTCCAGGTTTAGTCCTCTTTAATTTTGCTTTTCAAGTAAAAGTCTGTGACGACAGCACAAATTTCGTGTCAATACAAAAACATATTTACAGAAAATTATTTTTATTATTATTTAAGGAGTCTTATTTGGGAAATAATGCAGTCTTCCACGTTACACCCTATTTTTCTCCAACGAAAATTGAACTACTCGATGTTTATGTTTTAGCAAACATGTGACTTTAATTAGCGCACTAAGCCCGGGCTCTGGCAGAGACTAAAGTAAACCAATCAGGCTTTTTTTTCTTACTTAAGATTAAACCCCCATTTAGGTTTGAACCAAGACTTCTTGGTTTTAAAAATACATTTGCCTTTACAATCTCAGCGGCTGTACTAAAATACAAGCGCCTTCGCCATAAAAACAATTCCTTTCCTTTTCACCAATTTAAAGACTCCGAAAAGTTTGAAATATATTTGTCTATTTTTTTCGCGGCTACTTAAAAATAATAATTTGCTTTACATTTATAAAGCGGATGGGAGTTGAACTCATGACTTCATAACCTGCTGTTTCACATGCTCAACATGTATTTGCATACTTTTCTTTCCCATTTAATTTGCTAAATTTACTAATTAATGTCAATATTAATCAAGACATCAAGCGTATTTTATCTCTTAATAAAAATTCTCATGCTCACACAAATTATATAAAGCGCATTTGGTGGTACAATTGACCGCTAAATAAATGTCATTGCTGTTATAACAATTAAGTCATTTTTTTTTTGGGCCAATCTAGCGATTTTATGTCGCTCAAGTGAGTTTTGTTAAACCAGTTATGAAAACCCTAAGCGCTAGACTAAGCTTGAATCTTAGTCTGCTAACAAAAAAGAATACGAGAGTTTTATAAAAAATTTAAATTCAATTTGTTAAAAATCAAAGTTTGCGGATTTTTAAAATCTAAAATTAATTAATTTCTTTTCGGAGATAGAAAGTTGTGATTTTTGTTCTGTTTGGAAATATTGTAACTGCATTTTTAGTATTTCCGTTGTGTTACAAACTCCATCTTTAACTAAAATTTGCTGTAACGTTTTCGTTTAATTTGTGCAGAGTATAAAATCAGCATTTGGCAAAGTACTGTGAATTATTACCTCGAGCACACCTTTAAGCAAGGCAAGGTAACATAACTACAACAACAACAACCACAATAACAACATCAATAATCGCATAATACTTTGTTTTATAGGTTTTTGTTTTTGGTCTGTAACTTTTTCATTTGAGAGTTTTTGAAGGCATTTTTGAAGAATTAAGAAGTACGATCGATGGAGGGAAAGAATAAACAGCGCCAGCTGAAATGCGGTACTTGTACTTAATATACTTAGATGTGAATAGAAGAAGCAGAAGAAGAAGTAAAATAACGCTGCATAAACGTAAAATTCAATGGTTTAGTCTCGAGTTTTTTTCTTTTTAGCTTTCTTAGCTGGCAGGCTTTGCTGCTCAACATATAGACATTCAGGCAATAACTTTACTTCATCCACCAGCACTTTGTTTTAATTTTATTTTAAGCCGCTGCTCGTGGGTGGGTTTCATACATATTTTGGAAAATAAACGCCTATTTCAAGTTGGTTTTTTTTTTTAATTTTTTTATTTGTTTGTTTTGTTGTCTTCAAAAAAAATCACACAAAGTCATCTTTAGCCAGCAAAAATTACCAAAAAAAAAAAATACAAAAAAAAAAGTTTAAAAAGAAATAAAACAATAAAATCTTTAAGTTTTTTATACGTTTGTGCTGTTTCTAACCTGATGTCTTGCCAGCATTCAACAAAAAAAAAATTATGATTTCTTTCGCAATAATAAAAACAACAACAATAACAACATACACCAATCTATTCAGCCATTCAATTTTTTGACTTTAAGGACGTTTTAAATGTTTCGTCTTTAGCGATGTCGTTATACGTCCATCATTGTTGGCTCATAACTTTTCAGTTCAATAGCAAGCCGCAGGGCATTTGCCAAACCTTATGTTACAAATATTTATATTTACTCTGACTATTACTTTTCATACAAACAGACTCATTCTTTTATTTTTATACGAAACTTTGCTAAACTATGGTGGGGCCTTTTTCTTCTGCTTCTTCTTCTTTTTTACATACTAAGGAAGTCTTAATCGCCCACGTTTGAACTTGTTGCTTCTTTATATATTCGAGATTTTATTTGCACTTGAAAAAATTGCTCTTTACGAGCAATACGAAATTGGATCAAGAAATGTTATTTGATGTTGCGTTATAAGCATAGAAGAAGAAGAGGAAGGCTGTTTGAGAAGCACTCTTCTATATTGTTTTGTGATTTTGTGGCAAAATTTGTGAGGAAATTAAGGAATTTTCATTTTTTTAATCAATATTTTTGCTAAGCGCCAGCAAAAAATAAAAACAATAAAAAATTGGAATATGAATGGCAACCACATTTCGTTCAATATTTGTGTGTCCTACGAATTTGTTTGTTCCATAATATTCCCTTATAGATAATAACAGCCCTCCAGTGACTGAGTTGTTAACTCACCTAAAGTCTTCTAAATAGCTGTTTGATTAAAGAAAAGTTCTGTCTTTACTGCTTTTAGGCAGTGAAAGTTTTACTTAGACAAATTATCCGTTTATTTTGAAAGTGACATAAGTCACTTTATTTTTAAGTCAAGATATTTAAGGGTTTGTGTTTTAACACGTTTAAGAATATGGATGCTAACTTTCGAATGCAAGAAGCATTTGTTATCTCATGGTACTGATATTTTTCTCAGTAAAAATAATTTCCTAAAAACATTAAAAAAATCCCCACTTTTTATTACGGTAAAGTGACTTAAGCCACTTTCAAAATAAATAGTTTAGAAAAACGACTAAAATAATATTATAATATTATAAGTAAAATAGAATTTTACATTTTAGTTGATTTTCTAAACATTTTTTTAGAAAAAACAAAAAATTGCATTTGTGATCATGCGATGGCTGATACAATTGCAAAAACAAATGTACAAGACAAATTACAAAGAGAACAGTAAAGTAATAAATACTTTAGTTTTTTTTGTCGACTTCGTCAAACCAAATTAATATTACTGTTGTCATACCTTTCGGTGAAGACCGTCGTCACTGGCTGTTTATTTGGTACGATTGGCGAGCACTTTCGATGTAAAGATATCATTTTTAAGCCGCGTTTTGATTAGTTGATGAGTACTAATCAATCGTACCAAATAAACAGCTAGTGACGACGGTCTTCACCGAAAGGTATGACAACAGCATTATATTTACTGGCGAAATAAATCCAATTAACTTAATACCAAAATAATAATGATAACAATACTTCTCGTATTCTTATTTACAAAATTAGTTGATGATGATTACACTGTACACAACCTAAGGTGGATGGATACGAAGAAGGCTGATGAAGGGTGTAGCGATCCAGAAAATGCTGCATTTCATTCTGCTGGTGTCTAATTTTCTTGTTTTCTTTGGAAAACGTCCGAATACATTTGTAAAAAATTTTTCTTTTTAAAAAAATGTTTAGATATTAAATTAAAAATGAACCTTAAGCTCAAAAACTAAAATTCTATTTTATTTATAATATCCACGGTTCAAATCCCAGTTGCGCAAGAAATTAAAAATTATTATAATAAATTTATCCGACGTATTTTACTGAATTGAAGTTTTAAAAGAGCAACGTTCATTTTAAAATATTAATATTCTTTACATTTTTTCATTTCTTTTGCTCAAAATAATTTTGGAGTTTGCTGTTACATATTTTTTACCACTATTTCTTTTTTCCTTAATAAAGTCTTCAGTATATTTTTTTTCATTTCTGCATACCCTTTTTTATACACGATGGGTTTCTGTTTCTTGCGTTTTGCTGTTTTCCTACTCTGGTGACTCCATAGAAGTCAATTCTTCATTTGATGAAATCACTCTCATATGTCTCTTTATAGGGTAAACGGTTTTTCTCATTTTAGAAAATATTTCTATAAAATAATAATAATGGGAATTGAAAGCCACCTAATTCCATAACTAAAATAAGAATGTTTCTATTGCTTTTACACTAAGCCCCGTTCTTAATTTCCTGACTACAGCGATGTACTCCACTTTCAAAATAAACATGTTTGTTTTACCGTTAATTAACTATAACTTCTCTCGAATAAATCTCAATAGTTCTCAACTTATTGATTGCAAAGTTTTTAAAAATTAAAGATACTGTTTAGTTGTATTTCTTTTTGAAAAAGTGACTTATGCCACTTTCGAAATAAACGGCTCAAATATTTATTTAAATCTCCATTAAACTTTTCTTTCGTTTTTAGATACACATTTCTTCCATGAATGTTTGCACATAGGAATAACAAAATCAACCTATTTTGATTAATTTTAGACTCTGTAAAGTAAATGTGCAGAATGACAGCAACTAAAGCCAGTAGGAATATCTCAAGTTTCAAAGAAGGCGATGGTTTATCGAGTAATCTTTTTTACAATTTGTAGGATTAAATAGAAGGAGGCCCTACTGTTAATGCTGCACTCACAATATAAGGGTCATCCAAATGCGACGCCTAGATGTCAGCACTATATAATTTTTACAGTTGACATCTTTTCAAATGACAAAAGCCATTTTGTTTTATTAGATGTTAGTAAAGTTTTAACCATGGACAGGTACACATTGCAACAACGCGTTTACATCATTCAAAGTTATTATGAAAATGGGCGTTCTTTGAAAAAAACCCATCGCAAAATTTTGTTTAGTGACGAAGCTCATTTCAGAATGGATGGATGGATTCGTCAATAAGCAAAATTGTCGTATCTGGGGTGATGAAAATCCTCGTGTTATTCATGAAAAATCTCAACACCCACAAAAAGTTTTTGTTTGGTGTGCATTTTGGGCAAATGGAATCATTGGGCCATTTTTCTTCGAAGATGATGCAGGAAATGCTGTTACTGTAAATGCTGAGCGATACCAATCAATGTTGAGAGACTTTTTATGGACACAGTTGAATCATATTGATGTGTCTGACGTCCATTTCCAGCAAGACGGTGCTACATGTCACACAACTCGAGAAAACATTGCGCTTTTGCGATCAAAATTTCCTCAACGTGTAATTTCACGAAATGCAGATTTCAATTGGCCTCCAAGGTCATGCGATCTAACACCATTAAATTTTTTTGTGGGGTTTTTTGAAAAGTCGAGTGTATGCTAACAAGCCACAAACAATTAGTGATCTAAAGAACAACATTCAGGATGCAATTCGTGAAATAACACCAGCAATATATCGGAAAGTCATTGAAAATTTCGATATTCGGATTGATGTCTGCAGACGCAGTCATGGTGGACATTTGAATGATATTCTATTCCACTTATAATTCTAATGGATCATACTTTTAATAAAAAAAACAGCTTGAAAAAATTGCAAATAGTTTGTGTTTTATTTCAAAGAAACAGATAGGCGCGCTTTTTGCATTTGTTCACGTATTAAATATCAAATTCTGCGGATTCGAAAACTTTTACGAGAATACTAGAAAAAAAGGCCGCCAGAAGCTCGCTTCGGATGATCAAGTCAAAAAGTATCTCTAAAAATTTAATGTTGGAAATTGGTTACCATGAGCAGAAGATCGACGCATTCAAAGCACTCTTTTACGATCGGCCACTCATTGAAGTTTTTAACGTATAAAATATCAAATTCTGCGTTAACTAGAATATGAAAGAAGGAAAAATAGAAAAAGGATGCCAGGAATTACGTTATATTAATCAGGTTAAAGAAAATCTCTAATGAGCTCTAGATAGAAAAATTTGGAATGATATTTCACGCTCAACAACTGACTTTAATAGTCGCCGTTTATACTTGGAAACATTTGAAAGGGAAACATTTAGTTTGGTAGCAAATTACGGGTGGGGAAGAGGAAATCGTTTTTGTATTCGGTACTCGGCGATACGCTTTGTTATCATTTTCTATGTTTACATTTTTTTTGTCTTAGGAAATAATAATTGAATGCTGCCGACAACAATGTTCGTCTGTGTAAACGCGAATGAAAAACCGAAAGAGAATTCCAAATGTTTCCCTTCCAAATTATTCCACGTATTAATGGCGACATAGACTGTAACATAGAAAAATCAAAAATAAGAAGAATAAAATAATCGGCCTTCTCTTTAATATTGTCATTTGCCTTGGGTTGTGGTTCTCTCATCACGCTCTCATTTGTCATATAGCTATTTGCGTTTTACAGTGAAAGTGAAAAATACTGTTATTGTATTTTAAAAATATAAAAAATATTTGAACTCCCCTACAGGAACATTTTATCTATCAAATGACAATTACTAATGATAGAAATATTTATCACTGCGTAGAACAAAGTTTCTATCACATTCTTAATAAAAAATGAAAAGAGTGATGTAAACATTTGTTTACGTGTGATCTCTGTAGCGAACAGCGTTGCCAGTGACTACTTTTTACAAAAATTACAATGCACGTTTTTCCTGATCTTCGGAACAGATTTGATTACAAAACTTTTTATAAGCGGAATTTTGAACTTTCTTGCTGGGTCTCATTTAAAAGGCCATGAGTGTAACACAAACAATTACTTAATTTTTAAAAAAGTTCTTCAAAGATTAGGCTTTTAACGTCTAAATTTTTGGATTCCAAAATTCTCTCCCTAAAACGTATCATTACTCAAGGATTCTAAGTTTCCTTTATAACCCACAAAGGCTGGAGCTGACTTTACCAATTTAACCCTGAGAAATTATGCGATGTGTTAAAAATTCTTTAAAAAGAAACACAATTTTTTACGAGGCTTCAAACTTTTTCTTAAGGTGGTTTAGCTCTCCCCAGACTCCCTATTTTCTTAGGAGTCGTAACAGAAGTTGATAAAACGCAGTCATTATAAAAAATATCTCTTTTTTCTGTACAACATTAACATTTTCTTTCAGTGTAACTAGTTGCAAGACATAAAAAAGACATATAAAATAAATAAGAAAAAAAAACGCGAAGCGCCACAATTCATTCATCCATTAAATATATAAATTGTGGTTTGATTTGAATGTAACAAACAATCATTCGGTCTCATAGGAATTGTAAATCATTCATATGCAGCCAACATAAGAAAAGAAAACCATTCATCCTCACATTTGAGGTTTCATTTTAGATTTTATTGTTTTTAGTTCCCGGTGCTGGAGCTGTTGATGTTGTTGTTGTTTGTTTGTTTGTTTGTTTGTTGTCGTCTTTATAACTAAAAACAAGGGCTAGGCTTACTCATTCTGTCAAAGTTCGAAAATAAAGTCAAGTATCATCATCATCATCATCTTCATCATTCTCATCATCATTTGGAATAATGTGACTTTTTTCACATGTTGTGCTTTTTTTTTAGCATTTATTTACCTCATGTGGCATGCTCCACACGCGCACTATCTACACTTTTCTCAATAGTTAAATGGTTTAGATGGTTTGCTGGAGTAAATCAAGGTTTAGTTGGATGTTTGGTGTTGACTAACTTGGCCCTTATCCATACACACCACCTCCGCATATTTCTTTTTTTGTTTTGAGTTTATTTTTTTTTGCATTAGTTTTATTTTTATTGTTGTTGCTGTTGATATTGGTTTTGTTTTTGGTTTTGGTTTCTTAAACGCCACATGCATTGACAGCATTACTTAGATTGTTCTTTCATTTTGATTATGATTCTTTAAGGTTCAGTTTGGTGGCATTAATTGTATTTGTATCCGTTTGCCTGAGATCTCCCCATGGTTTATTTAAAGCAAATAATTTTACAATCATAGACCACAACGGCGACAACAACAGCAATAACGACAGCAATAACAAAAATTAATAAAATAAAAAATTAAATAAAAATAAAAGTATTTACGACAACAATGAAGAGCGTTTACTGACGTTATCTATTTCTTAAGTTTTTAATTTTCAAGATCTTTTATTTTTATAAAGTTTTTGATGCCTTGCATATCATCATCTGTATCGGAATATTCATCTATAACTCCATTTCCATCACCATTATGATCGGTGTGTTAAAGCTAGTACCTTCATATTTATACTTAATTATATTTATGTGGGTATGTCTCTGAAATATAAATTTGTTTGTGCCACATTCGGTATGATTTTGGTGCCAGCTTTATTTGACAAAAATAAACGTAAATAACTTTATAGCCAGTCAACGTGTCTAATGATCCGTTTTGTTAGTATCAGGTTACACATAAAATAGTTTCGTAAAACGCCCACATACCAGTCAACCAGTCAGGCAGACAAACCACCAAATAATGTTTGTTCACATCTTGGGCGTTTATGGAACAATTTAGAATCAAATTTCCTTAAAAATAAAATAAATTGATTAAAACTTTTTGTTGTTAAACATTTTATTTCTAATTAATACAGCGTGTAAATTTACCAAGTGGTGGCAATGGCGAATTCAGGCATTTTGTTTTTGTTTGGAGTTTGACCATTTGGGCACCTGGATAATATAAACTTCTTTAAAAATATCATGCCCTTCCTTGGTGACAATTCAAAATATTATTTTATTGACATTTTCTTTCGAAAACTCTTGTATAAAAATTAGAAAATCAGGCGACTTGAATATTAAATATCTTTCTGCATACAAGAGGCTTTTTTCCCACCTGGCTCTGGGATATAATTATAATAATAATATAATATAATATAATATAATATAATATAATATAATATAATGTAATATAATATAATATAATATAATATAATATAATATAATATAATATAATATAATATAATATAATATAATAACCATGGAAAAGTTCAGATTTTTATCATTAACGAATCACAAATCAATAATTTTGAGCAAAAGTATTTAATGCATTAAAAATGGAAAATTTTCAACCTCTAAAATGGGTATTTCTTTATGGATTTTTTCTTTTAATGTCTTGTGATAGAATTTTTTAAATCATTTCATCTTAAGAAAAAACCTGAAGAGTCATGGGAAGGAATTTTATATATTCCGTTTCTGTTCCTTTAAATTGGAATTCATTTAAAGGCAAGGAAATTTTGGTACTGCACCAACTAACCTTCATACGTTGTACGTTGACGTATTCAACTGAAGTCAAAGTAACGACGGATTAGGTTAACACAATGAATATTTTGCTGACGGATGTTCAATCAAAATTTGCTCTCTATTTTTATTGACTTTTAAATTTAATTTTTATTTTACTCGCTTGATAATTTAATTTAATTTAATTTGTATTTTATTTTTTTGCCACCAGAATTATTTTATTAAAACTACAGAATACAATTGAAACACAGCAAGAGTTAAAAGAAAACAAGAAAGAAGAAGCATTTGAAAGCTATCAAAGTATTAAATGTATGTCAAAAGTTAAAAGTTGTCCAGTTTTCTTACTTTGCGTTGACGGTCACGTAATGATTGTGATAACGCCCATAAGAAAACAATTATTTTAACTAACTTGTCAGTTAAATACGTCAAAGTTAAAGGTATGACGGATTCTATGTGCCCCGGCCCTAAAGCCCAGAGACTCGGACTTAAAGTTGCAAAAAAGAATGAGCAAAAGATTATCAGTTTTAAAAGGATGAGGCGACGACAACATTAAAACGAAGTATTTTTTTGTCTGTATTTTGTAGTGTTGCTAGGAGCTGGTAAAATAGAATGAACACCACTTAAACAAAGACCAAATCCTTAAAAAAATTAATTTAAACCATCAAAATAAAAAATATGATTCCATATTTAAAAATTAAAAAAAAAAATAACTTTTGCTAAATACAAAAAAGCGGCGAAAAACAAAATTGGCGGTAAAACCAAAAGGCACAACGAGCGCAATTTTATAAGCAACATTTTCGAAGTTATAGCAGCCTATGTAATAGACACTTTGTGCATATTTTAAAAGTGACCTTCTTCTGTTTAAAACTTTAGATCTTAATTTTTTTCTCTTTTCTGTGTAAGTTTTAACTTTTTGACACAAATAAGGCAGCCCTTAATTTCTTACTATGGACACAGTGATACATACCTTAGGTAAATTTTAAATAGAGCCCTGTGAAGTTAACGTTACTATCGGTATACACTTTATTTAATTTAGTTTTCATTTTTAAAACTTGCCCTTATAGCAGAGATAGCAATGTACAATGACAGCAATGTACAATCTACAAGCGTCTGGCTTCATTGATATAAAAGATAAGGACCTATACGTCAAAATTACAGAGGAAACTCCCTTTTTAAATTTATTCTTCACACTTTTTTATAGTGGAAATATTTGTGCAAACTCTGTTTAAATTTTAAATATCTTTAAACTCATGTCAATATAGGAAAACCCTTTATAAATAATTTTTTTTTTTTTAATTTTTTGTATTTTTTCTAATAGCTGTCATAAACTACAAACTTAAAGTGTTTTCTTATTGCGGTTGAAAATGAAGGAAACAAACAGAAAAATCACCTCACTATGAGGACACCCTTTAATTTCAAGTTTTAGGTTTTTAATTGTTGCAATAAAGCACATGCCCTTTCTGACACGGTACAAATTTGGCATGTCAGCATAACAATGGAAAGATAAAAATATTTTTATTAGTATTGCTTCACTTTCGGGACACCCTTTAATCTTAAGTAGTTGTTGTTTTAGCTGCTGTAATACACCTTTGAAAAAAAATGCAAGAGTCTAATAAAAGAGACACAGACATTGTAGAGAAAATAAGAGGGTGACGAAAGCAACCCTAAAAGCAAATAGACAGACAACTTTCTTCATTTTGAAATCGGTTGAAAAGTAGGTTACTCTTTGCAACTTAAAATAAAAATTTTTAAATTGCACTGTGCGTGTGGTACAATATGCCAACTACACTTCAAAAGATTATGATTCATGCAAAAGATATAATTGAAAAGTGTATTTTTCCTATAGGCTTGCTATCAAAAGAGGCTCAGGAAAGTCGTAAAAAAGACTAAAAAAATATCGCCCTAGACACTCCAGAAAATGCAGTCGAATTGCCTAGAACGAAGATATTATGCACCGAATGATGGTAACATCAAATCCCATGACGCCAGAAAAGCAAAGTGTTATACGCGACGAAGTTAAAAATAGATTTAAAACAAATAATAAATTAAAAATTAAAATCATCATTTAAATTTTTTGTTAGTCATGGCTTTTTACAGTGTAGGTAACGATACACATTTCTCTAAATTTCTTTATTTTGATTAATTTTGTGGTTTACTATATAAATAAAATTAAATTTGTGATAAAATCAGTACATTTTTTGGCAAATATATTTTTCTGTACCTCCATACAAAAATCCCTAGTGTGCGCCGGCAAACGGCAAACAAATCAGTTTAATGTCATCATGTTTGGCTGTTGTTCAGAAATATTTTAGTAAATAAAGTTTTGTTTTTGAAATAATTGATTTATTTTTTTATACCAACTAAAATAAAAGCAAAATTTGGTAGCTAAATATAAATTTTGTTTTAAGTTATGTTGTTGTTAATGTTGCAATTTTAAAAATAAAGGGTCATCCAAATGTGACGCCTAGATGTCAGCAATATATAATTTTTACACGTGACATCTTTTCAAATGACATAATCCATTTTGTTTTATTAGAAGGTAGTGCAGTTTTAACCATGGACAGGTACACATTGCAGTTGGATTATTGAACAACGAACAACAGATCAATTATTTTCAAGCAAAATTTTGTTTAGTGACGAAGCTCATTTCAGAATGGATGGATGGATTCGTCAATAAGCAAAATGGTCGTATCTGGGGTGATGAAAATCCTCGTGTTATTCATGAAAAATCTCTACACCCACAAAAAGTTACTGTTGGGTGTGCATTTTGGGCAAATGGAAACATTGGGCCATTTATCTTCGAAGATGATGCTGGAAATGCTGTTACTGTGAATGTTGAGCGATACCAATCAATGTTGAGAGACCTTTTATGAACACAGTTGAATCATATTGATATGTCTGACGTCTGTTTCCAGCAACACGGTGCTACATGTCACACAACTCGAGAAAACATTACGCTTTTGCGATCAAAATTTCCTCAACGTGTAATTTCACGAAATGCAGATTTCAATTGGCCTCCAAGGTCATGCGATCTAACACCATTAGATTTTTTTTTTGTGGGGTTTTTTGAAAAGTCGAGTGTATGCTAACAAGCCACAAACAATTAGTGATCTAAAGAGCAACATTCAAGTTGCAATTCGTGAAATAACACATGTCGGAAAGTCATTGAAAATTTCGATATTTGGATTGATGTCTGCAGACGCAGTCATGGTGGACATTTGAATGATAATCTATTGCACTTATAATTGTAATGGATCATACTTTTAATAAAATAAAAAAACAGCTTGAAAAAATTGCAAATAGTTTGTGTTTTATTTCAAAGCAACATGTAGGCGCGTTTTTTGGATGACCCTTTATATTTTTTATATCATTTCGAAAACTCTTAACAACTGGAAAAATATCTGTTTTTTGCGTCGTATTATGCTTTATACGAATTCGTCGTTTGTCCCAGTTGTGTTTCTTGAAAAAACAGGAGTTAACGGAAACTTTTAGAAATGCATTCTTAAAACGTATAAATTCACTTTTCCATTCAAAATCTTCTATTCGTTAATAATAATAATAATTGTTTTGCCTTAAATCTTAAAGCTTGTAGATTTTTTAATCTCGCACATTCAAGTTTAAATTTATTTTAAATGCACGCACTTGTTTATTTATGATATTTTAAAGAAAATCTTAAATCTTAATTAGTGATATAAATTATTATTCCTAAATTGTAAAAAAACGAAAAGGAATATTTTGATCTATTATTGAAATCTTTTTTTTTTCTTCTACTTCTTTTTATAGCCACACCTCTCTGTTTATTGCCAGCATTCATTTATTCGTAAAATATACAAACAACCTTCATTCATCCCTTTAGAACAAAATATATAAAATACAATTTTCCAGATGTAAAAAAATATTTGCATAAAAAAGTAAAAAGACTTTAATAAAATTATAGTTTCCATTTTTCTTTGGCACTGAAAAAACGGATAGAGATAATAAAGTAGAGATTAAACGCCGCAGGACACTATGAACCAGTTAAAAATTTTCAATACAAATATGACAGTTACATACAAATAATAGCGCTTTTGATGTTAAAAATCCTTAATAAGGGTGTTTTTCTCTTGATATAATCCACAACAACAATAACAAAAAAAAAAATAAATAAATCACTAACACACAAATTGTTACAATGTTTTTACGTACATTTTTGTTTTTGCTCAATTTTAGCACTTCATTTAATTATCCCAACAGCGTCAAAATAAAATGGGCAGGAATGATTCATTAAATGGATGAATTTCATGTAATAGATACAACAAATAACTTAAATCACAATTAAGTGACGGGTTTCCTGATAAATAACAACCCAAAATGAGCAGACACGCCCTTCACCCTTAAACATCTGTGCAGAATGGTTGAATGCAAAAAAAAAAAAAAAAATATATCACAATGACAAAGTTTTTAAAAATAACGAAAGTATTTTACAGAAAGAAATATTTATGATTTCGTAGCTTTAAATACAAGTTGAAGGCGAAAAAAATGACAGAAGACATTCTGGAAGTTTGGGAATTAAGTTTCTAAACAGAAAGTCTTGAAAAATTGTCCTTTATTTTAATTGAAGCAAAATTTTTTGTTAAAACTGTGGTTGAAAAAATGAGATGAACGCACCTAAATTAGGTGGTTTGGTGGTTCACTTCCAGAGAAAAAAAACCCAAAAAGAAATACGATTTATAATTCTACTATTTAAAGCTCACAAAAGCTCTTAACTAATCAGTGATTTGTTTGAATGAACAAAAACAATGCTGTTGCATATCATTTTTATTTTTGAAAGTTTAAATCAGGAAAAGACAAAGTAAAGCAAAAATATTTGAATTGAAGATCTTTTAATTCGATTTTAAATAAAAACAAAGCGAAAATATTTAAAACTAAAATGAAAGAATTTATTATTACGAGCCACTGCCTCTATTTTAAACTTAAAATTCAAAGGATGCAAAATAAAGTGCTACGAATGATTTCAGCAGCTTCCTGATACATAAATGACTCGAATTTCAATGAAGACCTCAACTTATGACTGGTTAAAATCGAAATCAAACTTTAAAATGATCGTGCTATTTTTCCGAATAAATTATTTTCATAACCGATGTTGATTATTGGAGGTGAAAGCAGGTCTTGATGGCCATTTCGCTACCGCTTACTTAGCTCTTCAGGAAACTTCTCACAATTATTTTAAATGAACTAGAAATTTTTTTCTAAACAATAAAGTAAAGACAAGAATCAAAGTCTATGCAAAAAGAACAATAATCAACTTTGATTTTACTTTTCTTTATTCTCTGTATACGGCTGACCTTTTTTTCGGATCTTTTTTATACAGTTTTAAAGATATAGAAAAATAAAAACAACAAACAAAACATCACAAAACACTGTGAAGTTTAATTTTTGCTTAATGCACAGACACTTGCCACCACCACCGAAATCGTTAAACATGCAAGATGTCCGAAACACACCTCAAATCTCTAGCCAGCAACAAATCAAATGATCCTGGTTAAGCACAACAGAAGAAGAACAAATGGACACATGAATACTAGCGTTAGCGACCACTGTGATTTAATTCTATTTCGTCTAAAAATAGCTGGATTTAAGAAAGCATCATCATGAGATTTAAAATTTGAATATCTATTTTAATTTCATTAGTTTGAAAATAATATAAAAAATTTGAAAAAAAAGAAATGATCAAAAACATTATCCTTTAATAAAGAAATTTATTTTGGCTCCAAAAAAAATTTTTTTTTGCAAATAAATTTTAATTTAAGTAAAAACATGATTATTGTTAAAAAGAGCGATTTTTATGAAAAACAAAAAATATTTTTTGATAATTCGATTTTATAAAAAGAAAACATTGGATTCTTATAGAAACCTAACTTGAGTAAGAAAATCAGGTTTTAGCGCAAGCGATTTATAAATAAATTAATTAAAAAGCGCCTTAAATTTGTTTAAAATTATTTTTTTAACAGCTTATTCTTGTTTAGTGTTTAGAAAAGTTTGTTAAAAATAGTAAACTAAAAAATAAAGACTTCAGTGATAAGCTTGTTTTAAACGTTTTATTGAGACTAAAGTCGCAATTTAACTCCTTTTTTGACTTTTTTCATTCTGTTGCGACTTTCCACGCCTTTTCGAGTTTAGGGATAAAAAGAAATTTTGTTATCAACGCGTTATCTAACCTTTGTTATAAAAAAATTGCCGATGAGACGAAAATTGAAGTAGTTGACTGGCATGTTTGTCATAATATAAAAGCAATGATAAAAAATAATAATTCTTTCCACAGATGGAAAAAAGTTTATATAGAAGTTTTCCATTCTGTTTTTAATTTCAACAATATCCATTTCCGATCCCATAATGTGTATATATTCTGAGTTCTTATGCAAAGCGAAGTCGATTAAGAGGTGTCCATCCGTTTTAGTGTTGAATTCAATATTGCCAAGGCACTAGATAATCTAGAGAAAATATAAATACGCCAATCGATCAGAATTTTGGTGCTGAAAATCCTTCGAGGCAGCAAGCAGGACACCAGGCCTGCCTCTGCATCTCTCCTATCATTTGGAAAAATAAAGCTACTGCAGTAAAAAAAAAATGATAAAAAATATGGAACGATAGAGCATTACAAATTAAGAAAATACATCAAGTGAAAAAATTGGCGCCCAAATTTACCGAGTTATGACCTTTGAAATTTTTACAAAAATTTTCCATTGACAATATGGGTATCATTTAAAAGCTTTTAAAGATATCTTTCAGAAAATCCTAAAAATTTTTAAGAACGCTTAACCCATTAAGAGCCAATAACATTTTTATATAAAATTATAATTTTTTCTTTTTTTATATTCTCTGTCACTCCAATATTTGATTTTTTGATAGGAGCTACTTCACTAAATAAGATTTACATACATGGTGACGGGTAAATAAAATTTGGCATAGCCGAATGTAGCACTCTTACTTGTGGACTTGCAACTTCCTCATACTTTTTTTTTTTTACAACATTGGCATGAAAAAATACTACACAGCTTTTAGCAATATTTCTTAAGAAATAAAAAAAAACTGTAAAAAAATATTTTAATTCATGCAATTGATCCTTGAATTTGGCAGTATTTTCACAATACATTGACAAAAAAAAGGCTGAAAATTAGATGCGGAATAAAATTATTAATATATGGTCACAATTGACTCCAAAAACTGCAACAGTGTCACATATTCTTCCAAGGAACGTTGTATTTCACGGTATTATTCCTGAGAATGGGATCTAAAGTATAAAGTGGCTTAAACAAGACGAAGAGTCAAAATGGCCTTTATGCAGCACCAAATTTTGTTTTCTTAAATGACTTGCGGTAACTCTGTATAGGTCTCCTTTTTAATTGTAGTTATTACGATATTTTTTTCTGTACTTTTTTTCGTTACATAACCAGAATAAAGAAAGCTAATTTTGCTTAACAATTAGGATTTTGTCTAAAAATATGGCTTTTTGATTATTTATTTAAAAAGCTTATTTGGCATTGAATAGCGTATTATTGTTGCAAAAGATATATTTTTAAACCAGTGACGTTTTTCTCACAAACAAGCGGTGTTTAGTTAAAAATAAATTTCTCTTATTGAACATTTTAAAATGAAAAATATTGAAATTTGTTTTTGGTAATTATTATAAATTGAGGCATTTAATTAAAAAAAAAAAAAAAAAATTTTATGTCAATCTAAAGTTCGTATTTTTAATTTCATGCGATATTGAGAAAAGAAAGCCGCGAAAAGAGGTTTATTTATTTGTGGTTTATATTGAAAACTTTCCCACATTACATTTCCTTAAAATGTTTCTGTAAATATATGCTACTCGTACCTGTAGTAGGTATATACGAAGAGTGCTGAAGCAGGATATAGCGAGGTAGAAAATATACATTTTCTTGGTTCTTAAATTAACTTTTGAAAACTGACTATTTAAAAATTTTTATATATCGTAAAAATGTAAAATCTTAAAAAAAATGAACTTAACCCTGACAAAAAGTTTTTTAATTTGGTGTTATATCTAAATGTTAATTACAAACTATTTCCTTGTTGCTTTTACCAAAAGAAGTTACTGAAAAAATTTGAGCCAGAAAATATAGATTAGATATAGAATATAAATATAAATTCAAGGACGGCCATAGATTTTTAAATTTCAGTTAACTATTACTCGTAACAGGTTAAATGGCAACATTTATTTAAAAAACTATAAAAATATTTTATTTGGAAATTTTAAGAAAGCTGCTGTTTAAAAATGGTAATCAAGATTAATTGCATGTTGTCGATAAGAGCTGCCATATTTATGCCACTAAGCATCACATTAAATTAGAAACGGTCATACAAATTTGAAGACTATAAAACTTAAGCTAAAAAGTTTTAGAATAATATTTTCTAATATAAAAGTTTTACATCGTTAATGCAATTTTACCCCTCTGGCATTTGTCGTGCCAATAGTAAAAAAATTTTCGTTTGTGGCTGCATAACAAAAAATATCAAAAGTATAGTGGTTGTTGTTGTTGGCTAAACTGTCATTTAAATTTATGTTGAGATTCAAATAAGCGTAAAATGTCCTTAAAATGATCATCACAATTCAGTCATTCAAACATTAAATGAAAGAAGGAATGAACGAACCAACCAAACAACCAACCAACCAGCCGACGACATTAATTTCTTTTCTTTTTTTTTTATTAAGTATTTATTTATTATCTGTGTATTTAAAAAAATAGAAAAGAAAATAATAGTTATAATAGTTAATTAGTGTTAGCATTTGCCTGTTTTTAAGAGCCCATTATATCAGTCTTCTGTGTATTCACGTGTTTGTATTTGAACGTGTATCGTGCTGTAGTAAGTACTCGTACATGGATAATCTTGCGTAACACTAAAGGTTAGAATTAAAAAAAATAGAAAATCAAACAGAAAAATCCACACTTAAGTTGAGTGTTTGCTAAGGGTACCAAATTACGAGCCAACAAAAAAAAAATTGAGAATTTTTTTTTTGAGTTGTTGGTTGCATCAGGCATTAACCACACACCCAGACATCTGTTTATTTAAACAAAACCTAAAGATGTGGCAAGGAAAAAAAAAAGGTTAACACAATTATAATGTTGTTTTAATTTATGGTTTTCTTTCTGTTCAATACCACTAACACCAACGTGTCTAAACGTGTTATTTGTCAGACCGATAACACAACAAAAAAAAAATTCCTTCTTAAGTCCCTCTTTATCAGTTGTCTACATCAGATTATCTTTTTTAGGGTCTAAGTTTGAAATTAATTTTTTCATTCATATTTAAATATAAAAAGCAATAGCAATAGCAACAACAACAACAATAACATTAACACTCACATTAAATCTATTCAATTACGTGACGTCTGACATATTTTTTTTTCAATTGTTTGTTTAATAATTTGCCGAATTGTTGTAACATCTGAAGTTTTCTCTTTCCCTTTCTCTTCATCTATTGTTTATGTTGATCATTAATCGTTAATTTAGAAAATTGTTAGCAGTTTCTTTAGATTTTCCGACAATGATTTCAGCAGTCGTTAGCTAATAATGTTGCTGCCAGTTTCACTGTTATAATCCATCTCTTGATTTGTGTCATTCTTTGTCATTTCTAGGTTTTATTTTTTATTGCTTGGGTGAAGGCATGTGTGCATGTGTATGTGTGTTACTGACATTTTTGAGAATGCGGATTATTTGTTTTATCTCTTGAGGATTACAACATATTAAAAACTGAATTTATAGGTTAAACATGAATTACGAAATTGAAAGTTTTGAAAAGAGGAAATTAAAAAATCAATTTGCACTTAAAAAAATTAGAATAAAATGCAGTTAAAATTTTTTTTAATTGTGTAGTCATCATTTTAAATTTGAAGTAATTGTTTTTAATATCGCTGGATTTGCTTCCCCAACATATTAGTGTCGTACGCAGAGGAAAACATGGTTGTATAGTTTATTTATATTTTTTTTATTAACAAACAAAAAATAGATACATCTTTTTTGTTAAGAAATTACAAAAAATCTTCTTTTTTAATTTTTAATTTATTATTTATTTTAGTTGAAATTTTTTTATCTCGCTGTCAACCAAAAAAGAAAAAAAAAAATTTATTTGAGAAAAATCGGTAAAAATCCTCGGCTCCGCTAGAAGCAAAAATTTTGAGAAAATATAGGAACAAAATTTAATTTTTAATTTAAAAATCGAATATCTCATAAACTATAAAAGATAATGCATATGTTTGACAAGACCTATCACCATATTTACAAATTTGCAAAATTAATGGAAAAATAGGAACTTAATAACGGTTTTTTTTTCATACACTGGGGTGTGCTCTGTAAGCAGCTTAATGTCCTGATTTAAAACCTAAGCTCATCTACACCGCCTTGTAAGATTTTAATATAAACGAATTAGTTTTTTTTTTAACTACAGAATTATTTCCAAATTTGCCACTGTCGGGGACATCAAAACTAAAAATTGGATGAAAAATAAAATAAGGGAAAAAAGGCTTCTTAAAAATTGACAAGTTCAAGATGTGGACATTATTGCGGCGCTTCTATATTATCTGCAAAGTTTAACACTTAATTTTGAACCTTTTGTTTAAATCTGTTCCTCTATCGATTTATTTCCAAAATATCACGTGTCTGCCGACCTACAAATTGTAGCTTATAAATCTTTGTTAAAAAGTTAAATTTTTCTTGTTATGTTTAAATTAAATAAATATTAACCACAATAAATTAATATATTTTAATATATATTCACGTTTAATTACTAAATTATTATTTCAAAGAATTTTGTTTAATTTTTATTTTTTTAATAATTTTTTAATATTTCTTTGTTTGTTACAGTCTTAAAATTTTGTCTAAGATTGCTTTCTTTTTTACATTTAAACAATAATTTTTGGTTTTGTTGACTTTGTTTTGCGTGTTTGTTAGACACAATTTATTAACAAAAATATTTTAAATTTTAAATTTAAAAAAATTGAGCTTATAAAATAAAGATAAAAATTAAAGTTTAAGCAAAAACAACAATAATCAACATTGATTTTATTTTTCTTTATCCACTGTATACGGCTGACTTTTTTCGGCTCTTTTATACAGTTAAAAGATGTTGAAAAATAAAATCAACAATAAAATATCACAAAACACATTGATAATTTATTTTTGCTATTTGCACGGGCACTTGCAATTTAATAATTAAAATTTTAAATCACGGGAATTTTTCAAAAATAGAGCTGATTATCTCGACCGAGTTACTAAAATCACCGATATTGACTATTGAATGTGAAAGCACGTTTCGATGGCCATTTCGCTACCGCTCACTTAGCTCTTCAGGAAACTTCCCACTTACTTTTTAAATTAATAGTCAATATTGGTGATTTTAATAATTCGGTCGGAACAATCAACTCAATTTTTTAAAGTTTAAACGGACTTCTTCTAGATATTATATGGTTGCAGTAAACAAATTATAGTTGTTTTTGATAAAATACTTTTACATGGCAAAAAATAGCATTTGATCACTGAAAAGTTATGGCACTTAAAAGCTTAAAAAAATTTGGTTTGAAATAAATAATTTTTGCTTAAATTCTATTCACAAACGATTTTATAAAGAGACTTTACTGTAATCGGAACATTTTAGTAATAAACATAATAATTTAAGTTTAACTTAATGTAATAAAAGTATAATTAAAAATAAACAAATAATGTTTGGCTTTAGAGATATTTTGATCTCGACATCCTTGGTTTGGTAAATAAAAAAATAAAAGAATGAAAAAACAGAATAGAAGAAGAAAAAAGAGAGAAAAAAACATAGAAGATTTAAAAAATTAGTAACTGAAAAATAAATTTAATAATTTTTATCATGTTTATTTATCATTTTTATCATTTTATGGTCATTACGACCATATTATAATAAGTATATATTTTAGAGCTAAATAATTTTAAATAATTTAGACAACTCTCATGTATGGGCCTGTGCTTCAAAGTCTATATTGGAGTTACTCGACCGCGTTCAAGAGAGGGCGAAGAAACTCATCGGTGACAGTAGGGTATCCAGCTCTACTGACTCACTGGAGCATCGACGCAATGTGGGGTGTGTTTCACTGTTTTATTGTTAATACAACGGAATGTGCTTTTATGAAATCAGGAAACTTGTTCTGCATCAAGAACTCATTCCTTTGTGTTCGATTAGCCAGTGAATCGCACTACGCATTACAGAGAAAATTCGTTTTCAGCCGAACAGTTCGTCTGTGGTATAAACTCCCTGCAGATGTCTTTCCTGCCACTTTCAATGTGCAAAGATTCAAGTCAAATGTCCACAAACACTACTTCCTCTATCCCCTTAGCACAACCTAATTTTCTAGTTCTGGCATAATGCATTGCATAAGTAGGGGTTATTCCCTTAGTGCTGGTCCTAATTAAAAAAACTATATAATAAAATCACTATAATGTTGCTCTTAAATTGTAATTTCTTCAAAAATGATAATACTCTATTAATGTAACTGTTCAAATAATAGACAAAAATATTTCATGCTGTTTTCTGATAGTTCAATATATTGAACAATATTTTTCCCCAATTGGAACACACAAAGCTTTTAAATATACGGACGTTTTTTTAAAAAAATTTATAAAACTCTTGTTTAGTGTTAACGATGCCGTCACAATTTTTTTTATTTTTTTTTTATTAGATACCAGTTTTAAGCCTTCAAGGCCAATTAACTGCATATAAATTTCAATACAATTAATTTTAATTAAAAATTATTTATAATAATTAATATTAATACCGTTTTAGTCTTTCCCCGCCTAAAATTACCTGTACAAACACAATTCTCAAATTAATTTTAATTGAGCTGTTGTTTTCTCAAAAATTACGGCATTTGGCGCTGTACAAAAATAAACAGAATTTAGATAATAGCTTTCGGTTACAGATCAGAAATAAAGTGCAATGTTTATAGCTATTGCTCGAACCATGACAATTGTCGTGAACAATATAAAAGACTTAACACAGTATACAGAACATAAATTTAATTTCATTATTTTATATTTAAAATATAAACTCTGTTCAAAATGTACGATTTTAATTTGAAATATTAAGGAAAAGGGTGTGTCTAAGCCAAAAATAAATTATTCCCAAATTTATGCCCACTCAGAGAACGCAGGGCACATTAAGGGTGCGTCTTCACTCATTGGACAAGGATATTGTAGGAGTTTTTCTTCCTACCGTGCCGTCTTAAATATATATTTTTTAAAATAAATGTTTCTCTTTAAATGTTCCTCCAGAGCGCCGCTAATTTTATCAGATGTTTCATACGAGAATTATTTTTTTTCCTTAGTTTTTTTTTGTCGGTTCAATTTAAATATCTCCAGCTATTTTTTTAGTCCCTGTTTACACTTTGCTACTTTTGTTGCACAACTCTTCAGTTTGTGGGTGAGCGAGGAAAGACGAATTAAAACGAATACACTGTTTCATGTACTTGCAATTCACTTTTGTTTTGTCATTTGTATTTCAAGCAAAAACAAAATTTAAGCAATCAAGGGCGAAATCGCAGAAACAAAATTTTAACATGTGGACACGAATGCAATTTTAAAAAAGAATTTTAGAAAATTGCAGTAATAAAAATTGCATGTGTGAACGAGGACTTAAAGAGGACTTGCAGAAATAACTGAGTCTTTGCGGTTTGTGGACAACTAATAAACAACAATGAACGAACTAATACAAATTTTTCAATAGTTAGTTTGCGCACACTTGTCGGCATCAATGTCAAGATTGAACATTTATAAGAAACAACGTTGTTTTTATCCGGCAACAATTCAACCATGACTGGGGCAAATATTGATACTCATCTACGGCTAATAATTGTTTGTTTTAATAGTATTGGACTACATTTGACTTTTTTCAATCATCCATTCATAATGACGATAGCGATATTTACACACGGCCGCGATCCCTTCGCTGTGGCGCTCCTAGGGGTACTGGTATGCTTTGTCTGCATCTATACACAAAATAAAACAGTAACGGTGTCATTTCTGTACATGATTTTTTTTTTAATTTTGTCGTTGTAAACGATATTGAATACAAAACACCTATTTTTGAAAATTTTGTCTGTTTGTTTGTGTTCGAATCACGTAAAAACTGCTAAATGGATTTGAATGAAATTTTTTGAGGAGGTCCCTCAGAACCTTGGTTCAAATGTAGACTCCTTTAAAAAAAATTGTCATTTCGTAGATAAACTAGAGAAAGCAACCAATTTAGCCGGCATAAGGGTACTAGAACAGTTGTTAGTATATTTTAGTTTTGTAGATGGAAAATCTTTAACACTTTTTACCGAACTCTACAACCAATGTTACAAAATAAATTTTTCTAAATTTAAATTTTAAGAAAATTTGAAGTAACACGCGGACAAAGTCGTGAACGCTGCTAGTTTTCAATAAATTAAAGGAATTCGAAGTAAATGAAAAACTTAATGCTTGAGCCACCAAATGTTGTAGTGTTTAAAATTGAAGTTCGACACTTATAGAGTTCTTCTTTGGCACGACAATTTATTAGACAGCGGTTATTAGATTCAAGGTTTTCGTCGGTTTCTTGATGGGATGTCCTTAGTTTAATGTTAGCATTTGAGCTTTAGCGCTCTAGATTTAACCGATGGAGTTTTTTTTGCATCAATCTAACTGTTCCACATATAAAATGCATTTCACCTTTTAATTCTTGTTGCTAAATTTAAATCTGTATTGCTAAAAAGCAAAAAAATATAACAAGAATAGCATTTGAGCTAAAAATCGCTAAACAGATTTTTTTATATTTAGCAATAAAGATTTAGTTTTAGCGATTTACAAAATAAGGCTGCTGGTATAACAAGTAAAGCCATTCCGTATAATTTTTAATGTAAGAGTTCAACTTAGTGATCGCTCTTTTTAAATTAAAGTTTGAAACTGAACTAGTTCAAAATTTTGTTGAAAAGCTCTCTTTACTTCAAAATTTCTCATAGTTCAAATGTTCTGCTGACGTATTTTTCATACTTTCAACTTTTAGTTCAAACGCCTTCTTTAGTTCAAAAGCTCTTTTAGTTCAAATGTTCTTTTCAAAATATGATGGCAACAATACCGTAGCATTGCCGTTACGAATGTAAAACAAAACGCGTGGCAGCACTTATTTCATGTCGGAAATAGTCAACAAGGAAACAAAGACATGGTTTCTAGTTTATCTTGTCTGGTAGTTTAAATACAAAGTATAGTTCAAAAATGAACCAGGTGTACTCAAAAGTATGAACTAGTTCACTTAGATCAATCGATGGAATGGTTTAAATGAACTAGTTCGTTTATAAACTACACAAGTCTATTAACGGGTACTACCCTTGGACTTAAGAAAATACGAGTTAAAAATGCAAAACTTTACGCATGAGGAGACAAGACAGCATGCGCCAAGGTTGCTAGTCGACGTCGATGTTTATAAAAATTCTTTTCAAAATGTAATTTACTGCTAAAAAAGCATTTTTTATAATTTGTTTTCTTAAGCAACCAGAATAATAAGAATCGGTAGCTGCTGTAGATGGATGATTCGATATGGGTTAGCAGATTATATTCAGTTTTTAAGACAATAAATTTGGTCATAAATTAAACACATGATCACAAAATCACAAATTAATTTATTTCTTAATACTTCCAATCAATATCTTCTTCCCTCACCACTACTGTTAAGTACAAAGAAAACTAATTGTAAGATGTCATGCGACTATTATTTCTCTAATTCTGAACAAAAGTATTCATCATCATCACCCAAAATGCCTAAGAACAAAAGGGGAAGCGAGAAAGTATGTGAAAGAATATCAAACATGCAACGCAAAATTATTTCAACTGCAGAAGTTACGAAACTCTTTACATTTTATAAGTTGAATATAATTCAGTTGCCATAAAATAACTCCATTTAATGTTGCTTAATCACAAGTGAAATATAAACCGTCCAACCTTTCGTCCGTCCGTTCATATGTACATGCGAAATTTTTATTCATTTGTAATATTAAGTGAGCGGTTTATTTCATGTGAAGTTTTGTAAAACAACAACGAGTGGCATTTTATGACTGCATGGAAGGCAAATATTATGAATTAAACAAATGTTTTGTAATTCATTTTAGTTTGTATCTCCACTACCACTTTGCTGGCTGCAATTAAAACCCCCTTTCTTCCATACTGTTTTAAGAACCGTAAACCATTTTTGGCTGCACAGTAATTTTGTCTGCATTTGTATATATTTTTCATATGACAGACAGACAGATATACATATGAAAATATAATAACTGAAACTTAAGATAACCAGTCAGCTAGTTTGGTTAGTCGGTTAGACAGTCAGTTAGTTAGCCGTTTGTAAATTACTGTTTGTGCACTTAATAGTTGTTATTACGTTTTGGAGCGGAGGGCTTATCTGGGTTCTTAGCTGTGGGAACTGCTATTTTTATAATGAATTTGTTGATAACCTACCAAGAAGTTGCTACACTCCATTCTGTTTCAACTATTTACAATCGTTATTATGTCTTGCCTTAGACAGTGTGACAGCTAATAAAGAGCACAAAATATAAAGTTTTGTTACGAATGCAGGAGAAGCCTTTGTTTAGCCTGCAGTGCAGTAAAATGATAAGAATTGTGTACCGAAGGATCTTGGTAAGCCTTTATCGGATGTTTTTATAATATTATTCAAATTTTCGCTTGCATCAGTATGGCTTCTATATGGCTTGACAAGTCAAGCATCTGTCCAGATGAATATCGAGATATTGAGGTTCCGAGTTTTTGACTATTTATAATTTTTTTTTCTCATTTAACTTTATTCTCCATTTCTTATTTTTAAAACAGGAATATGGATGCTACACATCTCGTCGATGTGTGGACAGGAAGAAGAGTAGCATTGATTCCAAGATAGTCCCTTAAGGAAACCCGTTTTCGAAGAGCTGTGGCAAATTCATTAGTCTTTTACAACCATTTAAATATCTTTCTGTTTTTTGATTTGAATAATAAGTTTCGATGCCATTTCCACATTTCAATGAAAAAGCCAGAAAAAATTTTTTTTCTTAAAAGTTTTTTTTTTTCCGATCACATTCACCAGTCTGTATGTTCTTTCGTGTTATAAATTCGAAATAACTCGGAATATATCGCTTCGCATTTCGAATAGCGTCCAGCACTATTATTAATAGTTTAAAAACTGGATTTGTTTTTACTTTTACAGAAATAAAAATTAAATTGGTTTCACATTAATGCTTAACAAAATATTTAATTGATTTAATTATTTTTTAATTAAAAAAAATTTATAATTGATTCAATTATTTACTTGTTTAAAAAACTTAATATTTCTTCTGTAATTATAAAATCTGAAACCTAATAAAACTCTTAAGACGTGAAACAACTTTTCTCTGCGTTTGTGTGCCGCTTTGGTGTCATAGAAATCAAAGCAAAGTACGACATTAGAGGATTATGTTGCCAAAAACTTTTGGTAGCTCTGTAAACTTCCTTTTACTCGTTTTAATAGGAATAAATCAAAGAAAAATAAATTAAAAACTAATAAATCAAATAATTTTTTATTGACTTGTTAGTGAAAACTTGATAACAGAATTGACCAGGCGTCATTAAAAAACATTATCGAAGAATCTTCAGACTTTGAAATCTCTTTCAGATGCTAGTTGTTGTGGCTGCAAGGAAAATCGTTAAGGGTACATAGTTTTCAGTCTACTTTAATTTTTAAAAAGAGAACAAAATATGATATTTAAAAAATATTAAAAATTGCCAAAAATTCTATACAAATTTTAATTCGTTTTTAAGGATGTTGAGTCAAGCAAAATATTTCACCGGCCAATTTTTAAGTTTATAAACAAAAAATAATTTTTATCTTAAATGCTATGCGGCTTTAGAGTCTTCTGTAAAACATTTAAACTAAAAAAAAAAACATTCAAATCATCTCAAGTTATTTTAGAGTAAAATCCTAGCAATTTTCTACACAGTTTAATTTTACTGAATTTTTAGCCACTTTAGTAGAATTTTCGATACTGAAACTGTTTAAAACAACTTGGTTTCAATACATAAACAGTCTTCCTATGAGATCTCCAATGAGTTACCGCATTGCTACCCTTAGATTTGTTTATGATATTCTTTGTTTCCTTTAATATCAGTTACTCTGTAAAAGCACACACATGTATTTACACAGTTGATGTAATCGTGCATGTACTTACATGCAGTTACAATTAGCTACAGTTGTTACTTTTACACTGGGACGTGACAAAATGTAGGTGCGGCAGCCGGTTTTTATTAGATTCGAGGCAATAATCAGAATTTTTGTAAATAAAAAAAAAAAATAAAAATAAAAAAAGACTTTTATTTATAATCATAAATAAAACAATCTAAAGATAAAAATTTCAATTGAGCCGTCTAATTTGTCATTATTATTAACAAAAAAAAAAAAAGAAAAAAATTTAACAAGATGTCGGTCTAATGATTCGTAATATCATTCTAGAGAAGTGTGTTGTTGTTCATGTTGAAGGTTTGATGATACCCCATAATTTGCTATTTTCTCTATCGTCAACAATATTTGTTTTAAGTCATATTCATTTTTATTTTCACATGTTTTCGGTGCGAGTATTTACCATGTTAATAGATGCGTTAATAACTTGATCTGGTTAAAAAAAAAAAAAAAAGTTTTGTGTTTTGGTTTCATTTTTTTTTTTTGATTTAAAAATTTTAAAATTCTTTAGAATATTCAAGGGCTTTTAAAAACAATTTCCCACCATATCAGTCAATAGTATGTATTTTTATTTATTTTTGTATCTGTTTTAACTTCATTCAGTGTAGTCAGTCATAACTATAAATTTGACGTCTTGACTACGTTTCATTTTCAGATTCATTCATCAAATTTTTGATAAATTTGTCAATGTGTGTGATACACATAATTGTTTGTATGTTTTTTACTTTTATATTATTTCGACAGGAACTTTAGTTGTCAAGATTATGTTTGTTAACAGAAATGAAAAATCTATGTATGCCTGTCTATCTGCCTGTCTGACTGTGTGTATAGATGTATGAATTAATGAATGATGTTTTGTTTTGGGGGCTTTTCAACAAACTTCCCACGATTGGAGGTGTTTCTCTAGGAATTGATAAATTTTACACATGTTTTTGTTTATGATTGATTTATGGGGTGATACATTTGTGATTTAAAATAAAAATCATTATTAAAAAAGAGAGAGAGACCACAACTAAAAAAATCACTAAGGCGTCTTAAGTATTCGTTTTTTTTTTTGGCTTTGAGGAGAAAGCAAAGAAATTTTTTAGCCCGTAACATAATTGTGAAGTCACAAATTGAATCTTCACAAATAAATTTGGTTTTTATAAAAATGTATAAAAATAATTGTTTAAGATAATCAGAGCTTAAGTTAATAATTAATTAAGCCAACTAATCAAGCCAGCTAAGAAGGGCTTGATTAAGTTTTTAACTATGACACAGTGATGTTCATAAATATATGATCACTAGATAAAAAAAATAAAGGAATAGAAAAATATTGGACCTCAAGCTCAGTTATTTTGTAATAATTAAATCTTTATTAGCGCATTAAGAGTTGATTCTGGTTTTAATATTCCTTTAGTTATTATTATTAGTTTTCAAATGAATTAAATAATTTAGCATAATTTTTAAAATTTTTTTAAAAATAACCAAATGCAAAGAATGCTGATTACAGATGTTTTCTGCACAAAACATTCGCAAAAATTTGTAAATAATTTTCGTTTTTTTTTTTAATTTTTAAAAATATCACAATTAAAAATATGAACTATAGCCCAGTTACATAATTCATTTGTTATAATATAAAATAGTTTAACTAATAATTTTAACAAATTAAAAATTTTCATAATTTTTTTTAAACAAAAATTTTATTTTTTGTCCAATTTCTATTCAGAATTTTTTTACAGGTGGAAAAAAGGCATATTTATGTTTGCCACTCCGTTTGTAATTTCTACAATATCCACTTCCAATCCCATAAAGTATGTATATTCTGGCTTCTTAAGCATAGCGAAGTCGATTAAGCGATGTTTGTCCGTATTAGTGTTTAAATCAAGTTTGCCGAGGCACTAGATCAATTAGAGAAACTTTTAATACGCCAATCGATCAAACATAGTGTCGAAAGAGGTGCTTTTGGAAATCAGCATGATCGGTCCATGTTCTTCGAGGCAGTGGGTAAGACACCACGACTACCTCTAATTTTTTTACATCATTTGGAACAATGAAGTAACTCTAATCCAAATATATATATATATATATATATATATATATATATATATATATATATATATATATATATATATATATATGTGGGGCGGTAGAGAATTAAGAAATATGAAAAAAACATCAAGTGAAAAATTGGCGCTTTCCCATATTTCCCGAGTTACGGGCCTTTGAAATTTAAAATTTTTTATATATTAACATGAGTAACATTTTAAAGCTTTTGAAAAGATTTTTAAGGGAAATACTAAAATTAAAAAAATGTTTAACCCGTCAAGAGCCGATGGCATTTTTATTTAAAACTATATGTATGGAGTACTTTAAATTTTTTTCTTATTTTTTATTTCTCTGTCTACGCAATACTTGCTTTTTTGATTCAAGTTACTTCACTAAACTAGAATTACATGGATGGTGAAGGGTGAAGATTCGACTTAGCCAAATATAGCTCTCTTACTTGTTAACATTTATAATACCATTTCGCTCACTAATATGTTTCATTTCATACTTTTCTTTTTAAATCAAACGAATCATACAGCCATGTTGTGAAATCCGCACGAAATTTTCACCTTGTATTTTTGAAAGCATTATTGCTACAAACTTATTTATTACAAAAACAATGCCTTAAAAAATACAAAAGTAAAAATTTCGTGGGGATTTCAGAACATGACTGTATGAATCGTTTGATTTAAAACGAAAAGTATGAAATGAAAGAACGAGTGCAATGTACGATTAACATTTGATATCTAAATCAAAATGATCGAAAAATTATTTCAACATTTTTTACTTTCAATTTAAATTTTTGTAATAATTGTGCATCTCAAAAAAATTTTATTTCTTTTTTTCCAACAAAAAAATTTTTTTCAAAACATATAAATATGAAATATTTTTTTTTTGATTTGCCCGACTTGCGTCGTCCCGATTTGTGTCGTTTCGATTTGCCTCGCTTTTTAAAAACTATAAAAATTTGATTTGCGTCTTTGCAATTTCAAGTTGCGTCGTTCTTACCCCGAAGTACATCCTTTTTATTTCGATTTGTGTCGTTTTGTTTCCGATTTGCGTCGCTAAAAACGGTTAAATTTTTGCGTCGATTCGATTTGTGTCGCGTTTCTTTGGTCCCCATTACGACGCAAATCTAGGCTCTAGCGTATTTAAAAATTAAACGCTAACAGAAAGTAGTGCAGATTTTTCTTGGTCGCTACATCAGTCATGAGCATTACTTACGTCTAATAGGTTGGGTTAGTTTGCACAGGCTTTTAGCATAGGAAACCCACTCTTTTGGGACCTAAATGGTCCCTTTGAAATGGCTGAAAAAAATGGGCAAAGGTTTTTAGGTCTCAATATTGCCACCAGATTCATCGCTATTTACAACCAGTTAATTAAAAAGTTATTTTTTAGTGAAAATTTATTTTACTTTGTGAAAACATTTAATGAATTTTTGTTAATTACAATTTTTTCTTTAAATAATGATGTTTTTAAACTATTGAATTTTAAAACATATTTAATTTTTATTTTGAAGTCACATTAACACACAAAGAAAAATATGATTGAGATTATTATAATCTAAGAGCAAACATATTATATAACCATAACAATAATAATAATAATAATAATAATAATAATAATAATAATAACAAAAATAATAATGTTTTTAAAATGTAATCATTTTGATGCTTTATAACCATAATTTAATCATTATTGTTAAACCTAAATATTTAATTAATAAATTACATTAGCATAATATTATTTATAATTTTAATCATATTATGATAACTTAGAAAAAAAGTCTGATAGAGAGAATTTATAGAATAGAGAGAATTTATTTTTGTTTTTTAAATTAAATATTTTTATTTATTAAACATAATAAATGCTACTAAAATATTAAAAAAAACTAAACCTTTCTAACAAGCCTTTCTGCAAGGTCTAGAAATATTATTTAAAACATTAAATGGATTTTTATGAGTTAAAATTTTTTTGAGATATGACTCTCTTGCAGCAAAAGGTGGAATAGCGAATAGTACAAATCCTAAATTGTTTATCAGTTATATTTTTTCCGAGTCTAAAAAGCATAAATACTGAACTTACTTCTAGTCTCAAGTTTAAAAAAAAAAAATAGTGTTAAAAAGAATTTTCAATTTGGTTAAATGCCAGCGTCAAATTACTGAGCACAACCCACCCATTGCATTATTTCTTCTTCATGGTACTTTTTAAGATAATAACGTGTAAAATGTTTTATTTTTTATAGTCTTTCTAAGCTTTAAAAAAATATTGGGTTCGAACAAAAGCAAAGCAAATTAAAATTAGTTTCATGTTGCAAGTAAATACCGACCGAAACGTAAGTAATTCTTTTGAATTTAAATTCTAGGAAACATCCATCAATATTTTATGACAAACATGGCCATACTTCCTCAACCAAGTATTTAACAAAAAAAAAAAAAAAAAAAAAAAAAAAAAAAGCGTGTGAGCTTCTTATCATGCCAAAGCCATTACTATAAAGGAAAAAGAGAACCAAAAAAAAAAAAAAAAGACTTAACGCACTCTTTGCACCACGCCCCACGGCCCATAAAATAAGGACAGAAAACCTTAAGAAAAATTATTACAAAATACTTAAACATACACATTAAAACTAGACAGAATGGCAACAAAGTGTTTATGAATTGTTTGTTGTATTTAATACTCAAATGTTTATGGTCTCATTAGAGATATTTTACAAAAGCGGAAAATTCAAAGCGTACGCCAAAATTCAAACGATGTCGGCGGTATTTGCTTGATCTGTTTATGATTTTTGTTTAAATATTATTGTTATTATTAGTGTTTTTTGTATCTTCTTTTTTTCTTTTGCTTTAGTGTTGTTGCATTGTTTGTTTGTTTATCTCTGCTTATTGACTGTATGGAGTACAAGCTTAATGACAATGTTGAATTTGTATTGTATTGACGTATGACCGAGTTGTATGTTGGCTGATTGTTGGCTTGCTTGAACGTTTGCTTGCTGTCACAATTGTTGGTTAAATACAAATAAAGAAATTTTAAAATTTTCCCATCATCAAATGAACAGAATAGTTGTTCGTGGATGGCTGAATGAATGGATACATTACTCGTATTATTGTATGTCAACTACAAGTGTAATGAGCATTGTCAACACTAAAGACAACAGAAACAAAAAACGAAAAAAAAAAAACAAATAAACAAACATCCGCAAAAATAAAGTTTTAAAACAAAATATAAAATATATTAAGACCATCTTTGAATGGATATTTTTTTATCATATTTATTTACAGTTTGACACCGAAACACTATCCAGGAGGTCTGGTTAATTTCTTGCCCATCTAACAGTCTAATCTTCTTTAGTTCTTGACAAAAAAAAAAAAAAAAAAAATAATAATAAAAAAGAAAAGATAACAATTTTCTTAGCGTCGTCATCTTGGTTGGCGTCTTTCACACTAGAAGTGAAACGTAAATTGTGTGAAATTGTAGTAATTTTGCATTAAAAGTAATAAAATCTTATTTAAGCATGACAACAACAACAAGAGCAACAGCAAAAAAACATAGACAGTCATTTTTACTGAAATGATTAATTTAATGATTTTACTGTCATTAAATTTATAATGATAAAACCCGATACAAAATCAAATGTAAAAAAGAAATTTAACTCAAATATTTATGAAATCCACATCATTATTATTGAAGGGGGCCTTGCACAAGTTTCTTCTATTTTCTTATCAATCTAAGCCATTTGATAAATTAATTAACTTCTTGTAGCATAAAAAAAGAGGCTTTTTTATATTAAAAGAACTAAGAAATACAGAAATAATTAATCGTTTGGTAAATGATCAATTAAATGTAGAGTGATATCACGGATAAATAACTTGTAAGTAAAAGAAAAATGTATGTTTATATAAGAAGTTAATCATATTGTACTTTATAAATTAAAAAAAAAAAGGTTTGGTTTTGTTTTACACTAGAGCCCCGACTTGCATCGTTCCGATTTGCGTCGCTTTTTAAAAACTAGAAAATTTTTTTTTCGATTTCCTTCGTTTTGTTTCCGATTTGCGTCGCTAAAAGCGGTTAAAAGTTTGCTTCGCGTTTCTTTGCTCTCCATTAACGTCGCAAATCGGGGCTCTAGTGTATTTGTAAAGTTGTGATAAAGACAACCCAGATGTTATTTTTTGGATAATAAAATAGTAAAATCAGCCACATTTAGTGTCTTACGGTCACGTTTTTAGCATTTCATATGTAGGAAATTCTCTCGATTTAAAACACTAATATGTCAGTAATTTTATAGTACTCTTCTTTATTCCTTTTTTCTACCGATCTGGCTTTACTCCCACGATCCCTTGTTCACTGAAAACGCACCTTAAGCCCACTCAACCATCATTCCACATTTCGCTGTGGCTCCTGTTAAGAGCCACGATTGACTATCATACCCAGTCGTACGATCTGTCAAAAATTGCATGTGTGCTGAAAATTATAATAGTGTGGATTAAAAATTTATGTGTGTGACAGACTTTTTGACAGATCGGTATGTTTTTATAATCTTTTGAAATAATTCATTAAATGATTTTTTCTATGCAAACAGAGTTAAATTTTTTTGAAGACGAGGAGAAAGCAACAACAAAATATTAAAAGCATCTGTTTCTTGCATCTTTTTTGTATAATAGTGTGGCATGTACGACGCCATTTTGAAACGATTTTTAAGGTAGGACAGAATTCTGTCAGATTTTTGTGTGATAAAATTGTACGATTGTGTATGATAGTGAATACTGGCCTTAAACAACCAGGCCCTTTATACCTAAACTACCATGAAATTTACACACTACTGTTATTCACCCCTATTCTGTGTTTCGATTCGATTTGAAATTTTCTCCGTCTGACAACTTTGGTATCTTGCGTTTCGATTCCGCTTAGATTTTTTCGATTGTATGTATTCTGCATTACGATCGGAGCCCCCTTTATTTTTTTTTTTTTTGTTAACGGAGGGTTTTTTTTTATTGTGTTTTTAGTTAAAAAGTTAAAAATTGAAAAAATGTAAGTGGAAAATGACATAAAATGTTTAGAAACGGTTTAAAAAGACACTTAAAATTATTTTAATAAATTCATTTAATTAAATTAATTTTCTTTTGTTTTAAATTGTTAATTTTTGTACTCGAATCTGATATGTTTTAATTATGTATTACGAATCAAAAACAACAACACCAGAGCAGTATGAAAAACTGGCAAATTTAAGGGCACCTTAAGCAGACATTACATGTGGATACCACCAGCGATCAGAGTAAGAAGTAGCAGCGTTTTGAAAGGAAGTTGCAGGAATCCTCAATGCACTAGTTCCTTAAAAAAATGCCAGCGCAAAAATTAGTTGCCATGAACAACTAGTTTTTATTTCGTTTTCATATTTTTTTATTTTATTTAACAAGTTTTTATTAAATTTCATCAAGAATTTATTTTTATTTATGTAAATATACAACTTTTGTATTAAATTTGACATTTGTTTATGAAAATGATAAAAAACTTTGCTATTTCATTTTCACATTACACAGTGATGCCTTTAATTTTGTAAACACTGTTGTCTTCTTCTATTTCTTTCGATTCCGTTTTTCTTCAGAATTTCAATTCTCGATCGCTACGGAACTGAATGCGGAGACTTAATCGAAACGCAAAATGGGGGTGATTATGTTGCATCTTCCCTCTTCCCTTCTTGCTTATTCACACCGGTGCCATGATCATCTTAGCTGCTATTCTAATGTTCCAAAAGTGATTCAATCGATGGTTTAAGTGATTGATATACACTTAAAAGCTCTGAAAATCCGAAAGTAGGTTTCGCAACAAGTGAATGGTTTCGACAACAAAGATTTAAGGGAACTCCGATAACAGGTAAGTAAGCTTTAAGAAGGTTTTACATAGTACGGAATCAGAAAAAAAGTTTGCTTTAAATTTCAGGAGAAATGATTATTAAAAAAGCAAAGTTTTTTATGATAAATTAAACATTAATTCAGAGTTCCGATATTCTTCTTCAACAGGAGAAAAGCAGTGCGCTGACTATGTGTCTGCTACGATGTTCGTGGATAACTTAAAAGATTATATTCAGCAGGAACAAAAGAATGAAATGAACAAATTTATAATGTAGACGAAACTAGTCTGTTTTGAAAATGTTTGTCTCAGTACTCTTTAGCTAGTGGAATTGAACGTTTCATGGAAGGATTCAAAGAGTCTAAGTAAAGAATTACAGCTTTGCTATGTGCAAATGCAGCTGGGGCTCACGAGTGCAAATTAATTATAATAGGAAAAAGTGCGAGTCCCAGAGCTTTAAAAACCTTTAGAAACCTGACAGTTATTTATGAATCTAATAAGAGAGCTTGGGCAACACAACAACTATTTCTGCAGTGATTTAGTGACAATTTCGTACTAGAAGTAAGAGAACATATGCATCGAAATGGTTTCGAAAGAAATTTTAAAGTTCTTTTGCTATTGGACAACTGTCCAGTTCACCCAGATGTAAATGTAATGATGTCTGAAAATATTGCAGTAAAATATCTTCCACCAGACTGTACATCCTTGATACAGCCCATGGATCAAGGAGTGATTCGAAGTTTTAGAAGTAATTGTCGTAAGTCGATTGTGCATAAACTTTTTAACGCAAGCAGTAGGCAGGAATTTGTAAAATCCTTATATATTAAGATAGCGTTATGGACAGCTGCGGTTGCGTGGGATAATGTGTCCCCACAGGTTTTGAGTAACACTTGGTATAATTTACTAGCTCTTATTGAAATACATCAGATATTCAAATACCAGCTGGCTGTAGCCTTGATTAAATATCGGAGTGTATAGAGTGCGACATTAGTGTCGTACTTTTTGCCATTGCAATCCACCACATGGTCAATCCACCTCAGGAAAGTGATCACAGCTTAAGTTCCGAGAATTAATTTCCTGTTCAAGTTCTTGGAAAGTTCTCCAGCCATACCTGAATCATATAAAATCCAGATGCATCGTATACAAAATTATTTGATTAAAGAACAATTAAAAGCAAAAAGGCCACGTACTATAAAAAAATATTTGAAGTAAAATCTGTATGAATTAAATAAAAGTTGTAAACATTTGACGCTTTAATGGAAACAAATACACACTTTTTATGTTTTACCATCACCTCTTTAAACCGTATTTTTCGATTATCCATGCTAAGCCCGGTCCCAAGCGAGCCGGATAATCGAGAATCAACTGTACAAATGATTTTGAACTACTTTATTTATTTTTTTTTTTGCTTGGAGTAAATGCAGTTCCATTATCATATTGACTGTTGTGAAGGAAGTATGAATGCGCGATGCCTTGCGAGTAATTTTAAAATTTTTATATCTTTTGAAACTTATAAACTTTTATTGGCATTGAAAATTGTTGAAAATAAATACAAAAAAAAAATATTAATACTTAAAAATTAAAAAAAAAAGACTACGAAATACGATTACTCAATTCTTAAGTAAACACAAAATTGCACAAGAATCAGAATTGCATTAACTTTTAATTAACTACAACGCGATAGAGAAGTAAAAAAATCGTATGCGTATTACTTTAGCACAAAGTAATACAAAAATAAATCTGTTTCAAAAGTGACGTAAATTGAGCTACATGGGCCTATCTTCTGAATTGTTATAGACAAAAGATTGAAAATTGGACAGCATGTCGATTATTATGATCGTTGTTATAACAATTAAATTTATTCAAAATTAAAGGGTGCCCCAATAGTTCATTTAATTTGATGTATATGGCCATAATTTTAAACCGCTATAAAGAGAAAGTTGAATTTTACAAAGAAACTGTATTTCTTAGTCCACTATAACAAGTTTTAAATGTGGATTTGGAAATTAAAGCGTGTCCCAATAGTTGATGTGATTTCATGTATGCGGCCTAACTTTTGAATTAATCTATATAGACAGCTAAAATTTTAAAGGAACCTATATTGCTAAGTCCGCTATAACAACAGGTACACAAATTTAATTTAACTGTTAAAAGGGTGTTCCAATAATTGATGTAATTTTGACTATGTATATGGATTTATTTTTTGAATTGTTATATACAAAATTTTGAAAATTAGTCTGACTTTGTTTGGTACAATAAGAAGTATAAATATTTAAAATTAAAAATTATAGGGTGTTACAATAGTTGATGTAATTTGATATATATAGCAAAACTGTTAAGCCGTTTTTGACAGATGGAAAATTAAAGGGTGTCCTAGTAGCAAATGTTATTTGACGTGGCCATACAGACAGGTGGTTAAAATTTGTTTTGGGTGGCAAAATTTTAATGAAACATGATTAGATCTTTACAATTTTGCGTCAGTGAAAAATTTTTATAAACCTTTAAAAAATAAGTGGTCACGCATTTATGTCACATAATGCGGCCAATGTGACCGTTTCTTTAGTCTTTTAATAAGCATTTTCATCGAATCTAATTGTTCAACAATATCTGGATTAATAAATAAAAATAAAAAATAAAAAAAAAATATATATAAACTGTTGGAGATTGCGTTATCCCAGAAAAAAATTTCTCGATTTTTTACTTCCCTTACACCGGTCTAACGAGAGCAATTGTTGAAGGAGGCTTTTAATGAATACCTCACAAAATACTTAAAGTAAATAAGTTCTTAATATGACAATTACAATGGTCATATCAATAGCATTATTGACAAATAAATATTAAAATCATAAAAAGTAAAGAAAGAAAAAAAAAAAAGTAAAACTAAAAAAAATAACTGATGAAACAAAATGAACCGACACAAAAAAATTATTTCAAAATGCCCAAACAATAATTTTTCACTTTATGGTTTCCTCAAATGCTACAGATAACATTCTTACATTTATTTACACTCGCATTAGACTGACTGTTGTTTACCTTTGTTTTTGCTTTTTGGATGGATCTCTGACTGGTTGTTTCCTTAATTTTTGCCTGTGTGACGAACAAAAATATTTATATTTTTTGTGTTATTTTTTTTCTTTAGCGAAAACTCTTTTTGGTATGAATTTTTAGTAAAATACATTTAACAGCCGGCCATATGGATGGCTAATCAGGCAAGTGCGTTTTTAATTTACTTATGTACATGCAGCGCGCTCATAAAATTTGTACACCCGGCGGTAAATTTGTTCTTTATTTTAGTTCCACATTTGGTCATAAAATGGGCTTTGTTGATCCATTCGTTTGGCCCTGTACGTTCAAGAATTTTTTTGTTTACTTTTGTTTTTATTTCTTTTTAAACATTCTTTTTTCTCTCATGTTTTGATTTGCGATAATCAGTCAGACAGTCAGTTATTTACGGTGATAACAAAAATGCGATTTATTTAAACAAATGGATTTTGTTTTAGTTGTTTTTTTCATTATTAAAAATTCTGCTTCTAGGTCAATTATATTTTCTGTTTGTATCAGGAGTTTTTCCGCTTTAATATTAAGTTTTTATGAAAGTGTATCACATATTTAAGGTAAATTTTTACGTTCTTAAAAGCATTTGATATGCGCTTCATAGAACTCTAAATATTTAAAAGCATTTTAAGAACTGAATCTAACCAGCATTTCATGCAAAAGTTTAATTTTTTACGCAAAGAACTGTACGCTTAAAGTCAAAACGCATTAACATTTCAAACAGTTCAGGCATAAGGTGATGCAAAAGTGGCTTCTATTCCATCAGAAAAGACAACAAAATGAATTCTGCTACCTCGAAAGGCTTTATGAAGATGTAAAATTGTGCATTTTGGGTAAAAAAAAATATATCAATCAAACATTAAATTCCAAATTAAGGCAGTTTAATTTTTACTCTGCTTTAAAATCACAAACCACAAATTGGTCAAATGAAGAATAGCAAAAATTCCAAATTTTTTTTGGGATATTTAACACTTCATTGTCAAGTAATTAAACACAATGACTTTGCAAAAATTATAACATTACTTTTGCACCACCCTTTAGAACATAAAGTTAAATGTTAAGAAATTTAACAGAATTTGTCTTTCGTTAACAAAAATGTTATAAAATCATATTAAAATTTCTGCAAACTAAATAAACTCGCATTTCATCTTTGAGCTTTAGCCGTATAACAATTCAACATGGTTTTTGTTAAACTTTCTTGGAAGAAAGCACCGCGAAATTGTTGCCAATTACGTGGTCTTGCGTGCCATTTTTGGTTTATTAATTTTAAAAGCGTTAGAACGTAGTAGTCCAGCAAATGCCTCTTCGGAAACAGTAAAGCAAATTATCTTCCTCTGTTAAGGATGCAGGATACATAAAAGAAAAGTCAGCTAAATACGAATCTCTGTTCTGATGGGATACGGAAACAAATCTACTTTTAAATGCAAAAGGAAGAGTTTACTTCAGTGTAGAAATGTGGAAGTAAATAACTCCTCAAGTGGGGAGATCGGAAAATAAATTTAAAACTTTGAACTTATCACGAAAGGAAAAGAATTTTCGAGTGGAACATAGGAAATCAAATCAAGTGGACACGAATATCTGAGTGGAGTGGTAAAATATATATATCTACTCCAGAGCAATGAATGCAGCCACTAATTTGGAAATTGGAAGGAATGAATAAAATATGGCGATTCCTCTTTCTCACTCATAACTGACAGATGAGTTTAAGAACAAACGATGTACTGTACATGTCTGCTTTTGTTTATCTCGTATGTGATTGTTGATGGAAAAATTACTTTTTATTAAAAAAAAAAAAAACGGAAATCTCTTTCATATTTTAATACTAGCAGTGTCTAAGGTTTCGTCCGCGTATCATTTCTAATTTTCTTTAAAATAAAATAAAAAAATATGTTTTTAAAAATTTGTTGTAGAAATTCTGTAATCAGTGTAAATAAGTTTTCATCTCCAAAAAAAAAAAAAAATGTACTGAGAGCTGTTCTCGCACCATTATACCGTTAAAATTGGATGCTTCTACATTTGTATCTCTAGTTTCTATAAGAAATTACATTTTTTATGAAAAAAAAAATTATTCTATATTTTACCCACAGTTTTAAGGGACCTTCTCATAAAAATTTTATTCAAATCAATCCAGCAGTTTTTACGTGATGCGAAAACAGACAGACAGATAAAAAAAAACAAAAATTGTGTTTTGTATTCCACATCGATTACTACCTATACCAACATCAAAACGTAACATATTTTTTTTTATACCATCAGTTTCTACATCCTTTCAATTATTTTTTTTATACCCCTCATTTTAGTGATGTTAGATATTGTCTTACGACATTATGCTTTTCAATTTTATAGCAGTTTAAGTTCGGTTTTTACTTTTGTAATGTTTAATTTCGTTTGTACAATTTTATTATAAAAAAGATGACTCAATAGTCGCTTTTTTTTACTAAATTTTAAGAAAAATAAAAATTTAATTAAACATTTAATCCCCTAAAAAAGAAATGAAAATCACTGTTTTGCATTTAAGGCTTGAACCAGGGCCAAAGAGAAAACTTCTTGGTTAAAGACACATGTTTTGTTTTTTATTTATTTTTTTATTTCGTTTTGGGTGAAAATTTGTTTTAAATGAACTTTTGAATTAAAAATAATTTTTGTTTTTGTTTGAATTTTCAGCTTTCAACAGAATTTTAACTTTTTTTAAAATAATTTTTTTGTTATTGTAAAATTTAAATATTTTGAATAGAATTCCGATTTCTTGATTTTTTTTCTTAATTTTTGATTTTCAATACAATAAAGAAAGAACAATAAAAAAAAACAAACAACAGCAATATGAAAACACAAAAAAAAGTGGCGCTCTGTTTTTTTCGAGAGTATGGTGAAGGACAAAAAAAAAAAATCAGTGGTATTCAACATTAATTAATTTTTATTTATTGTAAAGGACGAAGGCTGCTGCAACCAGTTGCATAATGTATGAATATTAATACGAGATGTAAATTTATTTTCTATTAAAATATAAAAATAAATAAATAAATATTAATTAATTAATAGTAGTTATTTCAAACAATGAAAAAATCCCAATTATGGATTAAAGGCTTTTTAATTAGCGCCTTTGGCGTACATTTTAGTTAATCAAAATTTCATAAAAAAATAATTTGAATTAATTTACGTCCCGTGTGTATGTATTTATATACGTACGTACGTATGTATGTATGTATGTATGTATGTATGTATGTATGTATAAGTGTATGTATGTATGTGCGTACGTACGTATGTATGTATATATAAATGTATGTATGTATGTATGTATGTATGTATGTGTGTATTTATGAATGTATTATTGTATGTATGTATGCACGTACATATGTATGAATATATGTATGTCTATATGTATTCATGAATGCATGAATGTTTGATTGAATGTATGAATGTATGTATGTATGAATGCATGTATGAATGTATGTATGTATGAATGTATGTGTGTATTTATGTATATATGTATTTATGAATGTATGATTGTATCTATGTATGAATGAATGTATGAATGTATGCATTTATGTATTTATGAATGTATAATTGTATGTATGTATGTATTTGTAAACGTATTTATAAGCTATAAATCTCTTTAAGCTTTAAGATGGTGATCGTAAGATATAAAATCCAAATCATTATTGTCCTTTAAGGACATTTCATTCATATTTTAAAAATCGGAGTAAAAATCTTACGATAGATCTTTTTGCATTTACACAAATGGAGTTTCAGAAAAAATCCGGCCCTGATCTAATGATTCCGGATTGTCTTTTGCAAATTCCAAAAAAAAGCAAAGAAAGCCATACAACTATAAAATTTTTATTCATATTTGCGCTTAATTTGTGCAAATTCATTACATATTTTTTTTAGACGATCCCTCTAAAACTATTCTGTATAAAAATTTTAAATGACGTAAGACTTCTGTGACCATGTAAACCACCCTTTACCGATTACCGAAAAAGCAAGTATCCCAAGAGTGTGAAAGGCGCAGCTGCATAACGTTTTTAATTCTTCTATCCTTGTCCCTCTCTCTCTGTCTCTTTCTCTTTAGTTCTTCTCTTCATCGCCAGTTGGGGCCAATTTTTAAGATATAAATATTTTAAGAAACCAGTCAACCTTTTAATCCTGGGATTTAAATTAATCATCAATAGCTGGGATTGTTGTTAACTCCGTATGCTCCCCGTTAAAGTTACCATCAAAAAAGGCTCTAGTATCAGTACTAACGCGTCAGCCATAAGGCTCTTTGAAAAGCAGCACCTTTAAGCCTTCTTTTTTTACAATTAGATGGCTTTGATGAACATTCATAATTACTCTGCTGAAGGCAATCTGCATTCTAATAAATTCAAAACTAAAGTGAGAGTGAGTTTTAATTTGATTTTTATTTAAAATTTTACTTTTGTTGTTGTTGCTTAGCTTAATTTAAATTAAATGCCGCAAATCAAGCGGATTATTTTTTTCTTCTTGTTTATTCAAAATGCTTCAAGCACATAAAATACCACGAAAAAAAGTTTTATACGGAAAATAGTAATAAAATATAACTTAAATAATCTACTTGTAAAAAAACATAAAATAAAATAAGAAAATAGCATACAAATTAAAAGAACTAAATATTTTTAAACTAAACTTAAGATTAAATGATTTAATGGAAGCTTAATGGATCGATCGTGAGAAATAGTGATCGTGTGTTTTAATAATAATTTTTTATTATTATTTGAGATTTTAGTTGTTTTTTTCTACTCTAATAAGAAACAATTAAGGAGAGAAAGAGAGACAAACAGAACGAGAGGGAGAAAAAGAAAAGAGAGAGAGAGAGAGATCGAAAACCAAATTTTCAAATTAATAGTTAAAAACAATAAACTAAGAATTAATTATTAACATCCACCCACGCTCACAGCAGCAATGGAAAAACAACAGGATTTTAAAGAACAAATTTTTAATGTCTTTTTTGACGTTTAAATTATTGCTGCCTCTCTTCTCTAACACTAACAGACAATGTAACACTTCCAAGTAATGGGTAGAGTAACTATTGACTTTAAGCGATTAATTTCTTTTAATATAATTCAGCTTTAACAGCTATAAGATCAACGGCTGATGATTTTGTTGTAGTTATTGCTGTCGTACAAATCGCTGGCATTCTAAGTGTTGACGCTGAAGAGCTGGACAGGGATGATGATGAAGGTGATGTGCAGGAAGGTACCGCAATAAGTAAATCTTTGCTGTGAGAGACAGCAGGATTGTTGAGAATCTCATTGACAGTTGTGGAAAGAGAAATCAAAGAATCATTCATGCCGGCTGTAGAGCCAGATGTTAGATTGTGAGTTAAACTATGGCGTCTCAAATCGCAATTGCGTCGGAAAACCTTTCCGCAGGCATTACAATTGTATGGCTTGATATCGGTATGAGTTAGTAGATGAGTCTTTAGATTCGATCTTTGATTGAAGGAACGATTACAGACAGGACATTTATGCGGCGACTCTTCCATGTGCAGTATTTTATGAACGGCCAAAGTGCGAGACTGGCAAAATCCTTTGCCACATTCGGCACATTTAAAAGGTTTTTCCTTAGAGTGAATGTATCTAAAAGAAAAATAACACAGAAATTTTTCACATGAAATCTCACGTAAGATTGTTCATTAAATAAAAGTTTAGAGAAATAATTGCAAAACCTACCTATGATCTCTTAAATGATCCTGTCTGCGAAAAGCTTTGCCACAAATGTCACACGAATAAGGTCTCTCATCGGTGTGGGTTCTTTCGTGTATGAGCAAATTGTAGGACTTTGTAAATTGACGATTGCAAAATTTACAAATAAATTGCTTCTTCGAACGTTGGGCATTGGCCAAAGCTCCAGCGTTTGGTTGATTGAGATTACCAACGTTAATGGATGCCTCTGTATGGTTTGTATTAACACCACTGTGCGTTGCACAATCTGTTGCTGCCAAGGTATTGAGTTTATCTTGAAACATGGTTGTCTGCAAACTAGAAACTTGTTCCAAATCTTGATTACAAATCAACTGCTGCTGTTGCTGTTGCTGATGTTGATGTCCCGATATGGTGTTGATAAGGGCGCTATTAAATAGAAATGTCGTCTCTAGTTCGGAGTGTTCAAAATTTAACGGTTCATCATTGCTATTGAGAATAGGAATTTCACAATCCCCGAGATCATTGGATGCAGCAGAGTGTAGAGAATGAAAAAGACTCTTGGCTGAGGGTAATTTTGTGCAAGTCTTTTCATGATAAATGGAATCAGACTCATGAGAAATTTCCTTGGCACTAAGACTTGATACAATGGACAAATCTTTTTTTAAGTTTTTATTGTCTGTCAAGTTACTGTTGTTAGCAATGGAAGCTTGTGAGTTGCTAGTTGTGTCTGTTGTTGTTGAAGATGATGGTGTTGAGGATGCTGAAGATGATAGCGATGATGATTGTGTTGTTGTTGTAGTTGTTGTTGTGTTACTAGATGAATTTGTTCCCACGGTATTGAAACGAAATACATCTGATTTTCCGGTTATACGTTGCAATGCCAAATACGATTCTAGAGCTTGTAGATTTAAGGCAGCAGCAGCTGGTGAATTAACGGGAAGTAATGCGGCTTGTTGCAAACTTGTTACCATTGTACCTTGCAACGATAGAACCACAGCAGCTGCAGCTGCCAAATCATTTGTAGTAGTTGTAATGCTATTGCTGTTATTATTGTTGTTATTATTGTTATTGTTATGGTTATTGCTGTTGTTTTTGCTAGACAACTGACTCTGACTCTGAGTATTATTTGATTTGCTGCAGGCATTTACATCTTTTGTTAAGGAAGATTGCTGCTGTTCTTGTTGTTGTTGGTGTTGTTGTTGGTGGTGATGTTGCTGAACTGCTGAAGCATTAACTAAAACTTCCAACAAGCCAGGATTGTTAATGATTTCTGTAATATTCTGTTGCGTTTGGTTTGTTATGGCGGACGATGATGAGGAGCAGGAGGAGGAGGAGGAGGAGTAGGAGGAAGCAGTAGAATTATTTGTGTGAAGGAGATTCTGATTACGGCTATTGACCTCCGAAGCATTCAAATGATATGTACGTATATCATTGGTATTTACTTTTTTGACATGAGCATTTGTCGATAATGATGTGGTCGACGTAGAAATCGATGACGCTGTTGAAGATGTGCTGGCGGCTGTAGAAGATTTTGTGGGTGCAGCTGAGACAGCTGAAGAAATTGCTGTATTTGCATTATATTCCTGCATATTGCTAACGGCGTTTAAACCCAAGGAGTCCATGACAAACAAAAATGATCTTCTACTTTTTCTTTGGAGCTGTACAAAGCTGAAAGCTCAGCAGGATATCGCAGACAAAGATGATAAAAATAAAATTCGATGATTTGTATTCACTGGCATAAGCTTGGCAATCACCTACGCAAAATTAGCCACGAACAAAATACAAACGAAAAAAAAAATTGAAGAAAACAAATCGATGCCAAATCGATTTAAAACTCAAAATATATGACGATCAGTGTGCTGCTGCCGCCGCAGAGCAGAAAATAATGATGACGAAGCTTGTTAATGTTCACTTAACAGTTTTCAGTTGTTTGATAAAAGCAGAATAAGATGAAACTGCGGGATGAGTATGAATTTTAAAAACCACACGCCACCATAAATCACGACTTAGTCACGCTTTCAAAAGTCATAAAGTTCGTAGTTTGACGTTTCCAACCAAAATAAAAGCAAAAATATATAATTTTTGATTTTCATACACGAAAAACTAAGTAAAATTTTTTTTTATATCGTTAAACGAATAACTGTTTATAGGAAATTATTATTTTGTTTTTGTAATCACAGACAATTTAATTTAATTAATTGTTGACAAATAATTAGTTAATGAGAAAACCTCTTTGTGTTTTGAGTGGAGCTCTTTTCCAATAAGTTTTTTTTTTTTGACATGAAAAATTCTTATTTATTTTTTTTAGTTGTTACAAATGACCGCTATTTACGTATACGAGTAGCGATAAGCACGCACAGTGTTGAGAAGTCCACGAACTAACTAAATGTCCATTGCCTAGTGTATTTCACGCGGACCACAAGAGTATAAATGAGCAGCCGATAAACAAGCAAACAAACAAAGCCACAATATTTCATCAACTCATTTTTTAATAAAGAGGATTTTCTAAACTTTATTTGAGCCAATTTGAGAACTCTCTAGAGAGTAATCACGGATCGTTAACAAACAGGTAAGAATAACTAACTCACCTATACTTAAGCAAAAATATAAAAATGGAAAAAGCAAGCTACTCTCGTAGCAAGTTCTTGGGGAGCAGTGGTTCTTTTAAAATTTATTATTTTTGCTCTCGACCTTACTCACAATTACTCACGCTCTCTTTTATAAATATAGAGAGTGTTCATCTTTTACTGATCTTATGGTTTTAAAACATGAATATGAGTGCCTGTTAACGTGTTTTTGTATCACTAACAACAATAACAATAAACAACCAGCCATCCAGCCTGTTAAATACACAATAAGCGGAGCCATACAAGCAAGCAACCGACAAGCCAGTCAGTCAGCCAGCCAGGCAGCCAGTCAGCATGTGTGGGTGTCATGGTATGAACCTAAAATGTAAATGAATGTTATTTTATTGCTTCGTTGGCCTTTGACGCAGAAATCAGCAACAGCAACCATAAGTACATTGTCGACTTTTAAAACTATGAAAACGAAAAAATATATTTTTAAAGACTTTAAAAGAAAGAAAGATTGTAGCAAAGTATCGTACGTAGTTTAGCTACACACCCTAAATACAACAAAATGTTTTATTTTATGACTTCTCTGGTGGCTCGTTTGGGTTAAAGCTCAAAATCCCAATGAAATAACTTTTCATATTTTTTATTTTCGTATTTTTTTTTTGAGTTTTTGTGACTGCTTGATTGTGGTTTTGATGCTGGGTTTTATTCTTGATTCTTGATTTTTTTTTTGTTTCTCTTTTGTGATGTTTTTTTTTTCGAATCATAATTGTCGCCAAATCATGCAAAATTGCCGTTGCATGTTTTGCCATGAAAAATCTTTTAACATCAAAATTTATTTAATTTGCCAATATACACTGATGCACAGTTTTTTTTTTTTAATGCTGCTCATCAAGCAATTATGAGTGATAATCGTCAGTCAGTCAGCCAGCTAGCAAGCCAAGCAACTCAGCAACCACTCAACCCAACATCCTTACTCTGCCACCATCCATTCCAATCTTAAAGTCAGTCCCTAATGTTCAATAAACGCTTTCGTTTTGGAGTTTTACTGCTTCACAATTTATTTTCACATCAAATTGTAATTTTGTTCGGCAGCGTAAGACGATTTTAACCACTTATACAGAAATTATGTTGATTAATGTCGCAAAGACATGTCATTTGCTCGTTTCGCCTGATCATGACCATTAGCTGATATCTATATGAATACATGAATATATGAATGTATGAATATATGAAAGTGTGTATGCGAGTATGCTGACTGACAGTAGTACGTACCATTTGTTGTAGTATTTTTTATATTGTTTCTTTTCTGAAGTTCATAAAATATATTCATTTAGCCATTTAGACGATGTCTTGTAGTCATCATTTTATTTTATTTCATTTGATTTTTATTCATTTTTTTCTTTGCATTGAATTCAATGTCACGTCTTGTAGTTTTTATCAGGTCTTTAGTTCGATAGCTAGATGGCTTGGACTTGGCCAACCATTTTTATATAAACTACAACAGCAACAGAAACAAAAAAAAACATTTCATCAGTCTTAAATGGACTGGAGTAGTCAACAAATAAATACACAAATTTACATTTAGACTCATAAACTCATACTGAGCTTTAGTGTGTTGATTTCATTTTCATTTTCTGTTTTAGGTTTTTGTTTTGTTGTTGTTGTTGTTTAAATGACCACATTAACTCCTTTAGTTAGTTGTAGATATTCCTTTGGTTTAACCCATTATAATGTTTATGCTTAAATTTAACATTTTATTAAGTTGCCAACACACAGCTACAGCTACAACTACATCATTATCATCATCATAATCATCATGACTATCATTATTTCCTCAATATATTGTATTATTACGTCTAAACAAATGTTATGTTTAATGCATTTATCGCTTCTCTCTTTTACCTAAAAAGTGCGTCAGGGCAAAAAAAAAACTTAAAATATTTTAGAATTATTCACAAACACATGCCAAATGCAACTTTCCCTCCATCAGCCGGTTTCCCCAAAAAGGCCTGTCTTATGTTTAAGGCACTGTTTTATGAATATTCATGCACGGACAATCTCACATTTCTTTCGATAATTACAACAATATTTTTATTTAGCTGCCAAAAGCTTCTCACATATCATTTGTGTTAAAGTGCGTTTTGAATTGGGCCTTAGGACTTGTTTACTACCATCTGTGATTATGATGAGTGTTATTGGTTGGCAATCGTCTATTCGTGGTTGCAAAAAAAAAACAAAACTTTGCCATTATACACATATACATATACACACATATACACTTATACATATACAAATACGCAATTACAAACTCAATGGTGTGAATTATTCTTCAGGAAATTTTTAGATATTTTTTTTATTATGAGGGCTGCTATATATATTTCTGGCCTGGCAACACTGAGTGCTGCCAAGTGCAATCTGACATTTCCATTGGAAATTTTGTCATTCTTAAGCATAATCGTACCCAAAACGTGTTGACGTACGACCATTATTTGTGTTGTTTACAGTGACTTGAAAAAATTAATATAAACAAAAAAATGGAATTAACCTGTCAACATTTTCGTGCCATCATTTTTCACAAGTTTCGACGTGGATTATCACGACAAGAGTGCATTGATGAACTTAAATCTTTGTATGGTGATGAAGCACCATCATATAGCACTGTGAAAAATTGGTATAATGAATTTAATCGTGGCCGAAGCTCGCTCAAAAACGAATTCCGTGAAGGTCGTCCAAAAACGGCTGTTGTGCCAGAGAACATTGATGCCGTGCGTGAACTCATAATGCAAGATCGACATGCGACATACCGAGAGATAGAGACATCCTTGGACATTTCTTCCACCAGCATACATTCGATACTGCATGAACACCTGGCCGTAAAAAAGGTTTGTTCTCGTTGCATCCCGCACAATTTGAAAGTCGCTCAAAAAAAGGCTCGTGTCGATTGGTGCAAAGAAATGTTGCAAAAATACGATTGCGGTGCTTCAACAGACGTTTATAAGATCGTCACAGGTGACGAATCATGGATCTATGCGTATGAGCCCGAAACGAAACAACAATCGACCGTGTGGGTCTTCAAAGACGAGCAAAATCCAACGAAAGTTCTTCGTGGAAGAAGCACTTCGAAGCAAATGGTCGCCTGTTTCTTCGGCAAAACTGGTCATGTGGCGACTGTTCCGCTTGAGCAACATAGGACGGTCACTTCTGAGTGGTACACTACAATTTGTTTGCCTGGAGTCATCGGAGAAATTCGAAAAACCAACAAGAGAAGACGAATCATTGTTCACCATGACAATGCGAGCTCTCACACATCGGCTCAAACCAGAGCGTTTTTGACCGCCCAAAACATCGAATTAATGGGTCATCCGCCGTACAGCCCTGACTTGGCACCTAATGACTTCTTCTTGTTTCCGCACATCAAGAAAAAAATGCGTGGTCAACGATTTTCGTCGCCAAAAGAAGCTGTTGAAGTGTTCAAAAACCATGTTTTAGAGGTGTCTCAATCGGAGTGGAAAAAGTGCTCCAACAACTGGTTTGAGCGCATGCAAAAGTGTATAAATCATGCTGGAGAATACTTTGAAAAACAATAAAACAATTTTTGATTATAAATATTCGCATTTTCACTATTAGGCCAGAAATATATAGAGCAGCCCTCGTATTTAACTTTTAAGTTTTAAAGTGTTGATATAAAAAACCTTTTTGGCAAAGAATTATTATATTTAAAAGTGATATTTTTGACTGCAAATAAACTGGCATATTTTAGTAAAAACTGAAATGTTTTATTTGTTAGGAGAATTTCAAGAGGATTTTATTTAGGCAGCCTTCTTTCCGAATCAACTACGTTGCCTAAACACAAGCTAAATTTATTTTCAGGCCTTTACAATGTCACAAGTCACTCAACTGCTATTTTACCTCACTTGCCGCTAAGGGAATTTTTGTATTCAAGGCATTGGTTTCGTAGGGGCCTAAAATTGAGAGATAATTTCTATCAAAGTCTTATCAGCGTGAAACTACTGATAAAAAAGGAGGTATTGGTTTTTAGTTACAACAGTCTCTATATTCTTACTCGGCGAGGCCTTTCGGGAAGTAACCTGGTGACTATAGATTCAACGTAAATTGCCATGAAGGCGTTTGCTTGTACTGTTCAAATGAGGCCGTGTGAGATTAGAAGTCTTCAGCAAGTTGTATGAATTTGATTGTGCAAACTATGAAGCTGAAAGTTGCCATACATAGTTTCGCTATGCGCTCCAAAGCTGCTTATTGGTACACGGACTGCAATTAGGGCTAACATGGCCAGGTACTGACGCAAGTCTATATCACAGTGTCAATACCACATTCTGCAATTGATCCGGATTCGAAAGTTCGCTAACTTCGTTATTGGAATTATGAACTTTAGTCTGTGTCGAAAGTAGTAGTTGATTTTTTTCCTATTGAAACCGATTTTTCCATCATAAACTGGTCAGGTGAATCCATGCCTTCAGCATCATTCTTTATCCATCCGATCTTAATGATTAATTTCTTTAACTCTTGCAAGGTATCGTTGTCCGTTTCTTAATGTATAAGCTATTTTTAGTAACTCCAGTTGACTTTTTTCCGGTTGGGACCGATTTTTCTATCACCAATTTGTTACATCGTCCCATTCGTTTATCGTTATTGATCAGTACCATCTCTTGCAAGATATCGTTTATCTCTTTTCTTTTATGCACCGTCTCTTCAGTCTCTTTAAAGGTATTTCCCATCTGTCTCAAAGAAATTAAATCAATCTTTTTACTAAAGGACATCAAGAGGCCGCATACCAAATATCAAGCTCCCTCCTGCCTACAAATCCCTGGGTTATGACGTTACACTGTGGTTTAATGTGTTATTTTGAATAATTAACTTGCATTCGCTCGTCTTAGTTAGACAGCACTTCCAACAAATACACGACCTACTAAGAGTCCGTTTGGACCTCTACAAGGAGGAGGTATTCGAACTTATGGAAATGCCAATTGACGATGATTAAATTTAATTTATTGCTCTCAATTTATTTTTGCAAAAACTAACAGCTGTTGAACTCTTTAGGAAAATGGAAGATATTAAAATGTTGGCTTTTCTTGTACAGTGCGTACTAAAAGTAACGCTAGATTTATTTTTCCTCTATTCGAGCAGTTATGTGTTTGCAATTTTAAAGAGAACAATTTAACAACTAACAGTTCATCAAATATAGGGCATTACATGAAAAATCATTGAGATATCCTGCGGTTATTTCACATTAAAAAGTGAATAATGAAGGATTTTTAAAACCATCCTAAGCCTTGAAGCACCTCTGCATCATGCTCGTTTGGTTAGTTGTCAAAGACACTGCAGAAAGAGAAAAACAAATTCATCTACAAGGTATCACCGTTTAGTGCCAATTTTATGCCTCATCGGAAATGAGGATGGTGCCTGATATCGCGACATGAGAAAAAAACTCTTTCTGCTTGAATTATATGCTGATGATATGGACGGTATTTGATTACGACAAGTCGGTGCCATTTGTCATTTCACATCAGGCATGTTCTGGTTCTGTACTCTTTTCGTTGTGAGTTACAACATTTTGGTTTTAGACCTTCAATGCTCTTTTTTTTTTTAAAGAAATTCAAATTGTGTAAAATAAGAAGACTTTTTTGACGGAAATTTTTTTTCCCTTTTTTTCCCTTTTTTTCGTCCAGACTTTTATAGAGACTTTTATTAGTCTATTTTTGTAAATTTTAAATAAAATTTGTAAATTATAGTTGCCTTTTATTTCAATACTCTTCTTATTTATTTATTAACAACCTGACAAGTTTTAAAACTTCGTATTTTTTATATTAAACCATTTTGGGGAAAATAAAAACTCTCATCGAACATCTCTGCAAAAGTTTTTACTTGAGAAAAAAAGATCACAATAAATAATTTCAGAAGAAATTTTTATTATTAAAAGTCATCAGAATAAAAGAGAACAAAATCCCTTTAAAATTTTAAAATTCTTTAAAATTTAAAATACCAAGAATATCTAAACAAACATGACTTTTAATAAATAGTTTTAATCTTAAACTTCTTAAAATATTTAAAAGGCAAAATATTTCAAAAATTTTGTAGATGAAATCATTAAAAGATCGTATTACAATAAATTATAAATATGACAGTCCATAACTTAAAGAAAAAAAAGTAAAGAAGAAAAAATATGTCAAATTAAATCAAAGATGTGATCAAACATCAAACGAGGTGGTACCTTTAGAATTTAAAAAAATCTTAAAAGAAACTAAATAAAAAGAAGGCCATCATGAACAAAATAATCCATAAAAGCCTGAAATGCACATAAAAATTAAAGAAGAAGAAAATGAAAAATAAAATAGAAAACAGATGACACATGGAATTTACTTTTCGCTAATGAGTTTTAAAGACCATTTAATTTCTAATTCTTTTGTTTGGCCAAACAAAAATTAAGTAAAAAAAAAACTAAAGAAAATTGCTGAAAAGACAATTTGCACTGACTGCACAGTGTCTTTGAAGTAGATTTTGTTTGTTTTGTTGTCTCTAACATAAAACATACAAATTGTTTAATAAACTAAACACACGATTGCACTTGTGCTCAACTTGTATTCTTAAAATTGTTTCTTATGGTCCGGTGCTTCAATCTTTTTTTAGTTGGTACTTTTTTTTTAGCAAAAACAACACAATAAGACAATTCTGCGAATGGATTTTTATCGTCATCATAATCATCATTATTATGGTTTTATGTTTGAATACATTGAGATGATTTGGTTTGTTCGATGGTATCTGATGGATGCTTAGATACATAAATAGACATTAGATTAAAGGTTTGTTGCTTAGTTGGCTGCTTTATGCATAGAATGTTTTCAAAATGAGAATAAAAGAAATTGAAAAAAGAAAAAAAAAGGCGGCACTTATTAGAGTCATAGAAAATGATAAAGTGTGACTTATAGTTCCTGGAAGTTTTAAATGAAAAATGTATCTTTTAATAAGATGCGACTTTTACTTTGTCAAATACATTAAATGACAAAAAAAATAAAACACAATTTTAGAAATTTTACACATTTCGTGCACACAATATAGACGTGTTTAACACGAACATTTTCACGAATATATTAGATGTTGTGCAAACAAACAAACAAACAAACAAACCTGTTGCTTAGAATGCATAATTGTAGTGCCACGCATCATTGAAATGCAATTTGAAAAGGCAATCTTCATGTGCAATACAGAAGTCTTAATAAATATTAAAGGATAATAAAAAATCTATTAAAAAGCTTTAATTTATAATCTAGTAAAATTGAATAAAAAACAAAAAATTCTCTCTTCTATACGAGTAAATATCGCACCCTAAATACGAAAGGGACACAACTCAAAATTCTTAAATTTTCAAAATGGTGTAAAATTAAAAAAAAAAGTTGTTCCATTATGAAAAAAGTCAAAGAAGATAGTGATGAGAATGAAATTTTTTAAATAATTAGAGATGTAAAATGTAAATTAATTTACGAAAAAAAAACAATTTTTAGAAAATTTTTAATTGTGACCCTTTAGTATTTAGGGTGCGATATATTAAAACAGTAAAGGGTTTATTTCTGTACATGAAATAATTTTTGAAAAATTTGATATTGTTGTCGATAAAAAACGATATGGATTAATAAACACATATTTTTGAAATTTTTGTCTGTCACATATCTGTCTGTTTGTGTTCGCATCACGTAAAAACTGTTGGGTGGATTTGAATAGAATTTTGCATGGAGGTCGCTTAGAACTTTGGTTCGAATATAGAATACTTTTTTTTCGTAAAAATATTTTATTTCATAGAAAAACTAGAGATACAAGTGTGAAAGTAGCCAATTTTACTAGAATTTCAAAAAACATTTTTATAAATTTTATTTTTAAAATAAAAACAAATAAGAACTGGATCTTGTGTAATATTTACTAAAAGAATATTTATATGCTTTTTTAGAACGCTATTAAGCTGGTGATAGTTTTTAGTTAATTTTTGTGCTTTTTCGTTTTTGAATGAAAAATCAAAAAAAAAAATTTTTTTTTTGGAATATTAGTTCACTTTAATTGTGCTTAATTCCTCCAAAATATGATATTCTCATGAAATATTTATTATTTTAAACTAAAAAATGAAATGAAAGAAAAAATAAAAATAGTTACTCAATGGTTGCTGTGGTTTTGTAATAAAATTTTTAAGTTTTATATGGCTTTTTTGGCTCATTGATTTAATGGAGTTCTCATTTAATTAATTTGGCTTTTGGTATAAGACTCTGAGGTTTTCTTTACAAAATTCGGGTAGAAATCCACTCATGAGCTATATGAGCAGTAGCGAAATAGCCATATGAATATGCTTTCCCCGCAGTAATACAATTAATATAAAAAAGATTCCAAATAATAAATTTTATATTTTTGGAATATCTAAAATTTTTGTGAAAATAAATCTTTTGGTAAAAATTTAATATTTATTTCAATGCCAATTCACCACAAGTGAAAACAGGGTATATTTAAGTTTTTCCTTCCGTTTATAATTTCTACAATATCCATTTCCGAGGTCATAGATTATATATATTCTGAGTTCTTATGCATAGCAAATTCGATTAAGCGATGTTCGTCCGTGTTCGGGTTGAAATAAACTTTGCCAAGGCACTAAATAAGCTAAAGAAAACTTAAATACGCCAATCGATTAGACAAAATTTAAAAAATTTTGCTATTGAAAATCAGCAAAATCCATCCATGTCCTTTAAGGCAGCCGCCAAAACATAACGCCTGCTTCTAATTTTTTCATATCATTTGAAACAAATCTAGTTTAGTCAAGTAACTGCAATCAAAAAGATAAACATACAGAGTGATATAGAATTTAAAAATAAGAAAAAAAATTTTTGGTGATGAAATTATCACTCGCCTATATTTTCCAAGTCATGGGACTCTGAACTTTTCATAGAAAAGTATGATTGTGCACCAAATCATTTAAGATATCAGGTCATTAGGTATCATTTTAAAGGTTTTGAAAAGATTTTTACGGACATACTTAAATTAAAAAAAAAAATGCTTGACCCATTAAGAGCTGAAAACATTTTTATGTTAAATTATAAATAATTAATTTTTATATATTTTTTTTATTTACTTGTCACCCCAGTATATGTTTTTTTTATTAGAGTTATTCATTAAAAAAAATTTACATGTGTATTGAAGGGCAGTGTTGAATATTTTTTTTTCTGAACTTTTGATCAAAGTAAAATATTTTTGTTGAAATATTAGTGAAAATATGATATTTTGACGCAATTTAAATAGTTTTGGGATATTCCAATTACTTAGTAATTTATAGTTTTTTCCTTCTGAAATTTTTGTATTCAATACAACAAGGCAAACAACAACAACAACTACAACCAACAAAAAAAAAAAAACAATTAAATCTGAAAAAATGTTAGAAAGGACCGATCACGTGGTGAATATTAAACGTGTAGCAGTGCCCTAGAAGATACAACGGCATTTCGAAGTATTAAAAAAATCTAATAAAACGGGTACTTAAGATGCTTTTAACGATTCCACACACAAAGTGTAAAAACGTAAACCTTTTGCATTCGCTACAATTTCTGCCAGTCAGTGTGTCACAGCACTCTAGAAATAAGACCTTAAAAAGTAGACTTTTATAATTATCACATAACGTTAATTATTAAAGCCGCTATAACAGTAAATGCTTAAAATTAAAGAGTGTTCCAAAATTAATGTGATATTCATAAAAATATTGTAATTTTTTGAACCGCAATAGGAAGAGATGTGAAATTTTAATGGGTGCAACAAGTAGAAGAAAAATCACAATTAAAGGGTGTCCCCATAGTAAGGTGATTTTTATATACGTGCGCTTTGCTTAAGCCGCAATAAGTAGACTCTTTAGGAAAAAATTCAACTTCAAATTAGAAATTAAATCTAAATTATAAAGGGTGTTCCTAAAGTGACGCATTTTTAATACATATGGCCTTAATTTCTTAGCCGTAGGCAGATATTAAATGTTTACGGAGAGTGTGTGGAAATATGTTCACTATAAAAAAAGTTGAAAATAAAAAACTAAAGAATTAAAGGGTGTTTTTATAGAGAATGTATTTTTGACGAATATGGCCTTAGTTTTTTTAACCGTTAGAGGCAGATACTGGAAATAAGTAAGTAATGGCCTTAAATATAAATTAAGTTTGAGTGTGCATTGCTAATTCGCGCTAAAAGCAATTATATAAAATTACAGGGTGTTCCAATAGCATTCATAAAGAGTTTACGGTCAGTCGCTTGAAAGTTTCACAGAAGTTGCATTATATTGGCAGATACAAATACAACAACATTACATTAAAATTAAAAATTAAAGGGTGTCTCATCTTTTACACAGCTGTAAGTAAAAAATTAAATTTTTTTAAGGTTTGTGTCTGACGTTTAATGTTTTAAAGAACTCAGTGTAGTACAAGCTTTTCACAAAAGGCCGACAGGATTTTATTAAAGTTTCTTCACATGTGAAGCTAAATTTCTTTATTTTCTTCTATTATAAAGGCGTTGTGCACAAAAAGTTCTCACAAGAACGATGTTGGGCAGCGCGTAAAAATTGCCAAGCCGCTCATCATTTCATTAATAATTTACGGTCGTTGTGGGCATAATAATGTGTCTTTTGTGAACATTTGAGGCAGCGGGCAAAACCCTACACCTGTAGAAAAATTACATTCTACATCATTAAAAAAATCTAGCTTAGTAAAGCAACCTCAATCACGCAAAAATTACACAAAAAAAAAAAAAAAATGGGGCGATATATAATTAAAATTAAGAAAAAAACATCAACTAAAGGAATTCATCTCGCCCATGTTTTCCATGTTATGGTCCTCTGAACTTTTTATATAAAAGTACGATTAACCACCATATTTTTGCACGCTATCACAATGTCTGCAATCGGCGCTTGATTGCGTCAGTAGGTGGTGTACCGCGCGCGCTTAACGCAACGCTCGGAAAACAGAACTTGTGGATTTCAGAAAAGAGGAAAACGAACCTAGATTTCAAATCAGGATGAAGTTTAGGCTACAGGATCAATGCAGCGTGGTTCAGGCTGAGATCTCAGCCATTCGATAAGCGGCTTGCTGGATGAGGTGCCATAGGCTATACGGAGAGGATATCCGGATCTGTACTGACAGCAAGGCTATGATTAACTCCTTATCGGGTGTCTATACGTCATCCAGATTGGTTCGTGAATGCCGGACATCTCTGGACGAAATGGCGAGACATTCTAATCTGGAACTATTTTGGGTGCCGGCTCACTCGGGCATACCCGAAAACAGTTTCGCGGAGGAACTCGCCAGATCAGGAACTCGGATGAGAGGCCGGGAGATAGATCCACTGGTGGGAGTTCCGTTGAGCTGCTGTAGAGCTTTATTTCAGCAGGAACTTTTTAGGTCCGCGAAGACTAGATGGTCTGAAGAGGTCACTTGCACGGTCTCGAGGACATTGTGGCCTAAGTATGATAGTGGGAGATCCACAAATCTACTTATGTTTTCTCGAGGGCAGCTAGGTACACTGATGGCTGTGCTGACAGCGCACTGTGTCATTGGTACCCATGCTAGAAGACTGAATATTTCGCATCATGACTACTGTAGAAGTTGTCAGAATGAGGAGGAAGAGGAAACGGTGGAGCATCTGCTCTGCCATTGTCCAAATCTTTCTGGGAATAGAGCGGCCATTTTCGGCAGTCCGAGTCTGCTTGGTCTTAAAGACTTATCGATCTGTAATGTTGCTAGGATAAACTCGTTTATCCGGTCCTCGGGCTGGTTTGGATGTGGATCTTTCATGGTACCGTAGGGACCTGAGTCTGATCCCTGCACATCCTATTCCAGCTAATACAACGGGACCTTTAGGACCCAAGTGAGTCGGACTCATTACGCCGACAGCCTGTGCAACCTAACCTAAACATATTTTAAGGACTTTAATGTGGGTATCGTTTTAAAGCTTTTGAAGAGATCTTTCAAGAAATGCTTAGTTTTTTTAATGTTTCACCTGTTAAGAGCGGAAGACAATTATATGTAGACTAAATTTTTAATTTAAATTTAAATTTTTTCTATTTTTTAATTCTCTGTGACCCCAATATTTGTTTTTGTGATTGGAGTTACTTCACTAGTAGATTTGCATACAAATTGAAGGGTATATAAGTTTCGCTAAATCCGAATATAGGGCTTTTCGTCTTTTTTAATAGAATATTTGGTCTTAAACACAAGTATTGTGTAGCTTCGACAAGAGGACAAACTACGGCATTCGATATCGAACGAAATTTCCATATAAATAATTTTGAAATTTTGATCGATATCGAATGCTGAAATGTGGACCCAGGTCTGTATGATTCTACTTTTGTGTGCACGTGCACTTTCCGTAACTTAAGTATCATAATTTTCATGGCGAAATCATGTACCAGTTAAAAGCAGTTGCGAATTTTTTCTTTTAAGTCATTTCTAAAAATGTCAAACTTCATACCAAAAAAGAAAAACAAAATAATTCTGATTCTTTAAACTGAATTTTGGGTTTTTGTAAATAATTCGATTTTTTGTTATACAAACATTTTAAGGTGAAATGTCCACTGTTAATAAAAACTCTTTTTCTTTAGTGACTTATTATGTTTTTATTTTAAATGACTCGTTATAACATTTCTAGAGATAGAGGACATTGTAGCGTTACAATATTCTTATGTTTTAAAGCTAAAAGTAACATTACCAAATTTAAAACAACTAAACCCAAACACCCCATCCCTGTTGAAGTACCTTCTTCTCTACTGCAATATGAAAATAATACCATTTTTTTAAGTTTTCAAACAATATTATTAAATATATTTATTTAAATTTTTTTTTTTAATCAACTACCTTGTGTTCCTTTTTATCGCTTTGATCAGTCAAAAATATAAGATTCATTTGATATCTTTTTGAAATCAAATTTCATTGAAATTTATATCGTCAGATAAGATTATAAAACAAGATCCCGTTTAAATGCTTACGAATTAAAAATTGACAGCTCTGGCGTCGTTTTTCTTATTGTTAAGCAAACACACCGGCATAAATATGCGACATTTTATTTTGCAAAGTTATTAACCCGTTTAAGTATTTTGAATGCATTTACTAACCGCTTTTAGTTTTCTCTACTCGTATTCGCACACAGCAAATATTCAATCTAGCAATTGAACAATAATTTTGTTACTGTTTTGTTGTTTTTTTTTTGCTACAAACTCTTCTATCACTGATCGTGATCATGTAATATCAACCCACGCACTCATTGGTAAAAAAATAATGTTAACAGCAACAACAAAAGGAAAACAACTGCAAAATGCCTGAAAGGTTTTTATAAAAATTTTTTCCACACAGTTTCCTGGCTCATACGAGTTACGTACAAAAAATCAAAAATGTTTAATGCAAAAGCAACGACTACTACTACTCCAGTCAGAAATAACTGCAACAAAATTAAAGGCATTGCTTTCGAGGCCTCTTGAAGAAGGAAAAACATTGAAAACTTTTAAGTCAATTTAACATTTAAACATGTTATAAAACAGCTTTTTGAACATACGAACCAAGTTTGTGTATAAACAGCCACTTAAACATGCAACATTGATACAAACACACACTGACACAATCACACACACATAAATATACGTACTTGTGCAACGCATAACTCTATAATCAAACAAAAAAAAAATAATTTTGGGATCATCTCTGATCCTTTTTTTGTTTCCTTTTTTTTGTGAAGAGACAACAAAAAAAAAATTTAACTGCTTGAAAAAAATTTTGCTTGTTTGGGTTGAAAACGTATGTTTTTCCATCTTTTTGCATTTCAAAAATTACAGCTACAACAACAAGTACAACTACAGAAAAGAGTGTGTCAACATGATTGCGACATAAAAGAAAAACTCAAAAAACTAAAAAAAAAAAACAAAGAAAAACAGAACGTTCTTATTTCGCTTTTATAATCAGCCACGGTATGATTTGGCGACGGAGAGTCAACGATATTCAATACACTTGGATTTTTGTCTAGCTTTAAGAAGCTTTTGATAGATGCCGCCTTAATGTGGTACAAAATCTTTATGAAATCCTGTGCAATTGCTTCAATTTATTTATTTACTGCGACTCTTTCAGCGGATGTGTAATGGCAAGTTGAAATTGTTTTGTACGAACATAATTCAATTTTCATGAAATATGATTTCAAATTTATTGCAAAAAAATTTAATTCTTTCCTTTACCAGTTTTTTGTAATTGTTGTCGTTGTCGTTATTGTAGTTGTTATTGTTGGCTACATTTCTTTTAATGTTGGCAATAAAATGTCAAAGTATAGTGGTTAAATTGAAAAGTTCTTAAAAATTATTTTTCAAATTTTTATTTTGTAAAGTGCTAAACCGAGTTTAAAGATTAAATGAGTTTGATAAATAATATTTTCAGGGATGCAAAAATTATTTTTTTTTCAAAAATACTATTAACAAAAATTGCATGAATCTCAGGTTACTTTGTTTTATATATGTTTTGATTTGCTTTTGTATTCAATTTTAAATTTTTCCTAAATGTGTTGAAAATTGTGGTTTAAAACTATTTGGATTTTTCAACAGTGATTTCTTTCCATGCAGATTTTGTCCTTTTGCCTTCTTATTGTAGAATACAATACGCCTTTAGTTTTTAACCGACTTCACAAAAAAAAAAAGAAGAAGCAATTTATCAAAATGTTTGTGCCTGCAAAACTCAGTCATATCTGAACTGAACGCATATTACTATAGCTCCCAATAGCAAAAACTAATACAAAAATAAATATAAAAATTAAAGGGTGTTCCTAAAATGACTTCAATTGACTTTTGAACCGTTATAGACAAACGATAGAAAATTGGACAGGATGTCGATTACTACATCAAATATAAAAACAATTATAAATATTTAAAATTAAAAATTAAAGGGTGCGCTAATAGTTGTAATTTGATATATATGGCCAATCTTTTGAACAGCTATGACGAACGATTAGAATTTAAACAAATTTCGTTTTAATGTGTCAGCAATAAAAGTGTAAAAAAATAAAGGGAGACCACATAACTGCTGAACTTTCTTGTTCAATCTGCATTTATATTTCGTTCTATGACATATTAAAGATCCTGATGCAACCTTTCTCGAATATAATACAATTAATGTATGATTACCGTCCTAAATAGATATGATTTAAAATTTGTCTGTCTTGTAGACATTACAACTGTAACACGCCGCGGCGTTAGATTTACGGAACTTGATGGTTAAAACAATTATTAATCTTCAAATAATTCGACTTTCAAATTATATTGATACAAAGATTATATACATTTCTGCTACATGGTTGCGTAATGTTGTAAAATAATATGAAGACCGAATGAATGGAAACTGAAAATTTTTTCGCTATCAAAATTATTTGTAAATAGTTTTTATGATTGTAAATCACAATTTATCTTATTATTTACTTAATCAAAATATTGAACAAATTATCAACTTCAACAAAATATACATTAGGGGCATAATGAACATTAACTTCTTATCCTTGTGATCTGAACTCCTCATATAAAATTCATTTAAAATGATTTAAACAAACTTAGATTTATGATTTTTTTTTTTTTTTTTTTGCTAAACAATTTTATGTCTTTTTATTATTTTTATTTCAATTAAATTAACGAACAGTTAAAGTCGGTACCTCCAACAACGAATGCATTTTTTACATTTTCGTTTGATTAATAATTAATTTTATTGACATGAGAAAATTTAAATACCCCAATCGATCAGACATTGAAAATTTTTTTATTGAAAATTAACTAGATCGGTCCATGTCCTTCGAGGCAGCGGGCAAAATAAATCTAGTTTAGTGAGGTAACTTCAATCAAAAAAGCAAATATTTGGTGCGATAGAAAATTAAAAAACTATAAAAAAAAACTTATAGTGAAGAAATTGGCGCTTGCCCATATCTTGCGAGTTAATGGACCTCTGAACTTTTCATAGAAAAGTGCGTTGTGCATCATATTTTTTAAAATATTAGGTCTTTGGGTACCATTTAAAGGGTATTAAAGAGATCTTTAGTATTCATATTTTTTCTTAACTTTTAATCTCTGTCTGTTTGATGTATTTGTTTTTTATTGAAGTTACTTAACTGAACAATATGAAAGCCTATTTTCTCAAATTATTTTTGTAAACCTGCTTTTATTGAACAGAAAAACTTTATAGTAGAAAAGTATTTCTTATGCGGTTTTCTATTTAAAGTATTCAATCGGAAATCTGCAGTCGGCAGATACAGTGCCGGTCAATAAAATAGCATCACTTGAAATATTCTGATTCGAAAGATGTAAAAATTTCTTCTATTAATTATATTATTTTTTCTAGTGTAAAACACGGTTACATTTTTTATGAAACCTCAGAGTGTGTGCATTTAATGTCAAATTTCGTAACTGTTGTCAACACTTATCGTTTCCTGAAGTTATTGAAATAGCACCAGTAGTTTTTTTTTTAATTGTTTTGCAAAACTTTGTGAAAAAATAAGTGAAAGCGGAAGGTAATAAAAAATTTTTTAATATATTTTCTATTAAAAATCATGTAATAATTTTATAAAAATTTTATATTTTTGGATCGTGGAAAGCATTGTTCGCCGGAAAAAACGAGAACTAATAAAAAAATTTGCGTCCAAGGGTAAATCGTATTCGCAAATACGGGAATCGCTAGGCTGTTCCAATAAAATGACAATAAATGCTCTAAGATAAGAGCAAACACTCAAATCCCGTGGTAGGAAGCGAGTTTTGTCAACTCTTAATAGTAAAACGGTTAGTACGGACGACTAAAGCAAATCCCTTTATGACAGCTACGGATCTCAAAAAAACATTGGATGTGCCCGCGAGCGTGGAAACTATTCGCCGCAGACTTTGAGACAACAGCCTCAATGCCTGTAGTCCTCGAAAAGTACCACTCTTTTCCTCTAAGCATGTTGCTACATAGATATCTTTTGCTTAAGCACATCTAGATTGGCCAAAGGAAAAGTGGATAAATATGCTATTGACTGACGAATCGAAAATTGTTCTTTTTGGTGGAAAGGGTTCCAGATATTTTCTCCGTAGGCCACCTAACAGCGAATAAAAGTTCAAATTAGAACTATCAAACATGAAGTTCATAGTATTATGGTATGAGGTTGCTTCTCGTATCAAGGTGTGAGTCCTATATATTGGATCAAAGCCATTATGGATTTAAAGGTTTGCGTAATGATCCTTGATGAAATTATGCTGCAGTATGGTTCCTACGAAATGCCGCTGGTTTGGGTATTCCAACAAGACAGCGACTCAAAACACAGCAGCAAAATGGCAAAAAAAAAAAAAATGGTTCAACGATAACTCTGTCAATGTAGTGAAGTGGACTGCACAGACCCCAGATTTGAATCCTATAAGAAATCTGTAGAGGAACATAAAGAAGGGTGTATCTACAATAAAACCAACAAATGTTGAAGGACTCTAGGAGGCAGTGTAGAAAATTTGGAGTTCCATCAAAGTTTAAAGAGGCCAGCTTTTAGTGGATTCCATGGGAAGGCGTTGTGCCGCGGTAATTGCAAACAAAGTGCAAGCGAAAAAGTATTGAAACCATACAATTAATTTATCTACAAGATATCTGAGTGAAATTTTTGATTTATTTTAAGAAATATTACTAATTTTTGTAAAAAATGAATTGAGTTGTTCTTCATTTTTTTATATTAATTAGCGTATTATAATTTAAAAAAAAAAACAAATAATTTTCTTATGGTAATAAACCTTTAACATCAAATAATTTATTACTTTGTTTTGAGTTGAGTTGAATCTGCCCAACAGCTAAATAGATGTAAACGGAGTTGTTAAAAATTTATGCGTGGTGCTATTATATTGACCGTAGCTGTATATTAAAGGGCTGTTTAAATCTGTTCCTCCTGCAACGAATGCGTTTGTTTAATAATAAATTTCATACATGAATTAACGCATTATATTAATTACTAGTTTCATCGATGAATTCTTTTTGTTGAAATAAATTTTAAATAAAAAAGTTGTAATTGTAATGTTTTTCAGTCTGGCAAAATAAAAATCACTTGAATATCACTTTCAAGATTTTCTTATTCTGTTTAAAAAAAATTAGGCGAGCTTGAGGTCCTGTTTTGTTTTTATTTTTTTTTTTTTTTTTTTTTAATAATAAATTCGTTTCAACTTATTCATCCTTGTTATGAAATAGAATTTATGTAAAACATTATTTTAAGTAAATCAGCTGTTTATTGGGTAACAATTCTTATTTACGTATGCCAATAAAGCGTCGATTTTTGGAACTCGAAAATCCGAGAAGTAACTTTTTTTCCAGATTTTTTGTTTATTAAAAAAAACGATTTTCCGTTAAAAAAAAATCTACACTGTTTTTTTATTTATTTAACATAATTTCTTTATTAATTGAAAATATCCAATTCTCTTAAAAAAATGTATTTCCTGGTTTTGGATTCCAAGAAACGACGCTATCAAGGGGCACATTTTTTAATTGTTAAGATAATTAGTTTTTAAAGTGCTCCAATAGGAATGCTTTATAAGAAGAAGTCTTCTAACAGCGTCCGAGAATCAAAAAAAAAACCTTTCCAAATATCGGTGCGTTTTTTATAAATTTAACAGTTAAAATTTTTTATATTAAAAAAAATTATTTATTAATAGCACTCTTCTGATATATAAACACATGGAAAATTTTATTAATTTATTTTTATACCCTATAGCAAAAAAAAACAAAATAATTTGAAAAAGGATGTTCTTAAGTTTGTCATTTCGTTTGTAATTTCTACAATATCCATTTCCGACCCCATAAAAAGCATAAATTCTGAAGACCAAAGTTTAACGTATAACGGCCTTAAGTTCTTATGCATAGCGAAGTCGATTGAGCGATGTTCGTCTGTCTGTCTGGCCATATTACGCGTTTAAATCAATTTTGCCAAGGCACGAGATGAAGTAAAGAAAATTTAAAAATGCCAATCGATCAGACATAGTGTCGAAAGAGGTGATGTTAAAAATCAGCAAGATTGGTCCATTTCCTAGAGGCGCTTGGCAAAGCAACACGCCTGCCTCAAATTTTTTAATAGCATTCGAAACAATGAAGTCTTCAATCAAAAACTAAAAATATGGAGCGATAGAGAATTAAAAACTTAAAAAAAATACATCAAGTAAAAAGACCAGCGCTCGCCCCTATTTACCGAGTTATGGGCCTCTGAAATTTTCATAAAAAAACTCTATTGTCAATAAAGATATCGTTTTAAAGTTTTTAAAGAGTGAAATACAATTTTTTTTTAAATGCTTAACCCATTAAGAGCCGATAGTATTTTTTTTTTTTCTTTTAAAATTATATATCGTTACCACAATATTTGTTGTTTTTTTTAAAGCTAATTCAATAAGCTAGATTTTTATACATGGTGGAGGGTGTGTAAGATCCGACATAGCCGATTATAGCACTCTTACTTGTTTATGTTAAATTTTACTTAGAAAAAAATGCAAGAATAAATTATAAATAAATTCTACATTCTTCATTAGTATATCTCTCTCATTTATTTACCTTTATTTAGATGGTTTATATTGAAAACATCACTTTTTTTATTCAAATGACTTACAAGTTTTTGAAATAAGTTCACTAGAAGAAGTTCAAGTCCAGACTTAATTTTTTTTTACAATTAAAATCTTCCACCAACGTTTTTTTTTGCGCTTTCCTTTTTCCTCTTGTTTAAAAAAGCGCTCGAAATTTTTGTAAAAGGTAGGAGCTCTAAACATTTCCCACAGCAGAAGTTTATCGACCCCGCTAATCGTATATTACTTTCGTCATACAATATCACACAAAAATACAGTTGCATAATAATTGTATTTGTGTAAAAAAAATGTGCGGAATAGGAGACAAATCTCTTAAAAATAAACTGTTAAAAACGCGTTTTTTAACATTTGAACTTGAAGAGTAATTAATAACATGAAAAAATTCTTTGAAAATTTATTTACAGAAAAAAGGAAATTTCTAATTTAATTTATAACTTCAAACATTGTTTGAAATTATATAAAAAATTAGTTAAAAAATTAATACGGTCAATTTGACCCAAAGATAGCGATTGGGTTAATATTAACAGACGTTTTTAACATCGCTTAAGTCGATACATTTGCCTTACAGTTTCTGTTTATGAAATAAAAATTATTTTTAATGATGATAAGCTTAAGTTTTTGACTGATATTTGCCCCATTTTTTTTAATTAAAAAAAAAACAAAGAATTTAAACTGTGAGAAACTTAATCAAAATTGATGCATAAACAAAAGTTCCCAACAGTTAATATAATTCACTTGCAACACTCTGCAGTTTAAAATAATTAAAAAAGCAGATAAACGAAAAGAAAACAATGTAAATTGCACATGAATAAAAAAAAACAACAAAAACACTTAACAAAAAACAAAAGTCGAAATAAAGAAGGAATTAAAAACTCAATAAATAAATTTTTCTTACACACACAAAAAAAAAAAACACATGAACAGTGACACAGGCATTCAGATAAATGATTTTTTTATTAAAGAAAAAAAATGCTTATAATTTACTCGTTGTTCATTGTTTTCGTAAACATTTATTAAGTTGGTAAATCAGTGTATAAGTTTCTTTAAAAGTGGGTATCTGTTGCATCTGCCAATTTATCGACGTGCGCGTATTATAAAAAAACACATGTTGCACATAATGCACATACTCATACATTCATTCATTTGCGATCTGAAGTTTCCATTCAACCAAACAGCCAACCAACCGGCAACAGTAACAAACATCACAATCACTGACCATCAATTCAACTTTAACCACTAAAACTTTGAATTGAAGTTGACGACTCTTGAATGAATGCTGCAATTTAGTAGAGTTGTACTGCAGTTGTTGCAACAACTTTTCTTTTATTTCAGTTCATTTCATTTTGTTTGATTTGATTATATTTCTTTTGTTTTCTTTACTGTGATTGAACTAATGATGAAAGACAGACAGACAAACAGACAGTTGAATACTTTTGGACAAATAGATGGATGAATAAATGGATTGAATGATTGGACAGACAGACGTGGGAAACAAAAGTATTTCAATTTCGCATTCATTGCACAACTTAAATGCAACAAAAACAAAAAATAACAAATTAAGCCTAATTCAAACTCCTGATGAAATTATATCTAAAAAAACAAAGTGATTTGATTCGATTTATTTTTATTTCCAAAAAAATATTTTAAATTTGGCATGAAAATATTTCAGTCTTTTTGTTGTGAATGGAAAACAAAAATTAAACTAAAAATTAGGGGAGCGTAAAAAGTTAAGTGTGTTGCAAGTATTTTAAAATTTTAACAAGTGTTGGAATTTGGAAGCATTTAGTTGTTGGAATATTTAAAATAGACAGTTGGTTGCATTAAAACGTGGAATATTTCAAATTGAAATGTTGGCAACAGTTCAACAGTTATTTGAAAAATTAGTTTAAAAGTTCCATTTTAAAGTAGGCATATATCATGGTAAATAATTCATTTACTTTTAGTTAATTTTTAAAAAGGCGTCATGGATCTGTTGTCACTTTTAAAAAAAGGACATTCAAAAACTCAGAAAAGAGTACCTGCTACTTATAAAAATGTACCATTAATAAAGTACGTTTTAAACAAATGCAACCTTTTGTAGAAAACTTTACATTGAAAAAGTATCTCGAAAAACACCTTTAATCAAATCCTTTTAAAATTGTACTTTTTAAAAAGGCACTAGTTCTAAGTTTGTTAAGTACCATAAAAAAGTGTTTTTTTACAAGAATATTATGAATAGATTTAAAAGCGTTATTGTAACTTAATCTTTAAAATAAGAAAATTTTCAAAGAGTACCTTTAAGAAAATTACCTTGAAAAACGTACCTTGAAAAAAGTACATCTTGAAAATAGTACTTAAAAGATACTTTTTGTAAAGCCAACTCATAAATACGTATACTTTAAAAAGTACAGGTTTAAGAGTCATATCTTTAAAAAAGTTCTTGGATAAAGTACTTTTAAGAAAGGACATTTAAAAAAAGTACTTTTAAAAAAGCCTTAAAAAAAGAAGTTTATAAAAACATTATTTAAAAATTCATATTTCAGGGAAAATATTAAAAAAACTCCATTATAGCAGGTACCTTCAAAAAGAAGGTACTTTAAAGAAATTCCTTTGAAAAAGTACTTGTGGTCTTAAAAAGAAAATTTTAAAATACGTGCAGCTTAGGAATAGTGTTAAAAAATTACCGACGAAAGTACAAACTTCCTTTAAAAAAGTTTATTTTTTAAAAATGTGTATCTTTAAAAATATTAAAAAAAAAAGAAATTTAAAACCCACCTACATTTGAAAAATGTGCAAATTTCTAAATAAGCCTGTTCAAAGGCAAGGTACATTTAACAAAAATATGGTTCGAAGAAAAACCTTCTTTGTAAAAAGCGTTTTTCAAGCTGGACTTTTGAAGAAAGTACCCCTCTTTAAAAGTATCTTTAAAAAAAACATGATTAAAACTTGCTTTTGAACAAACATGTGCAAATAAAATTTAAAAATTAAAATAAATTGAAAAGTAAGCTTTTGAAAAAGGTACTAACAAGAGCGACTTCTTTAAAAGTAACCTAGAGACATGTAAATTCATGGATAAATTTATTAAAAAATAAAAAAAAAATTAAATTTTAAAACACCTTGAAAACAAGTAAGAGTGCTATATTCGAATCATATACCCTTCACCATATATATAAATCTAATTTAGTGAATTAACTCTAATTAAAAAGCAAATATTGGGGCGACAGGGAATTAAAAAACTAAGAAAAAATTTTTTACATAAAATATCATTGGCTGTTAATGGGTTAAGCATTTAAAAAAATTTTTTGGTATTTCTTGAAAGATATATTTAAAGGCTTTCAAATGTTACCCATTTTGATGCCTTAAAAATATGGTGCAAAATCGTATTTTTCTATAAAAAGTTCAAAGGCCAATAACTCAGAAAATATGAATGAACGCCAATTTTTTCTCTTGATATTTTTTAAAATTATTTTTAATTCTTTACTTTTGCATATATTTGTTTTTCTGATTAAAGTAACTTTGCTAAACTTGATTTGCTCCAAATTTTATGCAAAAATTAGCGGCACCATGTCTGATCAATAGGCGTACTTTTCTTTTTTCTAGTTCATCCAGTGCCAGGGCCAAGTTGGTTTCAATCTGAACTAAGACGGACATCGCTTAATCTAATACGCTATCCATAAGAACTCAGAATATATATACATTATGGGTTCGGAAATGGATATTGTAGAAATTACAAATGGAATGACAAACTTTGATATACCATGAAGGGTCCCCCTGGATGTACTATAAGTTTGGTCGAGCTAACTTGGGCTTACACACAATTGCTCTCAGGGTATAGGGTGAACCAGTCCCCCGGTGTGCAGGCAGCGAATTTGAATAGACAAGTTGGGTACTCTTCGAAGGACTGACCAGTGTCCTTAAAGAGACTGGAGCTACGGGAACCGATAGGCCATACAGAGAGCGGACCATCTCTGTAACCGGTACTTAGTGAGGTCCCTTTGGAGTATAGGTGATGGCTGTTGGTAAAGGTCAGAGCCATTTCCAATACGCTGTTGCATTCATGTGTTTGAAATTGCAACTCTGTTGACTACGCCTGCAGGGAACGCTAGTCGACGCTTTGTATTTTACTCAGTAGTAAGATCACCGTCAGGTCATGGCCACACGAAAAGGTACCGTCTTTAAATTTGATCACGTATACTCCGAAGGGTATAAAAAAATTTATAGCAAAATGACTACAAAATTTGCTTTAAAAAACGTACCTTTAATAAATTTCCTGTTTTTTTTAATTAACTTAAATAAATCTACTTTTGAAAAAGTTATCTTAAAAAAATATTTAAAATATAAATAAGAAAATTTAAAGCTGGCAGAATGTAACTTTTCTTGTTTTCTTTGGAAAACGTCCGCGTACATTTGAAAAATAATTTTTCTTTATAAAAGTTAAATTACAAAATGAACCAAAGCCGAAAAAGAAAATTTTAATTGATTTATGAAAATCACTGGTTCAACCCCTGGCTGGAAAAAAATTAAAAAATAAAAAACTATATTAATTTTTATTTTCAATAAGAAACTTATTAAAAAAGTATGAAATAAATAAAGCACCACTAAAATGCTGGGATATTTAAATTGACTTCTGCATAAATTTATTTTGTATTTATATGTATTTCCATTTGACTTCCTCCTTCAAATAACTTCTTAAGAAACTTATGTGTATTTCAATTCTTTTGATTTCATTTCTTCTAATTTTTTTTCTTTAATGTTTGACCTTCGGTATTTGAAAAAATATTACTTCCTCTCGCTAATCCCTTTAAAAATATTTGCAAATATATAAATATATTACAACAACAAAATACAATTATAACTAATAAACTTAATTAAAAGGGCAACTTAATATTCAATCTTTTTCCAATTTCGTGTTAAAATTAAAAAAAAAATAAACACAAAGGAAAAAATACAAATTTGAAACTGCATTTATAATAAAAAATAAAAATGATTATAAAATGATATGCTTGTTATTTTATTTAAGTTGATCATTTAAATCATTTTTTATTCATTTCCATGTTAATTTGCAAAATACATAACAATAACAATAACAAAAAAACAACAATACAATTCACATGAAAACACCAAGGGACAAACTGGCGGACAGACAGGCAAACAAATGTATTAAAAATTCATATGTGTGAGCAAAACTCATTCAGATACACTTTAGATCAACACGTACCAAACAACAACACCAACAGCAATCAGCAATAAAATGCAAATTAAATGCTGTAGATTGCGTTAAGAATACAAACACATTATTTACTTAGAACCTCCTGCTGTGCTTCCGAATTAAGTTTAAGTCCGGAGGCTAAAACCAAAATGAGTTTTACTAATTTCTCTCTTGTCTGTTGGGCTTGATGGACGGGTATGCCAGCGAGAACAGATGAAACAAAAAAAATGAAATACTGGGAACCTTTAAGTAACAAGAAACTACAATTCCAAGCCAACCAAACCAAACCCAACACTTGGCCAACCAACCAACTAACAAACCAACCAGTTAACCTACTAGTCATTTATTGCAATATTTTAGATTTAAAAGAAAATTAACCAAAAACCATTTAAGGAAAAAAAATCTGTAGGTTTCTCTTTTTTTTTTTGGCTATGGTTTGGATGGCGCGCGGTAGAGCTGCAAGTTCCCAGCTTCATTACCATATCCTTGAGATGATTATTATAAAATACAACCAAAATACAACTCGAGTCTTTATGGTTAATAACAAAATATTAAGAGAACAAAAACTTTTATTTAACAAAAACAAAAACAAAAAAAAAAGCAAAAACACATTGATCGATTTTAAATGAGATTTTACAAACAAAAAAACAATTTTTTTTTTTGGTTTTTTTATAAATATTATCTGTGCCATAACAGCGGCAACTACACTACCAACACAACATTAAAACAACATCCATATCAGCATCAGCCTGAAAGTCATGAATCAAAAATATTCAAATGAGATATTGTGGCGGTTTTATGAAATTATTACCTTTAAGCCAGTGTCCAGTTTTAAGTTGAAGTAGCTGCTTAAATGGCTACACCCCGCCCGATTATGAACAAAATGTAAGAAGTGAAATAAAAACCCTAAATATGATTAAATGAAAAAAAGCCTACTACTACCAACAGCCCAATGTCCAATCATTTCTCCATCCATCCAGCTGTCCTTGCTTTTGGCCATCTAAACTTTTACTACCAACGAACAAACAAACAAAAAGCAGCCAACCTAAAATGCTTAAAGCCACACAATTTTACTAACATGCGTTTTATATTTTTAAATAAAATTTTGTTCTTTTGTTGTTGTGCATTTTAGGCCAAATAATAAACTAAAAAATCGCCGTTGAAAGTAGGGCGTTATCGCTGTGAGCTGGCTAAACAAAAATTTAACACAATTTAAAATATGCAAAGTAGAATCATAATGATGGTGATGATGCTGGTGTTTTTCTTGAATTTATTTATTTTTTATTAAAAAAAATATTAACGTCAAAAAAAAAAAATTCAAATAAAACTCCTTTTCTAAATGAGATATGACGCCTTTTTTTATAATATTTTTGTTTTTGCATATTTTAAGCCACTGTTTAATTAAAGGGATCTCTTATTTCTTTCCCATCAACTCAACAAAACCACCAGCCATGTTTGCATTCTAAAAAGTAGACACGTGACAGCTCTTGAAAAGCAAGAAATTATAAGAAATTATAAGAAACTTCAAAAACCTAATCGAAACCTTAAGGGCAACGTACATACGTTTAATAAGTGCTAGAGACAGGTGCAATAAAATGGTAAAGAAATAAAAGCCTGTAATTAACTAAAAAACAAAACAGAATAAAAATATCACATGCGATCAAATGAATAGTTAATTGATGGGAATTTTATTTAATTTTGAAATTGAAGTGTAAAAATGTGTGTAAATGTGACAACTTTCAACGCCTTAATTTACAGCTGTATTTTAAGTTTTATTGTATTTAATTCACAGCTGTAATGAAAGTGAGGTTATGTAACTTTAGTTGGAATAATTTTTTATTTTATTCTATTTAACGAGTTAATTATATTTATTAATACAAAAATAATTTTTACAGGAATAGTTAATTATTTGATTACTGACTTATTTTAATTAGATAAAGTAAGATTAGACGAAGCGATAAAAAAAAGTTAAAAGTTTTTCTCATCTAAGAAAAAATCTAAAGAGGTTTGGAGAGCACAGTTATTTAACATACTTGTTGTCCAACTATTATTCACATACAAATTATCTGTGATTATTTTTTTTTTAATTTTGAAATGCATTAAAATAAAAGGGTCATTTTACACAATATTGAACTAAAAAAGAAAATTGAAGGGTAAAATTTCCGTGCGTATGTTTTGAGAACCATTAAAGTACAGTATTGCGAGCCAAATTTTAACAAATAAAAGTACTATATTCGGCTATGTCGAGTCTATATACACTTCACCATATATGTAAACCTAGTTTAACTGATACGCGCCAAAGAAATTTAAATTCAAAATAAAAAGTTTGCTTAAATAATTTTTAATTAAAAAAAAAGAAAACATAGAAAGACATTAATAAGTCCCAGGAGTGTATATCTCCAATAAAAATCTAAAACAAGTAAAAACACTTTATTCGGCTATGCCGAATATTATATACCCTTCACCAGAGACAGAGAATTAAAAAATTAATAAAAAAAATTTTTTTTTGGATAAAAATGTCATCGGCTCTTAATGGGTTAAGCACTTAAAACAAAATTTAGTTTTACTTAAGGATCACTTCAAAAGCTTTAATATGATATATTGATATTTTAAAAATTTCAGATACCCGTAACTCGGAATACACTCCAGTTTATTTAAATAACAACAGGAAAAAATGTATATGTTACTGCGAATTTTTAATCAACCAACCAAGACAAAAAGGTGCAATATTTTTTTTAGATATTTTGTTTTATTGTTTATTATTATCGATATTTTTTTAATGTTGTTGTAATTTATTTATTAAAGTTAAAAAAAAAAAAAACTACTGGAAAACAGAGAAAAAAAATAGTTCAATTGAATAAGAACGCAAAGATAAGTTTGAAAAACATAAAAATTATTCACTAAATAAGATTTTACTGTTAAGAACTATTTGGCTTGAATTGTTGTCTAATGTTTAGAAATGAGTGTTGCCTCCATAATGCTTTATAACCTCAAATATGCGACTTGGAATGGAATCGTGGAGAGTTTTTAGGTAAACTAAGGAAATTCCGTCCCAAGCAGTCTCGGTTGCACAGATCAACAATGAAACGCTTTCATATTGTTTACCTCCAGACGTTTTCTACTATGTTGAAGTCTGGTAAGTAGGGTGGCCAGTCCATCAGCGTCACATTTTGATCACTTATCCAGGCTTTTACCGCTCTGGCATTGTGTATCGGAGCCTTATCCTGTTGGAAAATCTAACGCAAAGGTTCAAAAATGTTACTGCATTCCGCAAAAGCTCATTTCAGAATGTTTTTTTATTGTTCTGCGTTTAGTTTTGTCATTTTAAATTGTAGTTTAATTTGGCCATAGTATGATAGGGCAACCCATACCATAATTCCACCAGTTCGACTGTGTCGTCGGCTTAATACTATTTCCTCTTTTGTAATAATCACAATCAAACGCAGAACAGTCGAAATACTACCATACTGTTGGCGATAAGATACTTGCTGGTCCTCCTTTCATATTTTCCCAATAGGAATTTCGATTTTTGATGTAATTGAAGATAACACAAGCACTTCTGCCGATTTTCTCTCCAATCTTTCTAAAGGATGACTTTTGTTTTTTGTTTAGTTTCCATTAGAAAAATAAGCAACGTGTTTTTGTGCCCACTTAGTATGAAGCCAATCTTATCAGACACGGCACGGCGGAACTTTTGCATGGTTGGCAAAGCTTGTGCCCCTCAGTCTCCACTTTTGTAACGTACTGCCATTTGTGGCGAGGGTATCATAGTTTCCATAGAAAAAAATCAGAAGAAATGTTTTTTACATTTATTTTTTAAATAGAGCATTGATTATTTTTTTATAATTTACATCAATTTGACTTCTTCTTAATACAAAATTGACGCTAATTTAATTTAAATTTTTTTAATTAAAAATACTCAATTCCGGAGAATTATTACTTCCCGGTTTTTCAATTCCCAAAATCGATGCTATCTTGCGCACGTTCAGTTATCGCTTAGCGACAAACTACTTAAGAAAGAATTACGACGATATGTCGTCTGCCATTTGGTTTGCTTCAGATATTGAAACTTGATGTTTAACTAAATAAAAAAAAAAAAAAATAAAAAATTTTCCTAGTTGAAACAACAGGAATCATAACTTAGCACTTCCATTTTCAATTTAGCCTTTTAAGTTATAGAATAAAGAAATAATAATAATTAAAAATCATAATTCCAACTAAACAATCTACTGCCAGCCGACAAACTGTTCTAACAAAAGTGTAGCTAAACTGAAATAAAATCAACATTTAAGCACTTAAAATAGAAATTTTATAGCATTAAATGACTCAATTGTTCCATGGCACAGTACAGCACAGCACTTCAAAATACATGATGACTACGATTATCTTCAACAGAATCATCAATATCAAAATCCAACATCATCATCATCTGCAGCAGCGGCATAAGGCTCAAATTCAGACTTAACATTAGCGTCAACATCAGTATTCCACGTATCATCTGTTGGATGGCGTAAAATAAATTGGTGGTATTACACTCGTAATGTTATGCCATGTTATTGTGTGTTAAATATAATATTTCTGAGAAAACTTCAAAAAGACAAAGGGAAGACATAGCAACAACAAAATGATCAGTGCAACAAATCGTAACAAACGAAACGCGTTAAAAATGTTAAAGCCCAGCACGAAAAGCGGCAATTAAATAATGTAATAAGATAAAAATATATTCATACAATTTACAATAAAAACAAAAACAAACAAGAAGAAAAAAAAAGGAAAACAGGAAAATAAAACTAGAACGCCCAAATAGCTTGGGTGGCGTGGCGTGTCATTTTAACTGCTCTTATAGACTCTAAAAAGATGCTGGTACCAAAAAAAAAAAAAAATCCAACAAACAAGAAATACTCCATCCAACTCCAAACATTAAAAGTGAAGTTTTAAACAAGATACTAATGAAGATGATTCTTTCCAAAAAAGCATAAAAAACCAGCAACTAACAAACAAATGAATATCGATACTGTTGGCAATGATGATGACGATGATGATGATGCAGCAACTGCAGCAGTCTGCCTGGTGTGAGTTTTATTATTTTATCATTAAAATATTACACACAAACCCATGAAACAAAGCCACTCACTAAATGTACAACAAACAATAAAAAACAATAATCAATGCGTTTGTAATTTAAACAACACAATCACCACCACCTCCGTTGACAAAACCAGCACAAAGACGTTACAAAAAGTCAACATAAAAATTGTTATTTTAAAAAGAAAATGAGAAAAATAAAAACCAAACAAAAGCAACCGCATCCAAAGAATGCATAACATTCATATGAAAAAGATATAAAGAATTAAGAAAAATGAGAGGAGCAACAAAAAAAAAACATAAAAGAAAGACAAAAGAAACACCTTCTTCAACTTTTAAATGCATCTGGGAATTTATTACAATATAAAGTGCGCATCAAATACAATAAAAACAAAACAAAGATGCATAATGCAGAAACATAAAGCCCTTACAATGAGTATATGACCTGTTTATCAAAAACCATAGATCAATGATCAAATTAGTATTGACAGTTGGGGTTAATTTTATAGCAGTAGATTTCCATTGATGAAGGTCTAAACTTTTGGGAAAGTAAAAGGGAAGTTTATGGCCTTATCTGATAGATATAAGATGTTTGAAAGTTCAAAAGAATATATAACACTGTGTACGCTATAATAGCAATTGTAAAAAAATAAAGGGTGTCCCCTTAAGTAAGATATTTTCCCGCAAACGACCTTACATTTTAACCGACTTAAAAAAAGAAGAAGGTTATAAAGTCATCTCACCCATTTCTGAACCGATTTTTTCATTTTTTTATTATAAAACTAATGCTTACAGATTCCGTTTTAAAATCAGTTCATATTTTCAAAAATAAAAGGGTGACCCCATACAAGATTTATGTTTTAAAGTGTATTATGGACATTAAAAGGCGCCTCTAAAAAAACTGCGCTTCACTTTAACACCCAATAGCACAAAGTAATACAAAAATAAATGCAAAAATTAAAGGGTGTCTCCACAGGTGACTTAAATTCACTTATATTGGCTTTTTTTTCGAATCGTTATAGGAAATCGCTTGAAAATTAGACAGAATATCGATTAATATAATCGCTATAACAACAATTATAAATACTCACAATTTTAAATTAAAGGGTGTCCCAGTAGCTCGCTTAATTTGATGTATATGACAATGTTTTTTAACGGTTGTAGACAGACGTTTAAAATTAACAAGGAATCTGTATTTCTTAGTCTACTATAACAATATTGGTATTGGAAATTAAAGGGTATTCCAATATTTTTGTAATTTGATAAATGTGATCAATCTTTAAAACCAATACAGACAGCTGAAATTTACAAGAAGCCTGTAAGTCTGCTATAACAAGTATACTATTTGAAATTGAAAATTAAAGGGTGTTCCCATAATTAACGAAATTTGACCTCTATCTTTTGAACTTTTATACACAAACACTTGAAACTTATATTGACTTTGTCTAGTGTAATAAGAAGCAAAAATATTTGAAATTATAAAATAAAGGGTGTTAAATTAGTTGATTTAATTTAATGCTTATGCCCAACCTGTTGAACAGTTCTAAGCAGACGGGTTAAATTTGATATTTTTTTCCAATCAGGAATTAAACTGTGGGATATTATAAACGAATTAAAATTTACTTTTTTGGCTTAAGTTCATTTTCTTATTTAATTTTTATTAAGAAAAATTATTTTTCAAATGTATGCGGACGTTTTCCGAAAAAATAATTTTCTTTCTAAAAATTAAATTAAAAAAGAGACGGTTTAAATTTAAAAACATGAAACTGTATTGCTAAATCCGCTAAAACAGCCAGTATAAATTTTGAATTTGAAATTAAGGAGTGCTCCTATAGCTCCAGTGGATTTTATGGATGTGACCAAACTTTTTAACCGTTACAGATAGACATCTGAAAACTATTTTGAAGTCGGTATTTCTCTTGCAAGCCTTTATAAGCAGATTTAAATTTTAAAAACATCTTATAGTTCGAAGTCGTTTATAATGATTAATACAAAAAGGTAAAATTAAAGGGTGCCCCATATATAACGTGATTTTACGGCTGTAAGACTCAATCTCAACAGGCAGAAATGAAAATTTTTATGTAGTGTTCAGTTTTTCACAACAAATATAACAAACCAATATTACAAATTAAAGGGTGCCCTATACAAAATTTAATTTTGATTTATGGAAGCTAACTTACAAGCCGCAACAGACAGCTTTATGAAGCTATTGCATTTAATATAAATAATAAAATTTAAACTGTAAGGGGGTTTCTATGAAAGAGCTGATCTTGACGTACAATTACATATAACGAATAAAGCACCCTTTTATCCATAAAAAAATTAAGATAAATCATTAAAAAATTAGTTATAAAGGAATTTTTGTTGTAAGAAATGCAAAATATTAATTTTTTTTAATGTTCGAAAATTCGAAATTAATTTCGAAATATGAAAAACATATTTTTTTTTGCAAATTGTCGGAAAGTTTGCAATAAGATAAAAGAAATTCAAAGTTTTAAGCAGTTTTAAAAATTCGAATTTAATTTCGAATTTAAGTCAAAAAAAATTTTTTAAGAAAAATTGGAAAATTTTAAAACCTAAAAAATCGATTCAATTAAAACAAACTTTTAAAAATTAGTTCGGGAAGTAATTTGCTTATTTTAGTGTAGCACACTTGTGCAACAATAGTGTATTAAATCAATTTTTTATTTTCACTTTTTACACATATTTATTTACTATAAAAATTTACTGCAGCTTATCATGCTTTTAAAGTTTAATTTTAAAAAAAATTTTATTTTCAGTTACATAATACACTTTTACAGCACAAGTGCAATATGTGTATAATTTTATTTTATTTAATAAATTATTTTTAACGAGCTCAAAACGTTTTTATAAGCTTAAAAGCAGTTAGAATTAAACTTAAAAACAAATGGAAAAATGCTTCTTGTTAAACTTTGGATTAAAATTAATTTAAAATCTCTCAGACTGGAAATAAATATTAAAATTAAAATTTCATATCGAATGATAACGCCATCGTAATACAACGTAAAAATTATTGCGCCATAAAATTTAAATTATACAATCACAAATAAAAAATATAAAACATCGATAAATTGCTACTATTGTTGTTAAAGTATTTAATTTTTTTTTTTTTTTTTTGAAAAATCACTTTTGAGAAATAAGAAGAAATTTCATCAATTCATACACAGGTGAACGCACTAACAGCATCCGCACCTACACTCAAAACAAACCAGCTGCTGTTAAGTTGACTACACCTAGATTTATATTGTGATTAAAACCTAAAAAATAACTACAATAAAAGCAACATCAACATTAATATCAGCAGCAATAACAACGATTACAACATGTTAAAAATATAAGAAAAACCTTTTCTTTTTGAATGTCCATTCGTACGTCTGTTTTTCGTTCATTTATTTGTGTTTGATTTGATTTAAGTTTCTTTTTATTATTTCTGCTGTTGCTGTTATTGTTGTTGTTGTTGCTATTTTAAAATCTTTTGTTATGAGCTCTATAAATTTTAAGTGGATATCAGTAATAAATTTCACTAATTTCTGTCATTCTACAGTTCAAGTGCCTCAAAATAGATTCAGTCAAACTAAAAGACCAAAAGAAAAGAAAAAAACAAAAAAAAAAGGAATCAAATGTATCGAATTGTATTGAATAGAAATCATAAGCATCCTCTCTAAACAATGTAAAGCAAAACCAATTCAAAAGAATGGTATCACATTGAATTGGAATTTAGTTGTGGTGTGTGTGTTTGAAAGTTATTGACTGACTACAAATGACGAACAAATGCCCATATTGTTGCAATTGTTTATTTTTTGTGAGTGAGAAAATGTTGTTAGACAATGATTTTGTTAAATAGAAAGAAAGAGAGATACAAAATAAATTCTTTTTGGTTGAGAAGGGTTTGTGGTTTTTGGGTTGTTGCCTGTAAGTCTGTGTGTTATTGCTTTTAACCACTTCATTGTGAAGCGTCAAAGGTTAAGCGATGTTTATGCTGACTTGGCAAACCGTGTATAAATCGACTGCCTCTTAGCATGTTTCCACTTTTTTCAGCCAAGTAACAACATTCGACCAGCTGAGTTAAGAGGTTCTTTGAGAAAAGCTTTGTAGGCTTGTTTAATGGCATGGTGACAGGCCAGACGTATAGACTGACTTATTGATGACTGTATAGTTGCTTCAAACATATTTTCAATACATTTTTTTTGTATCTTAATTTTCTTGGATTTTAAAATGACTTTTTTGATTTACTGTTTTTAATTTTTAAGTGCCTACCATCACCTTCAATAAAATTTTTTTCTTGTTAAATTACTTTAACGCTTAAAAATTTTTTTGAAGGGGGATCTAACTCTTTTTTGGGTTCAATTTCTCTTTTCTTTCATCTTATATCGCGCTCTTTATGTACTGAGCATTTGCTATGGGTATCACGTAAAATGTCTTATATGGCATCAGCTGTGTGATACGTTGCGCATCTTCTTTTAGATCATTAGATCTTTTAGATCATCAGTATTACAATGCTGTCTTAGGCTCTACTTCGTTATTTACTGAAAGGTTACTAAGTCGTTTAGGTGGGGTGGGCATAAAGAAAGAAAGAAAGAAGCTCGAGTAATTTGTACTTAAAATAAGCAGGAGCGCTGTAGAACTTTGGATTTTAGTACGCGCTCTAAGAACTCTAAATTGTGAACTTTAGCTTAAATTAAAAAATTTATCTTTAAAATTTAAAAAATCGTGCTGATAAAGAAATATAAAATCCATGTTGATTGTTGTTGTTTTTGCGTAAACTTTGTGTTTTGTTTTTACTTCATTGTTTGGACAAAAATATTTATTTAAAATATTTGTGAGAAGTTTCCTGAAGAGCTAAGTTAGCGGTAGCGAAATGGCCATTAAAACGTGCTTTCACCTTCAATAGTCAATAATGGTGATTTTAATAATTCGGTCGGTATAATTAGCACGTTTTTTTAAAGTTTAAAGTTAAATTAATAATTATTCCCGTGATTTGATATTTAAAAAAAAATGTTATTCTACTCCTATTAAATTCTTAGATTGCCTTATAAGCCGATTCGTTCTTACAACAGAGATTCGTTCTTAAGAGAAAGCAACACATCCGAAGAGAATTTTTAAAGTCCATCCATCCATCACTCTTAGAGAAACCCTTAATTTCAAGCAATGCCCTTAATTTGTTTTATCCCTGGATCTAATTTTTCTGAATGACTTTTTAAAAGAAATTTACAAAATACATGTGGGCCCTGATTTTCATATCACCTGAACGGATTCATAAAAGCTCGAATGAAACAATAATTCCTGCAACTCATGAGATCAGTAACAATTGGACTAAAATTATTTTATACCGAGTATTTTTATTTTTTTTTTTTTGTGAAACTCAATAGAACTTAACCGTTAAACTAACAGTTATACAGCAGCTCTGACTTTTAGACATTTATGACCTCTAAACTCTGGCAAATCATCATTAATTATTCAGATTTTCTTGAAGAATCAGTCATCAAATAATGGAACTCCTAAACGCAAAATGTGTTTAGCGATCAAGCTCATTTCCGGCTTAATGGGTTTGTTAAAAAAAAATCTACTGCTCTATTTAATCCCAAAAAATACACTGTTTGATGTGTGGCATTATAAGACTTTTTTCCTTCAAAAATTAAGCCTGAGCTCGTTTAAGGTCGATTGAGATCGTTACCGAACCATGATCATTCATTTATTATTTGCACATACGGATGATATTGATCCGAAAGACATGTGGTTTCAACAGGATGACTTTACATACCATACAGTGACCGCAACCATCGACTTATTAAAACAAGAATTTTCCGATAAATTGAAATCCAGAAGTGACCTGTCATTTACCTTCTAAGGAGGCGCAATTCAATACCTCTCGGTTGTTTTCTGTAGGGCCACGTTCACTCACTGGCTTATCACGGTAAACTAGCAACAATGACCGTCTCTAAAGCTTACAAATCTTTTGTGTGACTTACGGCCAGCAATGCGCATTAAAGTGTCCCAACATGGACATCAAGTCATATGTCCGGAATAAATTTAAATTAATAAATCACACAGAAATTCAGCAATTACATTAATTTCTTACATTTAAAGATCTTAACTGCAACATTTTAGTGTTTACCATTCCCTTAAGAGTCACCTTTTATTTTTATTTATTTTAATTTATTTAAAATATTTTGTTAAAACCTCTTAATTTTTCCAGCTGCCAGCAATCTTAAACTAAACACAGTTATTTCTTGTTTTTTAGCTTAAAAAATATTGCTTCCTCAAATCAATCAAAAAGTAATTTAATACCAATAGAAATTATTGTCTGTTATTTTGATTATTTATTTACGTTAAACTAATGTACATTTTGTTTGTTTTTCTTAAGTGATCTCAAATGCAAATTATGGATTATCTAATCACTTTAAAGCTTAAGACCCACAAACAAACAAAACCTTAAACGACTTTCGTATATGAATGACTAAATAATCACAGCGACCAAAAAAAAAAAAAAACTTACAAATTAATTTTTCTCTTCAAATAAAAAAAAAATTTTGTTTGTATTGTTGTTTTGAATTGTTTAACAATGAGAAAAGGAAAAACAAGGAAATTTTTACAGAATTGTTTTGTTGCATTTGTTAATGGAAAATAGCGTTACAATCAGCTTGTAAGAGAATGAAAAAATTTTTTAAAAAACTTCGTATTTTTAAAAATTTTCGTTTTCATAATTTTTATTTTTAATTATTGAGGCTTAAACAAATAAAGAATTTTTATTTAATACAGCTTAACTATTCATTTGTAAGAAAAATATATTTAAATCAGTTGGGTTAAATTCACTTTTTCGTTTTGTTGATAACTTTTTTAATTTGTTTAAACATTTAAAATATTTAATAATTTATGGCAAAAACAATATGTCTAAGAGGTTCTGGAAAGCACGAAAAGTAAAGAATTTCACAGACTGGACATATGCGTAACTTAAGAAATACTTTGGTTGTATTTAGAAAATAAATTATTATTTCGGCTTAAGTTCACATCTATATTAATTTTTGTTTTTTTTATAACAAACATTTTCTATACGGTAACCGGGTAGAAAAATCAGTGAGAAATGATTTGATCTTTCAGTGCACGGATCTGTTAAAAATAGTTTTTATTAAACCAGCAAAATCAGTCAAAAATTGGGTGGCTCATGTTTAATTCAAAGCAAAAGAAGATTTATTTCCAAATATTTCCGATGGGAATTCGATAATTGCTAGTAAATTTAACATTTTTTTAAATAGAAAATATTTTTAAATATCTATAGTTTGGAAAAAATTATTGACTTAATTTGCTCGACTTTTTTTGACTACAAGTCTGAATTGCAATAATTCAAATTCGCAAGAAATCGACAGTTTTACAAAAATTCCAGATTTTAATAAAAAATGAAATAAAAATAAAATAAATAATAAAGACATAAGTGAAATGCTGAAAAATTTTAAGATCTAAAAAATTATTAGAAATTAAACAAATTAAAGAAAATACCAGAAAATCTAAAATTGTAAAGTAAAGTTCGAAAATTCGTGAAACATATAAATTTTAAAAATTTGAAAAAGCAAAAAATAAAACAAAAAAAAAGGTGACACGTTCGCTATAAAAAAATATACTGCAACATTAAAAAACAAGAAGGAGTGCTATGTTCGGCAATGCCAAATCTTATATACCCTTCACCATGTATGTAAACCTAATTTAGTAAAGTAATTCTAATCGAAAATACAAAAATTAGGGTGGCAGTAAATTAAAAAATTAAAAAAAAAATAATACAAAAATGTCATTGGCTCTTAAAAAAATTAATATTTGAAAAAAATTTAATATTTTCAGAAAGATCTCTTCAAATGGATTTAAATGATACCCATATTGTTGTTTTAAAAAAATATGGTGCACAATGGTACTTTTCTATAAAAATTTTAAAGTCCCATAACTCGAAAAATATGAGCGGGCGTCAATTTTTTCACTTGATTTTTATTTTGTAATTCTCTATCTCTCTATAAATTTGTTTTCTCATTGGAGTTACTTTATTCTTCCAAATGTTATGGAAAAAATAGAGCCAGGCGTGGTGTTTAGCCAACTGCCTCGAGGGACGTGGACCGATCCTGCTGATTTTCAATAGCAACTACTACGAAACAATGTCTGCTCGATTGGCGTATTTAATTTTTCTCTAGTTCATCTAGTGCCTTGGCAAAGTTGATTTTAACACTAACACAAACGGACAGATAGACAGACGGACATCGCTCAATCGACTTCGCTATGCACAAGAAGTCAGAAATAGATATGGAAGAAACTGCAAACGCAATGACAAACCAAGATATATATTTTTCCAATTTTTGTGGTGAAGGGTATAAGTATTGAAATCTTATAAAAAATCCACCAAGTTCGAATTGGATTTAAACATCATCAACTTCGCACTTCATATGTTTTTATATGTTTTTAGTATTTTTTGTTTAAAAGTTTTGGCCCTAAAGGAATCAAAATATTACAATTAGGATTTCTATGGGGACACCCTTAAATTTATAACTTTATTTTTTATATTTGTTATAGTAGAAACACAATCTGTATAAATTTTCAGAGTCTGCCTGTTGCAATTCGAAAGTTTAATTTATGTAAATTTAAATTGAGTTCTGTATGGGGTACCTTTTGGCAACTTTCTATAGGAACAATCTTTAAATTTCAACATAATCTTATTCTTTCTTGCAGTAAGTCTACACAGAAAGACACAATCTTAAGCAGTGTCTACATTTTCAGAGAAATGGCGGCCTGTGATCGACGTTTATAGAGACATTGGGACGCCAATGACAGGACTACATTTATATGCTTTGAAAATAGACTTCTAAAACAATAAATATTTATTTTCGTTATAATTTATCATGACTTTATTCTCTTATCTGATATGTTCTTTCCCAGATGCACACTTTTGCTTTAAAAGATTTTTATTTCATAAAGTTTATTAAACGAATCATTAACTGGAAGAGTGGAGGTTTTTAAAAAGTTTTACTAGAATTTTAGTCAAAAAGTTTTATTCATATTAATTTTTAGTTGTTAATTATTGACAAAAATTTAAACAACAAATGCCTTAACAACTCTGTATATGAACTTTCATGAACAGTTATTTTCCTTCAAAAATGATTTAAAAAAAGTACTTGAGATTTTTTTTTTTTTGGTTCCTATTATTTGCACCAAAATAAATATTTTAATACACAGTAAAAATAAATAAAATTAAAATCTTATGAACACACAACAACACATTTTATTGTTAATAATAATAACAGAGAACAAAAATATGAATAAAAAGGAAAAGCTATAAAATCGTTAAAATTTATCATTTGTTTAGCAGGTTTTTTGAAAAATGTAACAATTCCTTTAAAAAACCAAATCATGTTTCATGACCATTGAAAACAATTGATTAACTTGATCTCAATTTTGTACAAATTTAAACACACAAAAGGACAAAAAATATTTTATAGATTTTATGCGTTTGTGTTCATTATGGTTGGATGGGTGATTGTTATTCTTCTATTGATGGAAATAAAGTCCACTTGAACAACAGAAGTCAATTCATTTTAAACTGTTGCGTAAATATAAAAAAAACTGATAATGGATCTTGGCCATTATCGTCAATACAATGTCTCTCTATTCATTCAATAAATACAACAAAGTACTCTGAAACATTTAACACTCAAACTCAAGATTTAGATTTTTGTTGTGCTGTAAGTGTTTTTTCAAAATCTTGTTTAGATATCGATGATGACCGTTGTTAGTCTTAATAGTTCGTAGAAATTGAATTTTAAACAAAAAGTAACAATGTTTATTTAATGGTTTAACAAATAAATTATGACATTTAAACAATAATATAAATATTCAGTTTCAGTTAAAAATACAGAAAAAAAGGAAAATCCTAAAAAGGCGAATAAATGAGAATTTATAAACAAAATTTATTTTTTCTTTAATTTAATAAATAAAAAATAATCTTAAATATTTTTTGGATGATTTTATTGAAATAAAAAACAGTATGATTTATAACTGTAACTGGGGTTAAGAAAACAAAAACTGAGCAGGGGTTCTCATCAAATTCCTGCTCACGGACCCTTAGTAAAATAATTTTTTTTCACGGACCCCTCTGAAGCCCAAGTTCAAAATAAAACTTATTATTTTTGAAAACACTGTTTTTTCGGTTCTTCATGCGGACCCCTCGGATGGTTGCTACGGACCCCTTGGGGTCCACGGACCCCCATTTGAGAACCGTTGCCTTAGAGTATGAGTAATGCGTTCACTATTTTTATTTCGTGAGTAGAGTGTTCATTTTTTTGCTATTTAGTTCCGCAACAAAGATCTTATGAGAGTTTGTTTCTGAAAACGTGATGTGTATCAAAGTCAAAAGAATCTTAATAATTTTTGTTATTTTATTAATCAGGAAGACCTACACTTGAAAAACCTTCGAAATAATTTTATTGTTAAAATTCCATTTTCGCGAAAAATATTTTCTTTGAAATAAATTCTCTTTATAATTTATTCTTAAGCAGGCATATCAACATCCACGATCCACCTACTCGTTTGTCTATAGTGTGCTAAAATATTACTGTTTTGGGTCTTAGTTTTCATGGGAGTCATGATAAGTGAGTAAGTTTTTTTGTCATCGCAGTTGGGGTCGCATAACTTGACCACGCAGATTATTTTCCACATATTTTCTTAAAAAAGTATTGACAGTTTTAGAAACTGGAGGTAATGGTCCAGTATTAAATTTATCTTCATCGAAAAGGATCTTTCAGATTTTATGAACAGCGAAATTCTTGTGATAATTTAAATTAGAATAATGTAACACTAAGGCTTGAGTTCGCATCCCAGCCGATGCCAATAAGCATATTTTCACTTATCTAAAGACTAATCTTAAAATGGTGAAATGTCGCAGAACTGATTGATATGAGAGAGGGCGTCTTTATTGGTAGCAGAATTACATGCGGTCGCGCGTCTATCAAATTTTTGTACCTTTATTTTTGTCATTATAGAGAATTTTTTAATTTATCACTCGTGAGCTTAAGAAATGAAACTCGCGAGTGAAATGTTATTTTCTAAACTCGCGAGTAAAATTTTCTTTTCAAAATAAAAAATAAAACTTTCGAAGAGAATTTAAAATTTTAGTCAAAAATAAAAATCAAATCGCAAGTCAAGTTAAAGCAAATTTCTCACGAGTTAAACTTTTTTGTGGACAAATAAAAGAGAATTATCTTCTTGAATTGACTTTTTTTCCCTAAACTTAATGGCGGTATTCGTGGCTCATCTCTGAATAACGTAAGAGGACGCCAAAAACGCAAAAATGAAGGCTGCTGCCTCAGCATTCCTGCTTTAAAATTATGATCTTAAAGTCTTTATTACATAAATTACAAATCGGCGAAAGTTTTAGGTTCAGCTGTGGTTAAAATTTCAAGTTTAATTAATTGAATAATGGATAATTAAATAAATAATTCTGAAATTTATCTCCTAAATTTTTTTGTGTTCACACATGTTAACAAATGAAACTTCAAAATTTGTATAGAACTTTTGGAAAAGATTCACAAATTAATACATCTCGAACTAAACAATGATTGCAGATAAACACTTGAGTAAGGGAATTTGAAATTGATCTGTTCTTTTCTTTCTTTAACTCAAATAAAAAAAAACTTTTAAAAACCAACTGAGCATTTATAAAGATTCCACTTAATAGCACCGTTTTGTCTGCTTTCATCAAATAAAACGTTTTTCTTTTGAAACGCAACAGAAAACATAAAAAGAAAAGGAAAACAATTCAGCAGCATTTTAATACAGAGGATCAACAATTTTATATCCATCATCATTTTATAGTGTCAGCAGCAGTGACCACAGTCAGGCAGACATTTTTAACTCTAATATTTTGTTCTTGGATTTATTTCATTTTACTACACACGCATTTAACATCGCTTAGCATCATTTACTTCCCATTTATAAAATTTTTCATGTTTTTTTTTTTTAGAGTCATTTACAAAATAAAAGAAAGAAAATTTGTTTGTGCTAAAAGCTGTTCGTCATGCAATCGTTACGTGTTGGTATGAATCCTTTTCTTTCCATCACTGAGTGCAGTGGTGAGTAGAGAACTGAATACCGTCACTTATTCCTGGAATAATAATTCAAACATCTACATAATACTCTCGCTTATACTTTAAATTTTTCGATTTGATTCCTTTTGTTTGTATTTTTTTTTTTTTAATATTTCGTTTTAAGATTTTGTGAAAAATGCACCATAAAAACTATAATTTGTAACAAATTCGTAAAATATGTCAGACTAGAAATTAAATCAAAAACTTTTGTTTCACAAAAATTCCCAGGCTTTAAAAAAAGGTATTAAAATGATTTAAAACGTTTAATGGCATCAAGAAGCAAAAGAAAAAAAAAAACTGAAAATAAAATAAAATTGCTGCAGAACCTTAAATTTTATGCACAAATTTAAAGATTTATTTCTTAGTTTCATATACATGCTGTAAAACTTGACTTCCTACTTTGTATAAATCCAAATAAATTTTAAAGAAAATAAAAAAAAGTGTAGGATCACATTAGAGTGATCTAAACGTTTAATTGTAATTAAAAAAAAAAACTCTAAGAATTTAAAGGCCATTTGGCGCCAATCTCCGGAGTATGTTATGATATTTTTTTTAAGATATTTTTTTATTTTAATTTTATTTTATTAAACAAAAAATGCAATATAAATATGTTTCTAAACTGACTGAACATTTTAAATCAAAAGCAAAAAGAGGATTATAAACTAAAATAAAACCAAGCATGCTTTTAGGCGTTAGGAATAATATTGTTCATTAAAAAAAAAGAAGTAACAGTACTATATTCTGCTGGGCCATTTATCTAAATCTAGTTTGGTGAAGTAACTCCATTCAAAAAAACAAATATAGAGGTGACAGAGAATTAAAAAAAAAAACAAATTACATAAAAATGCCAACGGCTCCTAATGGGTTAAGCATATTTAAAAAAAAATTAACATTTCCTTAAATATCTCTTCAAAAGCTTTAAAATGTTACCCATATTGAAATTTTAAAAATTTTGAAAATTTCAGAAGCCCATAACTCGGACGATCGCTAATTTTTTTTCACTTGAAATTTTTTCTAATTTTTTAATTTTCTACTGCTCAATATATTAGTTTTTTGATTACAGTTACTTCATTACACCAAATAATATGGAAAAATTAGAGGCAGGAATGGTTTTAAGCCCACTGCCTCGAGGGTCATGGACCGATCTTGCTGATTTTTAATAGCATCTCTTACGAAACAATGTCTGATCAAAGGCTCATCTAGTGCCGTGGCAAATAGATTTCAACTCTAACCCAAACGAATAGACAGACAGACAGACGGACATCGCTCAATCGACTTCGCTATTCATAAGGACACAGAATACATGAGGTCGGAAATGGATATTTTAGAAATCACAAACGGATTGACAAACCTTTTTGTGGTGAAAGGTATAATAATTAGAAAAATTAGATATAAAGCATTTCTAGGATTCTTTTTAAATAATTTGTTAACGATTTTGTCATTTTAATTATCAGAGAGTTAAACAAATACAATTAACAGTTGAGAAAGTGAATCATTCATACAGAAATGAACATTAATTGAGACTATAAGAGTTCAAGGGGCATATAAAAGCAAAGCTTTCGTACTTTTAAAAATACAGTACAAAATGCAAATGAAATTTAGTATTTTATAAATTTTAAAATTCAAATTTCTATAGAATTTAAATGTAAATTTCGATAGATATGGAATGCTGTAATTTAGCCCAAGGGCGTATTTACAGCACTCTTTTGTGAAAATTATGAAAATATACTTGAAGCCCTTAAAAAGCAGTCGAAACCGATAAATCGATGTCGGCGGTATTTTACTGTAGATACGCCGATACATCTTATATTTTTTTTTCAATTTTCAACTCTTCTTTTTTTGCATGACAACTATGAGAAATAACAAATTAAAATCAGAACATTGAATTAAAACAGAATACATAATGAAATTGTTTCTTCTATTTTGCTTTGCACCATAGTAATGGAATGTTCTCTCAATGCTAAATCTTGTATGTGTAGATAGAACTTAGTAAGTAGAACTTGACGAATGGATAATGATGGAAGAGGGGTTGAAAACTTTGGCTTACATTAAAGAGGCTAAAAATCCATAAGCAAAGCCACTGTTACATTGTCTGACGCTATTCCGACAGTTAACAGTTCTCGAACAATATTAGAAAACATAATACATGAATCAAGGGAGATGAAGAGTAGTTTGAAGTTCCAAAATTTTGCGACTAAGATTTGAGGGTTTAGAGAAAAATGAAATCTATTATTTACCTACAATTCTTGACTCTAGATAAAAAGCTCGAATGTTTCAAAGACAATCGACTTCAATCCTATAAAAAAAACATCTTATTGAGCTGCTTAACATGACTCTACATTCCGAAAGTGTTGAAGACACAGTATTCACGACTCATCGCAAAAGTTCTGATAAGTCTAAAAGTTCTGATAAGTCTACGAGAAGAACTCGCCTTTGGAGCGTATGTGAAAAAATTATAAGAGAATTCGAGGAGGATGAGTCTCTATCCATCCTAATCTGTGGTTCTGCTAACGAAGAAGTCGAGAGATACCTTAGAACTCCTAATATTCCTAGAGACGCAGACCCTCTTGCTTACTGGCGCAATGACATATCCTACCCAAACTTAAAGAATGAACTCTGTCGCATCTGAGAGACTATTTTCCACTGCTGGTCTGCTTCAAATGGATTTGAAAAATCGTCTATCTCCGCAAAATTTGAGAACACTTTGTTTTTTAAACAAAAATCTTATCAATATCAATTTTAAATATTAATCTTTTGCAATGTGATTTTTATATCTAAATTTAATTTTAACATGATCTCAAATTAAATTCGCTATATTTTAAATCTTATTAATATTAAATTTAAATCTTGAGCCATTCTAAACTGAATGCCATCGTTTATTTTGTAAAATCATAAATTTTGCAGACGTTTTGTAGTTTAAAAATTTGAATTTTAGAAACTGAAATGCATTAAAAATTTTAATGATTTGAATAACTCAAAAATAAACACTGTTATTTTATATAATAGAAGAATTACTCTTCTTGAATTTTGTTAATTTTTACTTGAGCTCAATTTCAATATGCGTATCGGAATCCGAATCGGTATCTGCGATATTTATTTCTGAGTATCGGTATCGGATCGACGAAATGACACATCGTTACACCCCTAATTTTAACGTATGTTTTGTGCGGTAAGGGGTAGAAATTTCAAATTTGTACAAAGTGTGTAAGCTTGTAGCTCTTTATAACAAAGTGCTATAAATTTAAGCTTAAAAAATAAAGGGTATCCCTATTGGCGGTGTTAATCGAGTAATATGTCTTTATTTTTTAAACCATTTAAAACAGAACATGAAATTTGTAGAGCATATGTGATATATATTCCTAAAAAATAAGGAATTAAAGGGTGTGCCCATAATAGACGTGATCTTGACGTATATAAACTTATATTATTATTATATTATTATATTATTTTTATATTATTTTCTATTGTTTCCAATTGAAATTAGTTAACTTAAATTAAATGAAGTCACCAACATAGTTGTAACAGTTTTCTTTAACAATTCATTTTTTTTTTACTTTTTACATGCCATTTGTAAATTTAAGAACGAAGGCTTGAAACAGAAAATTAAAATAAAATATAAAAATTAAAAGCTTCACAAATAAAACAAACTCCTTCACATGGGCGTGCTTACATTATAAAGTTAACAAATTTCCTGGTATCATGACATGAAGGCACATTTTTGTGTTCAATAACAACAATAGCAACAGTAACACTTAATAATAAAAAAATAAATAATATAATAACAATATAAATAACAATAATAAAACACCTTCATTTTCCTTTATTCATTGTCTCCTTAAAACATTTTGTTATTGAGTATTGAAATTTGTATATAAAGTCATTTGTTATTCATCCACTAAATCCACTCAAGTACAAATATTAAACAAAAATAATAATAAAAAAAAAGAGAAATAAAAGCAAATTTGAAACAGTATAAAGATTTTGAAAAATTACATGGATATAAAAACATTTAAACAATCAATCAATGCTTACTGATCGCGTTTTATTGTTGTAATTATTGTTATTGCTGTTGTTGTTATTATAATTGCTATTCAATATGATGATCATGATGATGTTGTTCACTTAAATATTTTCTATAAAGATTTCTTTCGACTATTTTGAAATCTCATTGTCAGTGTCAGTCAGTCAGTCATTCTGGGGAAGTAGAAAAGCAGCTGAGCAACAACAAGAACAATTTAAAAAAAGTATAAAAATAATATTTATATCAAAGGGATTGTGTCTTGTTAAGTTGGTGGTTTCATGTTGAATAAGTTACAAAAATAATGACGGGGCACATTCCGTTTTGTTTTTGCCAAAAGACACAAACAAAAAAGAAAACACAAGAATCCTTTAACCAATGAGCTGGCAAAATATAAACCCTTCTTTATTTCAAATGAAACTTTAAAAATTCCTTTGGTAACATTTGTATAAAATGTTCCCTAAATTAAGCATTAAAGTGTTATAGAATTTGATAAGAAGACTTAAGGATACCGCAATTTCCTAGAAAGAAAGAAAATTGTGTTCTCCCAAAAATTACGTAATAAAAATATTAAGAATTTTTATAGTCCTGTATTTTGTGTGGGGTAATCAAAGTCAAGTAAAATACTATTTTCCACCACTAAAAAGTGTGGTGTGTGTGAACATAATAAGAGAAAACATAAGCCAACGAATACTAAGATTTCACAGTGGCTTTATTGCTGCATCTACTGCTTGTTTGCTAAACAAAATTTCTGAGTTCATAACCCAACAGATATTAAAATAGAAAATAAAAAATTTCAGCATTTTCTTCTTAAAAATTATTGGCTCAGGTGATAGATGGTTAAGCATATGTTGCTATCAAATAGAATCAGGCGATTCTGTTTTGTTAAAATAGCACTTCTCTCGCTTAGTTCAAATAATTCTTCTTTTCAATAGTGCAGTAATTAGAATCTATGTTCTACGTAATTAGAATCTACACAGAAAAAGGTTTTCAACCTATTGAACGATTAATTAATTTTTAGTTTAAAACTTAAATAAATTTTTAATTAACTCTACTAAACATTTAATTAAAAATAAATAAAAAAATTATCTAATTAAATAATTAATTGAAACAATAAATTTATACTCAATTAAAAAAAATAAAAATAAATTTCCAGCTAAATAAACAATAATAAAAATTTGAAAAATTAGCACGTATTAAAAATTTTATTTACTTTCAAATTGATATTTCATTAAATTTTTTAATTGTCTTAATTATATATTTAATTGCAATATAATAAAGAATTAATTGAATCAATTATCTGTGTTTTTAAAAAAGAAAAGAAGTCCATGCGACTAAATATGAATGACACGCTCAATCAAGATCTCATGACAATATCTGATTGGGGCCGGGCAAATAGAGTCTATTTTAATGCTCGTGAGAATCAATGTTGGTTGCTTACACACAGACGTTCGACCGCGAAAGTGGTGCTTCATCTGCAATTATGAATGTTATAAATATTAAGGTGTCAGAAGCTCTTGTTGCTCTTGGCATAAAAATTCAGTGAGATGTTCGTTAGACTAAAAATATTTTTCAAGTCCTAAGAGAAGCTTTCAAGCTCCTTAGTTTTTTTAAAACGTAATAAAGATATTTCATTCTATCTGATCTCCTTACTATTTACATCACCTACATCCGGCCGAAAATGAAATAAAATTCTCTTGTATGGGTTGGTGCTTTAAATTCTGTTTTGGAGTTACTCAACTGCGTGCAGGAAGTGGCGAAGAGGTTCAAGGGTGATAGTGGGATATCCAATTCTATTGACTCTCTTGAACATCGACACAATGTCGATTGTGTTTCCCCTTTTTTTACGATATTATAATGGAATTTTTTCTTATAAAATTAGAAAACTTGCTTCCGTTAATCGCTCTTCATTAAGAGCTCATTCATTTGTGATCGATTGGCTAGTAAACATCATAATGCACTACAGAGAGTATTCGTTTTTTAGCCGAAGAGTTCGTATGTGAAATCATATTGCTGCTCCCTGAGTGCTGATCCGAGAAAAAAAAAAGAAATGGAAAGAAAAGAGAAGAAAAGAAAAGAAAAGAAAAAAAAAAAAAGAAAAGAGAAGAAAAGAAAAGAAAAGAAAAGAAAAGAAAAGAAAAGAAAAAAAAGAAAAGACAAGGAAAGGAAAGAAAACAAAAGAAAATAAAAGTAAAGAAAAGGAAAGGAAAGGAAATAAAAGAAAAGAAGAGAAAAGAGAAGAAACGAAAAGAAAAGAAATGAAAAGAAAAGAAAAGGAAAGAAAAGAAAAGAGAATAAAAGAAGGGAAAATAAAAAACAATTTCTAATTAAATAAATGGTTGTATCAATTAAAAATTTAATACAATTCGAATCCCAAAAGTAATAAAACTTTTAATAGGTGCAAAAACCATTTTCTATGTAGCATCTGTAATTTATATATCAGCCTAGAAATGTTCTTCCTGTTGTGGTTTATCAATTTAGCCGAATGCTTGTCATTACAACACGGCCACACTTACGTAGCCATCTAACAATTGTTTAATTTACACTTTCTATCCTCAGCTTTCTAAAGAAAATTCACAAAAATATTAAAATAATTATTTTATCAAACTACTTTAATATAATTTGATAAACTGAATTCTAATTTAGAAGAATTATTTGGTTAAGTAGAAACTACAGATGCTGAAGACGGATGTAGCGCCCAGAAAATTATTTTCATTCTGATAATGCGACAGATTATAATAAAAAGTTTTCTGTTCTTTTACACAAATTATCTAATTATTTTAAAGATAAATTTTTACTTTAAATAATTGATAAATGTTTCATTTCAAGCCTGATGAAAATCATACCCATTTTGTAGAAAATTCATATTAAAAAAATACAATTTTTATTTTTTTATTTTAAATCATTTTCTGATTAAAAATTTTTTTCAAATAAATTTCGTATAATAAAATCATATTAATTGTTATGAACAAATACTTATTATAGGGCATATAAAATTTTTTTAAAATAATTTTTTAATGCCATCTTCTCAATTGATATCCACTTTCATAAAGTATTTTTTCTTTTGTGAGGGTGCGCACAAAAAATAATTTTTGTTTTGTTTCTTTTTCATGTTGAACAGTGTATTATGACGAAGATGCGAATGATTACAATGATCATGCTGCTGATGACGATGAGTACCCACTTGATAATCATCATAAAAGTTAAATGTACCGAATATATTGGTCGACAGGCGCTCAGCATGTTGCCCACTCCTTGAATGCATATTCATCATAAATTAGTGAGATTGTATTTAAAAACGTTTACTAAAACTGACTGAATTTTTTTTTTTTTATTTTTTATTTTTATTTCTTGGTATCATATGATGGCTCTCTTCAATTTGCAAGGCTTAAGAAGTTTTTATTTTTTTTCAAAGATTCAACTTTTGTATTGCTTTTGAAAGAAAATGAAGAAATTTTGTTAGTTCGTAAAATATTTATAATATTCATGTTAAATAAGTTTTGGTTCTAGCAATGATTTCTAGTTGACATTGATAGTAAGAAGTGGTCAAAGTCGAAGGATCACTGATGTGCTGCAATAATATGGCTCTTCGTAACATGATCCAAAAATACCAATCCAACCAGATATTTTTCAAATTTTGCTCATGTACAGCGTAGTTATTTGTACAAACTTTGAAGGCTTTAGGTTCTTTAGAATCTGAATTACTATATGTTAAATTTAAATTTTGTATGGAAAGCGCCACGCCCTTTTAAAACATATATTTATGCACCAAATCGCCTATAAGCAGTTGCAAGATCATTCCTCTGCCTTTAAAACCGTAATATTTTTAAATCAGAAAAATAATTTTCTTTTTGATACGCTTTAAAACCAACTACTCAAAGGAAAAAACCTCGAACTAAATTAAAATTATAATTATTCCTTTGATTTTATTTCATTAAAATTAAAATGTAATAAAACTTTGACCAAATCAATTTGTTGGTCACTTTTGAAATAATTTCCTCTTAAACATCAGATTAAGTAAAAGTGTTGCAACGACAATAATTTTTTATTTTAAATATTAAACAAACATCATGAAAGATGCCACTTAACAGAAAGTGTCTTGTCTGGCCAATGGCAGATCATGTATATTAGTGACAGAATTTAGAATCTGAGTAACTTCAGTTAATGGGAAGTGTACAATTTTATCTGTTTAACGACACAACTCATGCTGAGAATTCAATTTGATTTCATATAGAAAATCGAAAAACTACCTACACAAATAGTAACAGCAGTCTTTAAAGGAATGAAGTCTTTTAGAAATAAAAAAATTATTTAGTACTAGAAAAAAATTTACAAACTGTACAAATTGTAGGTCCATGTTGTAACATGTTTTTTGTGACCACAACACAATCGCGTTTTTTTTTTCAGTATGTAATACACAATTTTATTTAATTTTTAAGCAATAATTTTTTGAAGCCATTGGGTGTTCTGCTGGATTAGTAGTCGTTTTTTTTTATTGTGAAATTATTTAATTCATTGATTTGGATCACGTTAAGTAATAAAAATTTCAGAAAGAGAGCAGTGATACATAAGGCAATATGGAATTGTAAATACCCTTCAGTATAAGTTCTAGTTTTTATAAAAAATATTTAAATATTTTTTTACGTTGTGTTCGATTATTCCTTTTTTTAAAAAAAGAAATAAAATATTTGAACCAAAAAATCCATCTTTTAGTTAAATTTACATTTTTATTTTTTCAAGTGCATAATGAAATTCTCCATCTTGAAAAGAATTTTTAACGATTTTGTGGTTTTCCAATTATCGTATCGAAATAATATTTTTTCAAAATAAATTTTTTTTAACTTTTTATTTTAATTATTATTTCACTTTTTGCGATTGGATATAATGGTTATAAAGAGATTTAGTGAGAAAAATATTATTCTTACATTATTAATATTTTACACAAAATTAAGGTTATAATATATACCTTCTTTTAAGCTTCTGTAATATGTAACATTTTTTTTAAATTCACGCATAAGTTCTATTTTGTGGCATAACAAACACTTGCTGCTTCAACCACATACAAAAGCCAAAAAATAAAATTTCTTTGTTGTACTTAAGCTAATGCCGAATTACGAGTACCCTTCAATAAAGAATATATATACCATGCGACTTTGACCAGGTCGATCGACCGAAAATGTCGCAGCTGTACGTAATGATGTCGCTCAAACTCCATCCACCTCAATTCGACACTGAGCTCAGCAAATTGGTGTCTCCAAATCCACTATGCAGCGAATTTTGACGAAAGATTATCATCTTCATGCATACAAAGTTCAATTGACTCAGGAACTGAAGCCAGCTGACCATGGACAGTGAAAGGAGTTCGTTAATTGCGTATTGGAGAGACAACATAAAAACGCTGATTTTGCCGATAAAATCTTCTTTAGCGACGAGGCATATTTCCATCTTGATGGCGTCAATAAGCAGAATTGTCGCATTTGGGGTGAGGAAAATCCTCGAGTGATTCACGAGAAGCAAATGCATCCTCAACGTTTCCCTGTGTGGTGTGGTTTTTGGGCTGGAGAAATCATTGGACATTTTTTTTAATGAAAATGAGGCAGTTCAAGCGCAAACAGCCAATGGTGTTCGATATCGTAAAATGATAAGCAGTTTTTTCTTGCCTAGAATTAAAAAAAATTAATGTGGAAGGCATGTCGTTTCAACAAGAAGGCGCCACATGTCATACAGCCAAAGTAACAATTCAACTACAGCATCAGTCATTTCCCGGTCAATTTGAAGATCAGAGTTTGCCGCCTAGATCGTGCGATTTAACACTTTTAGATTTTTTCTTTTGGGTTTTTTGAAGTCGATGGTTTACGCGAATAAGCCGTCGACGACTCAAGCCTTAAAAGAAGTAATTGGACGCTGCATAAATAAAATACCGCAGCATTTATGCTAAAAGGTCATTGAAAATTTCATTAAAAGATCGCGTGTGTGTCAGCAAAGCCGCGGCGGCCATCTGCACGATATCTTGTTCCATACATAACCTCATTCTGTCTACTTTACGATATTATAAAGTTTCACGATTTTTTTTTAAATATCTGTGTTTTATTTAAAATTTAAAAATTGCGTTCTAGTTGGGACACCCGGTATTTATATGTATATTTTTTTCATTATTTTGCCATAAATAAAAAAATCTTCCATCACAAAAAATTTTTTCAAAGTTTAAAGGAATCAAAATGATGATGTCATTTCTTATGTTTCGGTTAATGCAGACTTTCAAAAACTCTTATCTTATAACGCTTTATTAAAATAATTTTATAAAATTCGTTTTTAATATATTCTGGCAAAATTAATTCTTTTGTTTATCCACAGAAAAGATGTTTGCACCTATTAAAAGTTTGTTTGACTTCAGGCTAAAACTTTATTAAATTTTCAAATCCCTTATTGAAAAATGAATACAAAAATTTTATATATTAAATTAAAAGTAAGAAAATAAATATCTGACTAAATTATAGTTAAATCAAATATAAATTTAATTACATTTCTGTTTGAAAACAAATAATTTTTTATAATCAATGGAAATGAAAAAATAGCGCAACAGATATTAACTTTATAATTCTTAATCCCTTAAGACATATTTCTGGACCTTCCAATTGATTGGTAGCTCCGGCTCTTTTACAAAATTATCTGATAAAATGTTTTCAAAACTATTCAAAATACTAACACAATCTATAATTTACGAAATTTGATTTTTTAGTGAGTTTTCTTTTAAATTAAGTGAAATAAGAGTTTTTAGAAAATTAAAAATTTTTGTGAGAAATTATTTATTTTTCATAATTTATTCTTGTATGATTGTGAATTATTAAAATCGTAAAAATTCGATTTTCTTAAAATAAGAATTTTTGATGAAAATTTTAATGTCTTTTTTTAGCTTTTTTTTTGTTTTTTTTTTTTTAATTTGACAAAGTTTAACTTGTTTTTGTCTTTCATATTTTGTTAATTTTATTTCATCTCTATTATGAATATCATTTCCCTCTAAATGTTTTCCCTTTATACCTAATTGCAGCCGTGAATAATTTACATTGACAATTTTTCACGTAAACAAAAATTCTCGCTATTGTGATTGATTTTTGCACTCGGAACTTTTGCACTTTTCCCTTAAATTTGTTTACTAAAATTTTACTGGGGACCTGCATACAATATGAAGTGTTTATCTGTTTTAGTTAGAAAATTAAAATTATAAACATTTTTTTTTATTTCAAAATCGATTACTGCGGTGCAGACTGACATTATGCTCGTGCAAAATATAGAGATCTTTGCTTTTAAATTAAATTATTTTCCATTAAAAATGTCACTAATGAAAAATGGAGATTTAAAAAATATAGTACAAAAATTTAATTACAAAAACAAAAACAATTAAGAGGGATACATTCGGCCATGCCAAATTTTATATAGCCTTCACCATTTATCTAAATCTAGTTGAGTGAAGTAACTCCAATCAAAAAAAAAAAAAAAAAACAAGAAACAACAAATATAGAGGTGACAGAGAATTAAAAAATTTAATAAGAAACAACAAAAAAGTTACATAAAAATGCCTTCGGCTCTTAATGCGTTAAGAATTCTTTAAGAAATTTTAGTATTTCCTTAAAGATAATAATGTTGATATTTTAAAAATTTTGAAAATTTCAGAGGCCCGATACTTAGATAATATGGGCGAGCGCCAATTTTTTCATTTGATGTTTTTTTGCTTATTTTTTAATTCTCTACCGCCCCATATATTTGTTTTTTTTTTGTATTGGAGTAACTTCATTGTTCCAAATGATATAGAAAAATTAGAGGTAGGCGTGGTGTTTTGCCCGCTGCGTCGAAGGACATGGACCGATCTTGCTGATTTCTTATAGCACCTACTTCGACAATATTGCTGATCGATTGGCGTACTTATATTTTTTATAGCTGCTCAAGTGCCTCGGCAAACTTGATTTCAACACTTACACGGACGGACATCGCTCAATCGACTTCGCTATGCATAAGAAGTCAGAATGTATATTTTTTATGGGGTCGGAAATGGATATTGTATTACAAATAAATTGACAAAATTAGTAATACCCTTTTTCCACTTTCTGCAGTGAAGTGTATAATAATGTATAAAACAAAAATTTATTTTATTGAAATGGGTCAGTTGCAATGTCTCTGGTGACTTCAAGTTGTTATAAACGTCTTGCAAGTCACGTTATTGTAATAAAATTATTATTTAGTTTCTAAAAATTTCTTTATTTATTTTTAAATTTAAATTTTACAATTTTTACTGAGCTTTTTCTTTCTACTTAAATTTTATGTAAATTTTCAATAAAGGAAACAAGTATTTCATGGGAAATTTATCAATTTATCCCTCCATCTTCACTTCGAGGAGATTTAACATTTCATAGGTTCAAAAATTTCACTTCTTATTCTCGGTAGCGTCGATTTATTATATTTTTAATTTTAAATCTTTAAGGAAAATTTTAATTTTGTGTTTAATGACTCAAAAAAAAAAAACAAAACTATTAAACAAATATCTGACAGAGTTGTCTTGTTTATTTAGTATCAAGATGTTTAGGGTATTTCCAAAAAATATATTTTTATTACGCAGCCTGACAAACTAAAAGCACAATGAGCTATCTGTTAGATCGTCAATTAATATCGAAAAAATTACAAATGAATTGACAAACTTAAATTTACCATTTTTCCCGCATGGCAAACACACATGTAAAAAGTAATAATCAGTCGTAATAAAGCTAATGTTTGGACAGACTTAATGCAGTTGATAGTTTGCAAGCAAAAAAAAAATGATGAAGATAATGATGCTGGTGATGGCATTGATGCTGATGATGATGGTGTTGTTGAAGATGTTTTGAGTTGTTTTATTTACAATAAACAATTTTTTATTATTTTTTTTTCTCAATTTTTAAATCCATTAACTTTCAATGTTAAGACAGTCGAAAAAGCAAAAAAGCCAGTTATTGAATAGTAAAGTTGTCTTTTAAATTTTTTACATTTTTTTGAAAAGCAAAAAAGTTCTACAAAAATAGCAGCAACAACAACAACAAGCAAATATTAAGAAAGAAAAAAAAGGTGGAAAAAGACTTTGAATGAAAATAGCCCATGTTGAGATGTCGTTCTGAAATTGGCAAACCCACGCATTTTATATATTTAATTGGCTTGTCGAGTATTGTGTCGTACAATCATACATGTAACAAACAACAACAACAACATCAACAACAACTTAACAGCAAATAAACGACGAATAATCTTGTACATTATTAAAACACGTATCGAATGTGTTAAACAATGTGATTCGATCAATGTAATGTTGTTCTTGTTGTTTCAATATTTAGGGCCGTTTTTGCTTTTATATTCCAAAACTAACAAAAGACCATCAAAATACTTTCATGTGTTTGTGAGTATAGACGTTATGTGTTTTTGTTTATTAAACACCATGTTGTTTAGCACTAAAATCCAACAGCTCCATTCAAAATTACTATCTTTTGTTTTAAAAATGATATTTTTGCCTGCACTTTTTCTTTTTCCTCTTCTTCTTCTTCTTCTTCTTTTTTTCTTCTTCTTCTTATATCTCGTCTTCTTCTTCTTGCTTTAGTGGTCTTTTAGTTTGAAAACGATTTGGCCAAAGTTAAGCTTTAAAGTTTTAAGTCTTTTCTATTTTATTCTTTGTTTTTTGCAACCTCGAAATTAACTCAATTTTTCCGCCTACTAAGGGCTGATGTAGAAAGTATTATTTACATACCGTGGCGAATAAAACAAAAATAACTTAAAATAAATTTTCTTATTCACCTAAACTTTTTTTAACCACAAAAAAGTTAAAGGTTTTATTTGTTTCGAATTGAAATTTAATAAAATTTTTAATTCTCTCAATTATGTGTTTTATTGAAAATTAAATTTTTTTTAACTATAAAATTTATTGGATCAATCATAAATTTAATTAAAAAAGAAAAAAATTTAATTAAATAAATAATTGTATCAATTAAAAATTTAATGAATTTAAAATCTAAAAGCAATTAAAATTTTAATTGGCCCAAAAACTTTTTTGTGTCTAAAGTAAAAAAAAAATTTTTTTTCATGTTGCATTAAATTGTTTTAATTTAGTGTATTAAAAAAATTATCAACTTTTATTCAAAGAATGTATACTTTTAAATTACTGCCTTCAATATCATGTTGATGATAGTTTTTCCCTGAATTGTAAAGCTTTAAATTAACTTCTTTTGTTTGGTTTCGCTTAGTTCATGGTGATGTTTTTATTTTAGTTCTAGTCTAGTAGCTTTGTTTCTGGCTTTGAATGGAAATAATGTCGATAGCTTTTAAACAAAAGATCCTTTTCAATTTGTTTGGTTTATTTCATTTAAAAGGTGATAATTTACTACTACATTTTTTGTATGTCGGTTTGTACAAGGCTTGACATATGGGCCACCCATAAATAAATTCGATACTCAAGTAGGTTGTTTGCAACTTCATTATTATTATCTTGTTCTCTGTTTATTGTATCTGCTCATCTCTTGAGTACTGACTTTATTGACCACCAAAATGTTTTTTTTTTTGTGAAAAAAAAATAAATGTGTTTGAGCGTGTGTACATAAACTCTACTTAAGTTTTACTACTAAATTAAAGCATATTTGTTAAATTTAACAAAGGTGCCATTAAAGTTATGATTTTAAGCTCAATTTAATGCCACCTATTTTCATTGTACTTTTGTTAAATTAATTTTCACACATTTTAAACTTTTTTATTTTAAACAATAAATTTATTATTATTTCCTTCGGTCATTTATCTTTAATACACACATAAAAATATTATAACTTAATAAACATATGTTTGCATAATAGGGTATTTCAATTTAGTTTTATTCCTTAAAATGAGCTACTTAATTTAAAAGTGGCATAAGTGAATTTTATAAAAAAAAAATAATAAAAAAATAAATTTAATAAAAAAAAAAAGCAAAAAATCCTGAGATAATAACTGTCTTCTCGAAATCTTAACTCAATACTTTTAAAACTTTTAAAACGCCATTCTCTTAACATGTGCATCGGCTTAAAAGTAAAGTGACTTATGCCACTTTCAAAATAAACAGCTCAAATATAATACCGAGTTCACAAACGTCAATTTTTCTTGCAGCAATTATTTTGTGCAAGAAAAAATAGTGCAGAATCATTTTGTTTCTCAATTCCTTACAAACAAAATTCAGAAAATTGTTGCAAGAAAAAATTCCGTTCGGTAAAACATTTAACTTGAAAAATAAATATTTTGTTCCGCAGAGAAAATAAAAAAAAGAATGAGTATAGAATTTTGAACGTGCTCAATACAAATCTGCTTTCAGTTTTGATATTTTTTTTTTTGACAGATTTGTTTAAAAGGTTTATTGAAGAGTAAAGCAATAATAATTATATATTTTATCATAACTAAAATATGGCTTATCTACTTTGGACAAATAAAATGCCTAAAGATGTGAAATTAAAACACCTAGATAGATAAGACAGCTGGTGAAAGAAGAAAGATAGAGAGTTATTTTACTTCGTCGGCGAATATCCTATAAAGAAGTACCGACGAAGAATGCTGCACGTTCTAATGTCTATCCTGAACATGTAGTTTAGGCCATTAAACAGAAAATTATTTTTGTTTTTTGATTGATTGTCACAGGGGTTGAACCCTGGCCAACTAGGTTTGTAGTCAACGTGCTTACAACCTTGATTACAGCAGGCTTAAAAAATTTCCCGTTTTATCGCGACTTATGAAATCAATTACACTAGAGCCCCGACTTGCGTCGTCGCGATTTGCGTTGTTTTGATTTGCTTCGCTTTTTTAAAACTAGAAAAATTCGATTTGCGTCGTTGCAATTTCAAATTGCTTCGTTTTTACTACGATGTACATCCTTTTTATTTCAATTTGCGTCGTTTTGTTTCCGATATTCCGGAAATTACCCGTTTTTTCGAGATTTGTATAACCAATTATATTCCGAATAAAATAAATATTATTTCATTAAAATCTAACAACAATACTAATTTTATTGTCTTCTAGTTTCTGCATAGTTTCACATATCTAAAAAAAAAGAAATTGGCATGGCGATACTTCTCACCTTTTTCATATTATAATTAATTTTACTTAAATGTAGCGCCTAAGCCATTTTTTTTTATAAAAACGAGTAAAGTGCCTCCCAATCCTAGTAAAACCAACTCTTCTTCAGGCTTCAAAAACCATTAAATTTATGTTGATGGGCATCATAAAAAAGAAAAGAAATATAACAAATGATTTAATTAATTTTGCTTCAAGTTAATTTTTATTTTAATTTCGAAAACCTTTTGATAAAATAATAAACTTTTTCAAAATGTTTGCGAACGTTTTTCAAAGAAATCAGGAAATATTAAACACCAGTAGAATTTAATGCAGCATTTGCTGGATTGCTGCTTTTGCCGAAAGAAACTTTCGCTATTACTGTATTTAAGGTTGTGTACATTGTAAACATCGTCAAAATCACGAAATTAAATTTTTGTTTCATTAAATGTGACCAAATTTCAATAAATATGTGATGGAAATTTCTTTAGGGCCCGAATTGATTTAAAAATCTATAAAAACAAAATATATTACGGAATTCTATCGAATAGTGTTAATTTTTTCCACAATACAATAAATTTTGAAAATTGAAAAATTTACTTCAATCTTTACTTTACTCGAATAATCGATTAATTTCATGCAATTAATAATTTCTTAGTTCATTTAATCATATGGTTCAATTATCTATCAATATTGTTTTCACATCTTAATAGATGTAACCTTACTCGATTATTCGATTAATCATAATCGAGTAAATTATTATTCGATTAATTATGATCAATCGATTAATCGGTTATTTAAAGGCAATTACATTTTCTTGGTTTATTTGATGATATGATTCGTTTATATATACAAATTTTATTTTGCATTTTATTAATGTTTGTACGAATATGAATTACTCTTCCCGATTTATCGATTAATTAGATGCAATTAAACATTTATCGGTCACTTTAATCATACGATTCAAACATATGCCAATATTTTTGCCATCTTATTTCATATGTACAACATTTAGTTTACGCGATTAATCGATTATTCGATTATTTTAATTATTTAATTAATTATTTCATGGTTTATTTGATCATATAATTTATTTATCGATTAAACTTTTCTTGCCATTTTATTAATGTTTGTATGAATACCAATTACTCTACTCGATTAATCGATTAATTAGATGCAATTAATAATTTATCGATTATTTTAATCATACGATTTAAACCTATACCCATATTTTTTCACCTTATTTCATATGAATAACAGTTAGTTTACTCGATTAATCGATTAATTGATTATTCGATTATTTTAATTATTTAATTAATTATTTCATGGTTTATTTGATCATATAATTCATTAATCGATTAAAATTTTTCTTGCCATTTTATTAAGGGTTGTATGAATACCTGTTTTTCTATTCGATTAATCGATTAATAAAATGCAATTAACAATTTTCCGGTTGATTTGAATGCATGATTCATTTAGCCACCAATATGTTTTTTGCGATTTGATTAACTTTTTTTTAAAATACGAACAAGTGTGCGCATGAACGTTAAAGTCGGTACAGAGGTATGAGTATGGACGAATAAAATTTTTAAGCTTTTTTTTTTTGGATTATAGAAAATTATTATAAAATTATCTAAATCTTTTTACATATAATAACAAACAAATAATAATGATGTTTAATTGCTTCGCCCACCCTCGTAGTCGTTATTTATTTAAACATTTTTATTCCACGACAGTATCAAGCACCCTTAACCGCATTGTGTGGTATTTTTTTATAACTGATAAAAAGAAATCAATAAATAAATTAATTACAAATCAGGAGAACAAAACATTGGTTTTTACAAAACTCTGGGAAAACAAACCCAAGAAATAAAATTCTAATTAATATAAAAATAATTTTATTTCCAGAATAAAACTTAATAAAAAAAAACAAAAACTAAAGAGATAATAGTAAATTAAACCATAAAATATGAAACCATAAGCATCACACTAAGGGATAAAAAATAACCCCTTTACATTGGCCTTACAAGAGAGATATGAGACCTCCATGGTTGTGTTTAACTAACACCTTAATGCTACAATTTTCACCTGATCATGTAATCTGATAACAACTCTATTAGTTTTAGAAACAGACAAAAGACACACATAACAAATGCAACACAAATGTGATAGAATTTCTTCAAATGCCTCAAACACTTTGTGGCAGCCAGTCAGCCATTAAAGCGACCATTAAATGAAGATGCAAGAATATTGACTGTGAATAGTGACATCCACTGGTACTCACTTATAAACCTTAAAAGATAAAACCTGCATTTTCTTATCAGTAAATTAATATCTTTTTTTTAACCAAAAATAAAACAAAAAGTTAAGTTTTTAAAGAAGATGTAAGCAAAAGGAGTAAATTTCTTTAAACCTTTTTTTGTTAAGACAAACTGACAGACAATAAAATAATGTCATAAAACAAATTGATACTAAAACCAAAACAAAACAAAAAAAAGAAATAATAATAAATGTCATTCTATGTTTATTGTTTCATTCAGTTTTTTCACTTTAAAAATGACTTTGCCACACATGACACTAAAAATGTGGTCTTTAATTGTTTTTGTTTTTTGCTGTTATGCTAGAATCGTTTGAAAGAAGTTTCCATAGAGAAAAAGAGGGTTAAATGTGGAAAGTGTTGGCGTTTATTGATGCCATTGAAGTGTCAATTAATGGAAATCCCTGATTGAACATTAGATAAAATTGTGTATGCCACCACAATTTAAAAGCCATCGTTTATTGGTTGTTGCTGCAACGTGTAGTTGCATTTCTTTAATTTTTTGTAGGCAAGTTTTTCACGGTTTTCAATTTACTACCACACAGCTTTTTTATAGATTCATAAAAAACTGTTTAATTTACAATGTTTCTTTAAAAACGAAAGATAAAAACCAGAGATGGGTACCGCTTACCTGATTAGTTTAAGTCAAAATTGTTAAGTAGAATATTAAAACAAATTATAAGAGATTTTTTATTGTAAATTTGTGCTTTTTATTAAATGTTTCCTTTTTAAGGTTTCGTACTCGGAGTGTAAAATTTTATTCCCTAAAATGTCTGCCTCTCCGTATTTAGTAAGCTTCTACCTCTAGAAATTAAACTTTTACGAAAAATGTACTGTCATGGCCTTTGTAAAAATTAACTATTAAATAAAGTTAAAACATACAGGGTATACCAATAGGGATGTAATTTTAATCTATATGGCCTTAATTTTTAAACTATTACAGGCAGACACTGAGAGCGTGCCCGCTACAAGAAATAAAAAAATAAAATTTAAGCTTAAAGGGTGCCCCCAAATGAAAATTAATGACAAACATTTTGTCATTTTTTAAACCTTAATAGGCAGACACGGTTAATATTTAATAATAAATAATAAATACATTAAATTAAAAAATAAAGGGTGATCCATGCATTTACTGAATTGATTATTTATTTAAGAGCTTCAGTCAAAAAGTGTCATCAATGTTTACAGTTACAAAAGCAACAATTATTTATTTTTTATTATTTTTTATGCTGCCAACTTTCCCTTAAAATATCAAAAATTAAAGAGATGATGTTTTCGATTATCAATTAAAGAGATAAAAAATTACATATCCCAATATCTTATCATTTCTTAATTAAAAACAAAGTTTTTAGTTTCAAGATTTTTGTTCTAAACTACAAAGTTTTAAAGCTCAATTACAAGTGGTGTAGATTTGACCGTGTGTCAATAAGAAAAAATCACTCAAGTGGAAGCCAGACTCACACACAAAGGTTTCGTATCGTGCTGGGTCTTCTTTTTATTTAAATTTTAAAATTATTATTTGTAAATGCAAATATTTAACGTCCTCTTATTATGCTTCAACTCGAAATTGATGTACAGGTCCTTAATAATAATACCCTTTCATTTAATGTGTCATTCCGTTTGTAATTCCTACAATATCCATTTCCGATCCCACAGAGTTTATATATTCTGAGTCTTTTTGTATAGGGAAATCCGTTGAACGATAGCGCTCTGTCCTTCCGTGTTCGTTTTAAAATTAACTTTGCCTAGACACTGGATAAGCTAGAGAAAATAATAAATACGCTAATCGATCAGACATGGTTTCCAAAATTTTTCAGTTGGAAATCAGCAAGACTGATTTATGTCCTTCAAGGCAATGGGCAAAACAACACGCCTGCTTCCAATTTTTCCACGTTATTTGGAACAAATCTAGTTTAGTGAAAAACTCTAATCAAAATAAAAAAAAAAATAATAAATAACCGTTAAACCGTTAAAAAAATAAAAATAAAAATAAAAACATCAAGTGAAAAAATTGGCGCCGTTCTTATTTTCTGCGTTATGGGTCTTTGATCTTTTTATATAAAAAGTAGGATTGGGCGCCATATTTTGTTAAATATCAATATGAGTATCATTTCAAAGCTTTGGAAGAGATTTTTCAGCAAATACTTTAATTTTTTGTAAATGCTTAAATTTTTTTTTCTAAATTCTCTGTCAATCTAATATTTGTTTTTTTTTTTTTTTTTTTTTGATTGAACTAACCGTAGCGGTACATAGCACTCTCATTTTTGTTAAATTGCTTGCATAAATAAGAGATAAAAATTTTTGAGTTGATTAGTGAAAATGTTTGCTCATAAGCATACTGGATCTTGACAGCAAAGTTAATCACATTCCTATCTCTAATTTAAATTTACTTTGTTTTAATTAATAATGAAATCATAAAAGTATTTATGGGCTTGAGAAGTATTTGCCTTTATATAAAAATATTAGTGAAAATTCTGCTATTTTTTCAAATACAATGATTCTTAGAACACAAAAATTTGTAAATAATTTTTGAAATATTATTAATGTTTTTTCATCTTTTTATTAAAATTTTCTTTGCTAATTGTTTAAATACAATGACGGTTTTATAAAATAAGAATATTTTTTATATTTTTTTTATTTTATTTTTTCAATATTTCGCTACAGTGTTGGGTAGCATCTTCAGAAAACAGGAAACAAAATTATTTAACTTATCTTTTTTCAAATACAAAAAATATATTGAATTAAAAAAAACATAACATGCGTAAATTTAAGCAGAATAAAGAATATTAATTTGTTAAGAAACTTAACTACTTGAAGTCATAATTTTAAAAATTAAAAGACCTTCAAAACAATCAGCATGATACTGGAAAAGTATCTGTTGTGATGTGAAGAAAACTAAATATGAAAAAATATAAATAAAATCGCTTTCCTTTCAAAGCCCACGATTAACAGATATTGAGAAGAAATATATGCGACGATTGATGAAGAGCACAACAACAAGAAATAAGCTTTAGGTTGTGAGTCATTTCTGAGATCAAGTTTTGATGAGAACAGCTCGACGATAGTGCCTGATAATTGTGATCACACTGGATGGCAAATTTCTAACTCTGCAATTATTATCATGCTCGAGATTTTTCTTTCACTTGTGCTGCATGTAAAAGTTTATTAAAATTGACAGCAGTGACGTCGTTCACATGGTTCATATTCTTTTCAAGGCACTGCCGTTAACGAAAAAATTCAAAGCAGTTGGCTTTTTCGTTAATGTTCCCGTATGTCAAAGAATTCTGAGAAATAACCGAAACATCACCTACGGACTTAAGAATGTAATATGCACGTAGACATTTAAGATTTAAAAGTTTAGATTTGAAAGAAAGGTGAATTCAACAGTAAGAAAATCTGCTGTTGCAAGCATTAACGTAATTAGAAGGAAAAATAAGTCTTATGCAAAAATTTCATTGGAAGGAGAAAATTGCTCTTAAGTTATTCTGGATGTAGCTTTATTTATCTACACACATGGCTTCTTGGAAAATTCTTAACAACAAAAATTCAATTAATTTAACAAAAATTCTTTTTTCAGGTTTAATTTGGTTTTGCTTTCAAATAAATTTAAAATTTATTAAAAATGATAAATGTTTTCAATCAATTAATGAAGCATTTTTTTTATTTTGAGCAATTTTTTTTACTAAAGAAATGCAAACTTAAAAAAAAAATTAATAAAAAAAAAATAAAATTACTGGAATAATCCTCATTATGAAGGTGATATATTGAATTAACAACAAACAAAAATCAAACAAAATTTGAACTCTAACACTGGTTCAGGCCCACCTATGAAGCCAACCGCAGGAAAATATAAAAGCAACATTAAAAAAAACCTTAAACAAAATATCAAAATATAAAGACAAAAAAGCAACAAGAAAACGTTTACAATGGGTTAATGAAACAATGCCAATTGATTACATTGATCGATGATTTCAATCGATTATTGTCCAGCAACTCAACATTCAGTCAATAAGACAGCTCACATACTCATCAGCAGCAAAAACACAAAACAACAACAAATTGAACAAAGTCAATAATTCAGAGCATCATCATTCATAAAATGATAAACATATGATGATGATCATAATCAACAAACAATTCTCACAAGTTAACGCAATCTATAAAAAAAATTTAGTTGAATCACAGCAGCACTCCCACATGTATGAAGAAATTCTCTTATAAACAATTTGAAATAAACGATCAAAAAATAAAATATTTCTTTTTTAATATTTTGTTTCTTCGGCTTGAAAATTTACTGCTTTTGTTTGTTCCGCATTCCAACACAGTTGGATTTTCAATAATTGAAATCTAACAAATTGTATACAATTGATTAAATTTCACCTTCAAACTACAAGTGTGAGGAGCAAACACACACAATAATAAATGTTATTTATAACTCCCCTTTAACTAACAACTCTACTATTTTATTTAGTTCAATACGTGCGCGTACTTGTTATGAATGTCACTATTTAAAGGAGGCAATAAAGTATCTCAGATTATTTTAGTTTTTTTTTTCTTCTTTCTTTTACGTTTTTAGTTTGTGATTTGTAAGTGACTGTATTGATTAACCCCTGGCTGAGAACATTTAATGTGTAATAACGATTTGTAGCTACAAAAATTTAAACAAATCTTCATTTCAATCCATTATCATCAACAAACAACCAACATCTCCCACCAACTTAACAAACTTTAACACGAAACAACCAGACTAATGCAACACAAGAAAACAAAATAAATCGATAAATTGACCAGCCAGCCAGCCTGACCAAAACAAAAAAATATTCAAATCTTGGTCTATTCATTGAAGAATATCAACACAAAAACCAAAAACAAAAAGCTCTCAAAAGAAATCTGTGGTGTTGGTTTCTTGGTTGACTGGCTGGCTAGTTGGCTGTCTGTTTTAGATTTTTGTTGAAATTCCGCGTATTAAACATCATTAATCATGCAGCATGTGTGCGATTTGTTTTGTATAAAATGGGAAACAAAACTCATGTGTTGAATGTTTAAGAAAAAAATTACACACACACACAACATTTACATACACTCCCGCTTAATGTCCGTCTGATGATCTCTCTTTATTATATTTAATAATAAACTTTTAAATTTCAAATAAAAGCCATCATCACTAAGACTTTTTTGGCTTTTTGTGTTTAAACATTTTTTTTCTATTTTGTTGTTTTTTCTGTTTAAAATTACTGACAAAACATCATATTTCATGGCTTAAATTTGTTTACATGCGTGGTCAAGTCAGTCAATCATTGTATCAATAACAACAGCAACAACATAAAAATAAAATCATTTAAAGTTTTATTAAAATATTTACTAAATGATGAAATTTATACATAAAGTTATAATTGATGTGATAATTTTGTGTGTGCTTTTGAAAGTTATAGAAATTCTAACAAAATCCTAATATATTTATTTAAAAGAGACCTGGACTTAAAAAGCAAAACATTTTACTAATTGATTGCGTCTTTGGCTAAACAAATTATTGAGAAAATCCAGACACATCATCAACAAACATAAATTCATTCAGAATTTTACAAGCGTTAATTTTATGGAAAATAAATTTTATGAGAAGATTTGGAAAATAAAAAGTTTATTGAAAATTTCAACCTGAATAAAAATTATCAAAAAATTTTTATTTTAGCAGAACTTTATATTCAAGAACCTCAAATTATTTTAGAAAAATATACTAAAGCATATAAAATAAATTTTCTGTAAAAAAAATTAAAAATGAAATTGAAAAAAAGACAATCTAAAAATTACGAATGAAATTGAGGTAATCGAAGAAATTTACCATCGAATATTTAAGTACTCGAATTAAAGTAAGCGAATTAAAGTAAGCGAATTAAAACCAAAAGAATATATAAATTTCGGTGCAATATTAAAGTTATTGAAAAAAAGTCAGAAAATTTGAGTAATCGAATAAATATTCGAGAAAAAAATGTACAATACTTATTCGATTTATGCTATCGAATAAATTTTCTAAAGAAAAATTAGTGTATTTAAATATAATTTCTAGAGAAAATTTATGTACTCCAATAATTTTTTCATAGAAAACGTATGTAATCGAATAAGTTTTCTATAGAAAATTGATTTAATGCAATAAATAAATTTATTTAATGGAATAAATTTTCTATTTTTAATCAAATAAATTTTCTATGTAAAATTTATGCAACATTCAAAATCTCGAATATATTTTTTGTAGAAAATTATATTAATCGAATACATTTTCTCTAGAAAATTAAATTAATCAAATAAATTTTCTCTAGAAAATTAAATTAATCGAATAAATTTTCTCTATAAAATTAAATTCATCGAATAAATTTTTCTAGAAAATTAAATTAATCGAATAAATTTTCACTAGAAAATAAAATTAATCGTATAAATGATCTCTAGAAAATTAAATTAATCAAATAAATTTTCTTTAGAAAATTGAATTAATCGAATAAATTTTCTCTAGAAAATTAAATTAATCGAATAAATTTTCTTAAGAAAATTAAGTTAGTCAAATAAATTTTCTATGTACATTTAAGTAACCAATTAAATTTTCTCTGGTAAACTAAGTAATCGAATAAATTTTCTGTGGAAAATAAAATTAATAGAATTTTTCTGAAGAAAATTTTAATAAACAATTGAATTATCTGTGGAAAATAAAAGCAATCAAATAAAGTTTTTCTTAAAAATTGAAGTAGTTATATAAATATTCTATAGAGAATTAAAGTAATCTAAAGAATTTTTTATAGAAAATTAAAGTAATCGAATGAATTTTGTGTAGAAAATTAATGTGATCGAATAAAGTTATTTGATTTTTTTCTAGGAAATTAAAGAAATAAAATAAATTTTTTGTAGAAAGTTAAAGAAATCGAATAAATTTTCTCTAGAAAATTAAAAAAATTACATAATTTTTTTCCAGAGAACTTTAGAAATCAAATAAATCTTCTTCAGAAAATTAAATTAATCGAATAAATTTTCTCTAGGAACTTAAAGAAATCTGTGATATCAAATAAATTTTTTGTCAAATATTTAAGAAATCGATTAGAGTTTCGCAAGAAAAATAAAGAATCCAATAATTTTTTTTAGAAAATTAAAGATCTCGAATAAATTTTCTTTAGAAATTAAAGATATCGAAAAATATTCTCTGGAAAATTAAAGTAATCAAATAAAATTTCTCTGGAAATTTGAAGAAATCGAACAAAATGTCTAAAGAGAATTAAAGTGATCGAATAAATTTTCTTTGGAAAATTAAAGTAATCAAATAAATTTTCTATAAAGAATTAAAGTAATCGAAAGAATTTTTTATAAAAAATAAAAATAATCGAAAGAATTTTTTATAGAAAATAAAAATAATCGAATGAATTAATGTGATCGAATACAGTAATTAAATTAAAGTTGTCGAATATTTTTTCTAGAAAGTTAAAAAATATAATAAATTTTGTCTATAAAATTTAAAAAAATCGATTTAGTTTTCTCTAGAAAAAATAATAATCGAATAAATTTTCTCTAGAAAAATAAAGAAATCGAATAAATTTTCCTTAGAAAATTATTAAAATCGAATTATTTTTTGCTTAGAAAATTAAAGAATTCGAATACTATTTCTATACAAAATTAATGTAATCGAATAAATTTTCTGTAGAAAAATACAATAATCGAGAAAATAGTTTTTTTTTATTAAAATTTAAATAAAATTTAGATATTCTTGTTTAAACTAAAGTTATTAGGAATTTTACTAATAAAATTTGAAATAATTGGGGAAAATTTCTACAGAAATTATTCAAAAACTTGATAAAAGTTTTTTTTTTTAAATAAGTCAACAACAATGTAAAAAAATTTTATTATTGAACATTAAATTTAGAAAACAAAAATACAAAAATATTTTAAATAAAAATTTTAAATTATCGAAAATTTCTAATATTTCTATAGAAAACTCTTCATATTAAAAACTTTTATTTCGTTTCGTTTAAATTTACAGAAAAGATTTAAAAAACATAGTGAGTTTAAGTAAAAAAACAAACAAAAAAATGTTAATAGTAAACGATTCATTGGTAAATTTTGAATAAAAAATCATAAGCGACCTGATGGTAATTCCAGTAAATGACAAACTCAATTTAGACGAATTTCATCTACAGTAATTTGAACCCCTTTTAAATACATTAAGGCAAAACTAAATCCTAACAGTTTTGAAATTATTTTTAACCCGAGGTTCTATCACAAATAATATGTTGAATCGTTAAATAAATAACTAAATGTGCAACAAAAAGTTACCTCTTTCGATAATTTGTTCACAAGTTTTGCAAAAACCAAAAATAAACAATCAAACATTAAAGCAACGCAACAAACTAAACCAAACACTCCTCCACAAACAGAAGATGAATAAAATATAAAAAAGGTGGCTTTAAACACTTTGTTGCATTACAATGTCCTCCCCTTCCACTGCTTTCCATTCCAACTGGCTTTAACTCCAAATGAACTACAACAAGTCCACTAAAGCTGTTCAGTATTTAAGTCAGTAAGAAGAGGGTGTTGTTGATGGTTGTACACTTTAAGAAAGCGTGTTGATCAAATTCAAGGCATTTATGTGGATGGATGCAGTGTGATTACGGGTATATAGACTCCATAGTACTACTTGTTGTCTTTGCTTTTATATTTTTATTATTTTTATTACATTCATATACACACACACACAATAACATCACAAAGACGAAGTAAGAAAATGTTACTCCGTGGGAAATGGCGTGTGCCCTCGAGCGTGTGCCGACCAATTTGACTTTTTTGCAGCAGAAAAAAAAATTTATAAATAAAATATATTTTTTTCACAAAAAGGCTTATTTCTCAAAAAAATCACGAAAAAGAAAATATATATTAACGAAACTAAATAAACTAAACTAAAAAATAAAAATAAAACTATGTAACTACAAACTTTATGCAGCAAGAACAACAACAATAGGAGCAATGAAAAATATCTGCAAATTTTGTTTATAAAATGCTACAAAATCTTTAATGTAGTACGTGGTATGTACAGATGGGGATACTGGCGTTGCAGTGCAACAACCAACGTTGTTTCGTATTTGCCACGATGGTAATAATTCACAACAAAACAGAAAATATTATTGTAGACACATTCGAGCTCATGGGAACCACTTTTTTCGGCTGTGATTTTGGAGTAAGTTTTTTTCTTACTGTTTTTATTGTTGTTGTTATTGTTTTGTGTTGTTGTTGTTAAACACATGTACCATAAATGGTCAACTTGGTACAATAACTTGTTACCTAAATGCAACAACAATTCCACCCGCACTAATAAAAGAAGCTGCAGATGTAAACTTTTATTATGTGATCAACAAAACAAAGTAGACAATCGAAAAATACTCTCAAGAAAATGTAGTCAAGTTCATAAGTCGCCTTTTGGATAACAAACAAAAACAAAAAAACTTTTCATATGACATTGATATGTGAAAAGGATATGCAAATGAGAGGGAAAAAGAAAAAAAAGCTTTTGGAAATCCTCTAATAATAAATCCTTTAAAATCGAAAATAGTTTCTCAAAAAATCCCTTCGACCAAATGAATAATTTTTAATCTGGCATAAGATCAGGTAAATTTTAATTTCTAATTTCCTTAGGAAAATTTTATTTAAGAATTTGTGTTAATTTAAAAAAAAAATATATAGAAAAATTTTATCTCCAGCAAAATGTAATTGAACTACATTCGTCAACAGCATTCTTCGGACCTCTCTACTTTTGGTTTTTAAACGCTGTAAACATCATCTATTTTAGCAACTAATTTGATAAAAAGGCAAACGAGTGATAACTAGTAGTGAATCAATTTTAATTTGGTAGGACGAAGTTCACACACATTCCACAGCTTTCAGCTTTTTCTTTATTAAAAGTTACACATATTTGTTCTTGCTTGTTGCTAACCATTGGCTTAGCAAAAAATGTATTAAGATTTTGTATTCTTTCATGCAAAAGCAAAACTGTAGAAGCTGTTTCAGCATCACACTGATTGTTGTGAAGGAAGCATAAGTGCGCGGTACATTGCGGTAACTTAATATTTTAAATTAAATTTCCCATTAAAAAAATATTAATGATTGTTTAATCTTTATAATAAATTTTCTTTTCTAATTTTTAAAGAACTAGTTCAGGGCCCGAATCGTCGCATTCGTGATCGAATGACTTTGATCGAAATTTTACATTTTTAGATCGCCGTACTCGATATCGAATAGCTTGTATCGAAATTTGGGATCATGGCATTCGATAACGAGTAGTCGATCGAATACTTTCAATCGAAATGTTCTTCGATAGGCTAAGAGGTATCGTAAACATAATTATATGTTTTTTGTAAACAAAATAAAAATTGCATTGTAACTAATCAATAGTTTTTCTTAAAATAAATAATATTTACATATTTAACTTTATTTTCAAGAATAATAGTATCAAAATCATGACATTTTTGTTAAGGACAAATGTAAATAAAATAAATACCAAACAAAAAGAGCTCATGGCACAATTTATGGTGACCACCAGAGCTTGGCGAAAAATTTAACACCAAGTTGTGGGCAAGGTAAAACAGTCACTAACAGTCACAGACTATGGGACGAACCTGCAAACAAATTGAATACGTACGGTCCACCTGAAAACTGTGTCGGTTTGGAAAAAAAGTATTTTTATTTTTAAAACAACTTGTAATCTTTTTATAAACTTCAATCAATTTTAAATTTATTGGTGTACGCAGACCAAAAATACAATGCTTAAAAGATAATTTCTTTTAACAAAGAATTTAAAAGAAAAACGGGTGGTGGACTGTACGAAGAAGCGCTTTTAAAACCAGCAAAAGAAAAAATTATTTAAGCGGCAGGAATTGAAGCTGCTGTTGAAGGCGCCTATAGCATTAAGGCGTTTGGTAAACTGCTCTATCGGACAATGATAGGGTATCAGTTTTGTTTCGTATGTGTCTTCGGGTGCGCATGACACTTTCATCATCTTCATCAGAATAAGACAAATAAAATAAAAATAAAAATATAAGTTTTTAAAAATGAAAAAATATTAAAGTATTGAGAGTTTTATGTTTACTTACCTTTATTTTATTATATTTTTGATTATATTTTATAAGAATTATATTTTTATTTTATTACAAAGCAAAAAAATCTTTTACATTTTTAAACAAATTTCGATTCGAACGCTTTCGAATGCCGCAATCCGGCTATTCGATACGTCACGAAATTTTACTCGATACGAAACCCCACTCGATCCCGTATGCGACGATTTGGCCCCTGTTTTTAAAATAAAAATATTGTTTATAATTTTTTTTTAATTTTTCGCAACACCGTTGGGTAGCATCTTCAGGAAACAAGAAAAAATATTTTTAAAATTTTGAATCACGGAAATATTTATTAATTTAACTTTATACTTTTAAAAAATCGTGCTAATTATCCCGACCGAATTATTAAAATCACCGATATAGACTATTGAAGGTGAAAGCACATTTCGAAGGCCATTTCGCTACCACTCACTTAGCTCTTCAGGAAACTTTTCACTAACAATTAAAATAAAAATTTTTGCCCAAACAAGAAAGTAAATACAAAAATCGAAGTTTAAGCAAAAACAACAGTAATCAACATTGATTTTATTTTTTCTTTATCCACTGTATGAAGAGCTAAGTAAGCGGAAGCGAAACGGCCACCAAAATGTGCTTTCACCTTCAATAGTCAATAACGGTGATTTTAATAATTCGGTTGGGAGTATCAGCACGATTTTTTTTAAATTAAAAGTTATAAAAATATTTTTATTTTAAAAACGGACTTACTGCTTAATAAATTTGAAAAGAAAATCCCTATTAGCAAATTTTTTGTTCGTTTGCATTGGTTTTATTATGACAGTATTTATTTATCTTTTTTTAATAATATAAACTTCAAAACTTTCATTATAGAACTCAAAACCAGTGGTCGGCTTTAACATTGAACAAATTACGAAGTTGATCAACTAATAAAATTTTCAACAATTAACGTGTGACAAACAAAAATTTCATTTTATATTTTTTTTAGAAAGTAGAATTCTCACTGCCTCCATGCAAAAGCAGGCCAACCCAAATCAGAGCTGCAAGCGCTACTTTCTCTATCTCTTAACTTAAATGCTGGAATTTTTTCACTAAATAAAATCGTCTAAGTCCTAACTTCTTTTATAATAAATTAAATAAAATAAATGCTTTTTTAACAAAAACATTTAAATTTCTATTCTTTTTAACAAAAAAAAAAAAAAAAAAAAAAGAATTATTAATAATTCTTGCAAAAAAAAACCGACTTTAAAACAGACAAACTTAAAATCAAATTTCTTTAGTACGGTAATTATACATTATTTATATTATACTCAAGAAAGATTGCGTCAGAATTTTTTTATACGTCGTAAAACAATATATACATCAAACAACAGCAACTATTGTAACACCCTATAATTTAAAATATTTATACTTCTTTATGTACTAGACAAACTTGAGGACATTCTGTTTAATTTTCAAGTGTTTTTATATAACGGTTCAAACGATAGGACCATAAAGGTCAATTAACTTCAAATATGGGAACACCCTTTTATTTTTAAATTCAAATTTTATGCTTTTAGTTATAGCAGACTTTCCTTGTAAATTTCAGCTGTCTGTCTATAACGGTTCAAAAACTTGGCCACATACATCAGCCATTGGGACACCCTTTAACTTCCAAATTTAAATTTTATATTTGTTTTTATAGCGATTCTTTATATGTTTTGACTGTTATAGCCAGAACAGTTCAAAAGTTGGGCCACATACATCAAATTACATTAACTATTGGGACACCCTTTAATTTATAATTTTTAATGTTTAGACTTATTAATATAACGGTCATAGAAACCGGTATCCTGTCCAATTTCCATGCCTTTTTTTTAACGACTTAAAAGGTAGGAGCATATAAGTAAATTTATGTCACTTATGGGTACACCCTTTAATTTTTAGATTCATTTTTGCATTACTTTTTGCTTTTGGGAGCTATAGTAATATGCATTTTTTTTACTTTAAAAAAAAGAGCCTTACGGTTTATAATACACTAAAAAATATATGTTGTGTGGGGACACCTTTTAATTTTTAAGATTATGAAGTGATTTTAAAACGCGACCAATCTGTAAGGAAAACGTATCAAATTACAAACAATTTTAAAAATCAGTTCAGATATGACTGAGTTTTGCAGGCACAAACATGAAAAAAGCAACATTCAGTTGAATTGATAACCTCCTTCTTCTTTTTTTTTTTGTAGTCGGTTTAAAAGCAGTAAAACCAGCTTCCTCTTTATTTATGAAAAAATGAGATGCTTTAATAAACCTAAATCTGTTTTAACTTTTTTAAAAACATTTTAATATTTTACTGTTGTCATACCTGTCGGTGAAGACTGTCGTCAATGGCTGTTACATTCGGCGAGCGCCTTCAATTTGAGAACATCATTTTTAAACCGCGTTTTGATTAGTACTGGGGAGTTAGTGTTAGTATTTTATTGCATAGATAGTGGTGGGTTCAGGTAGTTTTGTCCGTTAGGATGGTGATATCTGCCTGATATCTGTCATGTTTATTGAAGGTATATAATTTTAATATTTCAGTCTTTTATTACCATGTGTGGGTGTTTTCCGTTTGTAGTTTTTATTTTAGAAATACTCGTTTTGAACGGATTTAATACCCTGACGTAAACAGGAAGGTATCCTAAAGGGAACAAACAGGTCACTTGCTAATATCCGTAATTCTGAAGGGCAATCAGTCCGAATTTCACGGTATAATTCTTGTATTGTCTTATGAGTTGCTTGGGAACCGGAATTATATTTTTTACCTGTTGTCTCAAAAAAATTACACATTTAGATTGTGCCATTTACCATAAAAATATTCAGAAAAGACATAAATGACACGTGCAAAAACCAATAAAAACTTTAACCAAAATGATTTCAAGAAAAGAAGCGTTATATTCGAAAACCCAGAAATAAATGAAAAATTACCTGTGTTTCAAAAAACTAAAAAACGACAAAACTTTGGATAATTGTTTATTACAACTTATTATTAAAAAATATGCACTGCTATTATTTTTATGTTTTAAAAAAACGTATTTTAATATACCAAAATCAAAAACAAAAATGCGTAAAAATAATTTAAAATTCTCAATGAGTTTAAAAATTTACAGAGCAAAAATTCATAAAATTAGTTGAACGCATTTTAATATAAATAAAATATTTAAACTCATACAACAAAGTATTTGATACTAAATATTTAATCTCCTCGAAAAAATTGAAAAATTGCCAAAACTCCAAAAACTAATAGTAGAACAAAATTTTAGATTATTTTTCATTTCTAAGTATAAATGCAGTCATTAATTTAATTTTTCAATAAACTTATTTTAATATGGCAAATCAAAATTAACAAATGCCAAATTCAAAATAAACAAAATCCCAAAAAATAGGTTAAAAAATTCTCATTGAGTTTGAATATTATCAAAGCAAAAATTTATATTTGAAACCTAAGAGGAATGTTAAAAAATCGTTAAACTAAAGCAATGAAATATAATGCACAAAAAAATTTTAATACTGCCTTCGCATAAACTTGTTTAAATTGCTTAAATTTTATAATAAAGAAAAAAATATTTAAAGTAGCAAATTATGGGAAAATAAGAGAAAACAGTCGCATTAAAAAATATTTAAGAAATTCATTTTTAAGCACACGAAACAATTTCGTCCAAATGGATGGACATACAATAAAAACGACGAAATTAACCCAAACAAAAAAAAAAAAAAAACAAAGATAATAATAAACATAAAAATGGACAGACAAGTGGTTAAATTCAGACTGAATAATGTTGCTGTTGCTGCTGATGCTGCTCCTTATGATAATGTGGCTGCTTCAGATGCCAATGCCAAAAGAGTAGGTGGAACATAAACATTTTTTGGTTACTAACTGCTTTACTTGTGCCTGCCTGCCTATTTCATTGCCACAGCCATTGCGTTTGCAGTTGTGTAAAAATGTTTATCGAGTTAATATCAAAATTGTAACTCAACATCATGCTCATCATCTTTATCACAATTTTCATTCCCATCATATCGAAAATAAAACGCTTGAAAATCAAGAAAAAAAAAAATATGAATGTTTTAGAGTGGTTGGATGGATGTTTGATGGTATGGCGGTCGTTTAGCTGGTTATTTGGCTGGTAAGCAAAGTAGTTAAAACTAAATTGTAAAATCTAAATACAACAAAGAACATGTTGCTTATTCCAAAAGCACCGGCTGCAGAAAAAACAAAAAAAAACATAAATACAGAAATCTAATGAGTTGACCGAAACGTTGTACCATTTGGTCATAACGTTACCATTATTATGCACTCACTCATCTATCCACACACTGCCAACAACATTCACATTCAACCCATCTTTATTTATAAAGCCCAACCATAAAGCCAGTCAGCCACTCAGGCAAATGAAGAAAAATTCTGCCAAGTGAATAAAATCAGCATAAAAACATTTAGCCGCTGGCAATTTTTGTCGCAACTTGTACGCGGGGGTTTTGTACATTTAATTTTTATTTTCCAGTATTTTTAGCTTTTATCTGTTCAAAACCATGAGAACATTCCTTGGCGCTAATGGCAGACAGACATACAAATAAATTTCTTAATTCGTATAAAAATAAATTTTCCATTTTACAAGAAGATGTTTTGTCTTCGTAAAATTTAAAAAAAACTACGAATTAAAGTGTCTGTTGCTATAAAATGAACGAAATTTTATCAAGAAAATTGTATGGACATCATGGAAAGAATAAAACTGTCGTCAATGTCATTTCTAGGATTCGCTTACTCGATTAAATGAAAAATGTTAAGGAAGGACAAAAAAAAAACAAATCGTTCTACTACTTTAACTTGATTTGTTGAGCCGTGTAGCCGCAGCCCACTTGGGTCCATAAATTGGCCCCTTTGTGTTACCTGTCGGAAGAGAAGGAGAAAAAAAAACATAGACAGAAAAGTAAAGAAGAATGAGGCGAGATATAAGAGAAAGAAATGAAAGAGGAGAGAAATAAAAGAAATCGCGGGTGTGTGTAGTAAACCATCCACTGCACCTCAAAAAGTAACTGATCCTGCCTGGACTCAAAGATGACACTCCAGATAGGCCTCCATAGTAACGCTGACCGAAATATTTCAGCCATATATCCCCCAGCGCGGGGCAAATACAGAGAAGGTGTTCCACAGTCTCCTCCTCCTCGTCCTAACAACTTCTACAGAAATCACTAAAGTGAAGACCCATTCTACTAGCATGGGCTCCAAATAAGCACTGCACAGTAACCACAGCCACCAAGTAGCATAATCGACCCCTCGGTAACTGTAGTAGCGCAGCCGCCCTGCCCTGGGGAAGACTTAGAAATGCACAAGTCAACAAAGCCAATTCTCTGTATTTCTTTTAACACTTTCGTAGCCATTTATTGTGGTCAATTACAAGGTGTTTTAAATGGAATTCTCTTAATTTTAAACAGCCCGGAGACTAATTTCTCTAGAGGTGAAAGAACTAACATAAAATCTTTTAATACGAAAAGGTTCTGCGACTTTAAAAAAACATTATTTTTCTAGCGGATCAATTGACAATTAAAACAATTTTAAGGTTCTCAAAAATAAGCTAAAAAGCTTTAATAAAAACCTAACGAGTTGATTTCAAGCTGAGGAACAGGAAAATAGTATCGGTTATTTTTTTAAGAACTTACGTTAGCTGTCAAGCGAACTGTCATACACTCATTTTTTAATATAATCATAAATAGATTGACCATTGAACCACGCAACCAAATTATCCAGAGTAACAATTCTGTCAACAGTGGATAAATCTCATATCAACCCTCTCCAAATAATGCTTTAACAGCAACATGTCGCAGGAATATGAGTACTGAGAGAATTTTGCCACTTAAAACAAAAGTGTAGGAGAATGTCGTTTTGCTATCCATCCACCAATAGAAAGATTTTTCGTAAAATTTCTCGACGTATATCCGTATATATTCCAACTGGTGCAGAAATTAATGCCAACACACTTTCTTTCGTGTTTAGATAAAAATAAGCAGAAATTTCGGATACCAAAAATAATCCCAATTCACAACAGACGACTCACAGACTCCATTACAACCAAAAAAAAAAAATGCAGCATTTAGTGCGGTCTTATACTTTATTTTTTTAAAGGTGAAGCCGTCGTTCACATTACAATCAATAGAGGTTGTTGCTGCACATGATCTCTTGTTTGAAAATATGGTGGCACTATTTTGGAGCAGATATGGTGATCATCATCGTCTTATTGAAATCATAGTTTGGCCGTGAGTTTATTTTATGAGAAGTAATAGACCTCTAAGGTCGTGTGATTTATCATTTTTTTCTATGGTGACACGTAAAGCCACTGCTTTAACAATTAAAAATTGACGCCTTAGTGGTCAATATTGTTCATGTTATTTATGACATACGACCCTGAGTACGAGAAAATGTTGCTCCAAACTGAGCTAAGTAGCCATATGTTCCGAATCATTTTCAAACTGCAGTTTAATTCATAATTTGATCATAAGAAAAAAAATTATTTATATTCAAAGTAAATTTTTGTGTTATTTTTCAAGGGTTTTCAATGCTCAAAAAATACCCTTCATATGTTTTTTTACATATGACTGCATATATTTTTCGGTAATTTTTTTTTTTATTCTTTTAGCACTTAAACAACAGTTACGTTTCCTCTTTTTTGTAGCAAAATTTATTTAATCGTTTGGTACTTCTACCATTTTTAAATGTCATGGGACGAGACTAAAGTTCTTGGTTGTCACCTAATAATTGTCTTCGTAGAGTGTCAGGGCGGTTTCGGTATTTATTTTAAACAAATCACATCTAATTTACTACATTGAGTTAACCTAATATACAGGCACTGCAATGTATTTAAGACCCTCGCCCACGTCAATCTGTCCGATTTCCATTATTAAAAACTTGCACCAATTTCTTTTCACTTTGGCAAACATCTGAAGAAAAAAATCTAGATTTTTTATATTTACAGTTGTTGCTGTGTAGCTGGCCTCAAGTTGAGGATAATGGCCAGACGACCGTTTTGCAAATATCCTACCGTTCCCTTCTATTTCCCTCCATTCTTAAAAACAAGGGTTAGAGAACCAATGACATTCTTCCATAGCAGCAGAAGTAATACTATTGATTGCAAACGACCTCGATTTGGATGGACGCCTCCTTGATAATTTTTTTTTCTTTTCGTTTTCATTTCTCAAACTAAAGCCGTCCTACCACCCTCAGAATTAAAACCACGTTCCTTTAGTATGTTGCAACATCGGATAATACCTGCGTAGTCATACTAGAGACCCATCTCTCTCCAGTTAAAGTATCGCTGGTATATTCTTTTGCTGATGGATATTAAAGAGTCGACTTCCACTGGCCTCTTTCAGCCAGTTACCCTAACAGAGACACATTTTATTAGAGGTCCATTTTTCCTCTTCGAATAATAAACCGGAATTAAAAATTTGCATTTTTTCATTCAAATTCGTTTTATTCTAAGAAAAAAAGAAAATTTTGTATCTTTGAAAATTTTTTTTAAACCACCAGAAAAGCACCAAAAGAGAAATCTAAGGTCACATTTATTTTTTATTAAAATAGAAAAATGAAATATTAAAAAAACGCATAATTAAAAATAAAAGAAAAATTAAAAAGAATTAAAAATACTTGATGTCGTTTATTGTCGAAATAGCCGAGATTCCGTGGGCTTGATAACTTCCACTCAAAGAAAATTAAAACCTTCAATAATTTTGTCATGTCTAAGTAAGCGGGTTAGGCGGACACAGGGACAGTGACAGTGATATCTTTCATACAAAATCAATTAATGTTTATAGTAAAAGCGTAGTGATTCATGCGAGTCATAATAAAGTTAAAATTTATTTGAATAACAAAAATAATTCTTGAAATGAAAAATTCCCTTGAAATCTAATAGAAAAAAAAAAATAAATAAGGAAAAAAACCAGAAAATTTATTGAGAAAATTCCTTGAAATTAAATAACAATTAATAGTTTTTAGGTTGCTAATGTCAATAAAACAATTGTTATCTTAATTTTTATGAGCGTAATTAAACAAATTCTTTTCAACAGAAAAAACAATTTGAACTGTCAACATTGTTGTAAAATAAATTTTATTTGCTTTAAAGCTAAATGGTTTCAGTAAAGTAAAACTTAACGACGTGAGATAAAATTTTAAATTAAACTACAGAGAATTAAAAAACAACAAAATAAAATTAAGAAATTTTCATATAATTTTACATCAAGAAATGTCATTGTCTCTTAATGGATTAAGCTTTAAAATGATACCGATATTGAAATTAAAAAAAAATATGGTGTACAATCGTACGGTTCTATGAAAAATTCAGAGGCCCATAACTCGGAAAATACGAGAAGCGCTAATTTTTTCATTTTAATTTTTTTTATAATTTTTTAATTCTCTATCGCTCTATCTTTTTTATTGGAGTTGGAAAAATTAGAGTGAGGCTGCTTCGAAAGACAATGACCGATGATGCTGATTTGTTATAGCAATATTTTCGGAACTATAACTAATAGATTGACGTATTTAAATTTTCTCTAGCTCATTTAGTGCCTTAGCAAAGATGATTTTAACCTGAACACGGATGGACAGACGGACATCACTCAATCGACTTCGCTATGAGTACGGACTCAGAATATTTATACTCTATGCGGTCGAAAATGGATATTGAAGAAATAAGAAATGGAAAATAACAAACAACTGTCTATTTTCCATCCGCATTTTAAAAAATGAGAGTAAAAATCTTACGACAGATTTTTTCGCGTTTACACAATTGGTATATACAGGTTTTTGGGCGGTTTGCAGAAAAATGCATCCCTGATCTAATGATTCGTAATTGTCTTTTGAAAATTTTCAGAAAACATAGAGAGCCATACGACTGTCAAATTTTCATCCGTAATTTCTCTCAATTTGTGCAGATTCATTACATATTTGGTTTAGACGATTCCACTGGTACTTTTCTGCACAAAAATTTGACATGTCGTAAGACTTCTGTGACCATAAATTCAAATAAAATTAATATACATATTTAAAACAGCCCTGTGTGTCATTGTCGCACTTTATCGCATGCAAAATGTCAACTCCAAACAAATATTTATTAAAGGTGTAAGGAATTATAAAAATAAAATTTGGCTTCTATATTTTTTACGACATGACAAAGCACAATATTTTTAGCCAGGTAATTGCCTAAGATATACATACTTGATCTACTTGATCAATACTTTTTATCAGGGTACTTCGATCTATAATTTTATTTTAAAAGGTTTTCCAATCCGTGCTTTCTTGTTTTAAAAACATAATTGTCATCTTTTGGGTTTAATGTGAATTTAATTTTGGCAACAGATTGAGAATTTTACACGTATTTATATTTGCACACAGTGTATATGTATTTTTTGTATTCAATTATCGAAAATATATCAAAGTGTTTGTTCAACTAAACTATGTTCGCATTAAAATATACTTGATGGTTCATATAAACAACGTATGATACATACTCTATTATACTCAAGGTATTTTATATTGGCCTCAGATTTATAACCGATGGTCTTTGTTTATTCTTCATTTCTATTCTTAAAAAAATTATCCTAAAAACATTGCAGTTGCTAAAAATCTGTCAAATGGTTGATAAGAATTGAAGAAATTTTTAATTATTATGAAAAAAAACTTTTTTTTAATTTATACACCACTTAAGGCCAGGATTGACTATCATACTCAGTCGTACCTTCTGTCGAAAAGTGCATGTCTGCTGAAAAAGTATACATAGATTAAAAGTGTATGTGTGTGACAGAGTTTTTGACAGGTCTGTACGATTTTATAATCTTGTGAAATAATTCATAAAATGATTTTTTCTATGCTATCAACCCTGATATCTTTTTGAAGACGAGGAGAAAGCAACAACAAAATATTAAAAGCATCTGTTTTTTGCATCTCTTTTGTATAATAGTGTGGCACGTACGACGCCATTTTGAAACGATTTTAAATCTGTCAGATTTTTGTGTGATTAAATCGTACGATTGTGTATTATAGTGAATCCTGGCCTTTACTGGTTACAAAAGTATTCTATATTTCAATTTTTACTTACAGAATTTTATTGAAATCACTTGAGCGTTTTAGGAAGTTAACATAAACTAACAAAGGGATATCCATTTTTTTTTCACAAAAATGATACACGTATTTAAATGGAACCCCCTTGAGCGAAGTCTGACAAAATTTAATTCTTAAGACTTTTCTTTGACCAAATGAGAATTAAAATAATCAAGCAAATAGTGAACAAATCCGCCAAGTCCGACTTGTAAAAATTTAAACACCTTTGATTTTATTTCTTATTTCTTGTTTTTATAACGCACTAATGAAAATTTAAAGTTTTGGCCTATTAAGGTTTAAAAAGCACGTTACTATTAGGACACCCTTTACTTATTTTTATTTATTTCTTACTTTTTCTTATAGTGGACGATCATGTAGCTTTGTGTAAATTTCGGGCGTCTACCCACAACGATTTAAAAAATTTAAAATATGTTTATCAAAACACGTCTTCCATGGCAACACCCTTTAATTTTTAAATTTATTGTTGACAGTTATTTTTAAAGCAAATATTATTTGTACATTTTTGCTTTGTGTAAATTCTAAGTTTCTGCTTACCATGGTTGAATAACTAAAGTCATAGACCTTAAAATCACTTTACTATAGGAACACCCTTTATATTTTAGTTTTTCTTTTTGTTTACTTGTTCGTATAGCGGACTTAAAATTACTTAAGTTTAAGTTGCCTGGCTAATGCAAAATTTTTATAGAAATGGTGTACCTTTCGGAACACCCTTTTCAAGAACTCTACCAATTACGGTACCACAAGCAGAGGTTTGTAACAGATGGACAGTTATTTTAACAAAAACAATAGAGTAACGATTTTATAGTTTGTGTACTGGAATCTAAAAATTTAAAGCCACTATTTTTCGAAATTTTAAATGAACACTTTTTTCATATCCCTCTTATAAATTTTATGTTTTTTTAGTGATAATTCGAAATTATTTCAAGTATTTGCCTAAATTATCAAAGTTATTTAACGATTTCTAATACACCTCCCCCATTTAACTCTCTACTTCCAAACCGTGACACCTTTCAATCGGTGTGTTTGTTCTATTTTTTATTGTTTGCTTTTTTTATTGTAGCGTCAATAATAAAACATGGGGAAGGAAGGGAAAAACCTTTTGTTTTTTGCCGCATATTTCACATAAAAAAAACTAAAACAACTTAAAAGCAAATAAAATTCAGACAGAGTAAAAGGGAGAGAGAGAGGGGAAGGGTTACAAATTGTATAAAGTAGAAATAAAAAGTAACAAAAAACTAGTCAATTAACATTTGACATATTTATTAAAAAACTACTGTTTAAGCAATAAGTTTTTTGTACTTTTGGAATAATGTTGTCAACAACAATAGCAACAATTACAAGCAACAAACAATTTCTTATGTCGTAAAAAACACACCTTTAGTGTTTGAAAATTCCTCCAGAAGAGGAAATGTTGAAATTATAAAGAATGTTAATACTTGATTGAACATGATGTTTTTCATTTTATATAATTGTAACTACGATATACACACACATACATAAATATATAAATGTAAACACTTTCAGGAAGTGATTCAATTAGTTTGTCTACATAATAAACATATACACACACTCACACACTCAATGATAATTTACTATTATTGAAATGTTAGCAATAATAAATATGTATTTAAAATGGGCCACCCAGTTTGGTTAAATTGTAATTAAAATCAATTCATAGAAATTGCTACGAAACGATTCTATGGAAATTGTTCAAAAGTAAACAACAACAAGAAAAAAATAAACCAAAAAGCAAAATTAAAATAACAAAAATAAAACAGCAATCAACACATTTAAAATGCTCTCGACCAAGCCCACCTAACAAGCATGCCAAAGTGGCAAGTGTTGCTTATTTTAGTATTTTAACCATTTTACGATTTGAACCAAACATTTGCGATAAATATCTATCAGTTGCTCCAACTGTCTCTCTGTCTGTCTGCCTATCCTGTCAGTTGTTATGGTTTTTTACTTTTTATTTGAGCCTAGAAATTAATAAATACTACGTGTATGTGTGTAGATCTGTGTTCATGTGGTGTGTGAGTGTGTGTCATGTTATCGAAACCTGATTCTAATTGCAGTGATGAATTTAACAGACTTGTTTATTTGAGCAATTAAGTGTCTGAAGTAACAGTAGGTGGTGGTGTTGAATACTGTTTTCCTTTCCTTTTATTTTATTTATTTCTTTGATTGAGGACAATTTTCACCTTCTTGGAATTGAATTATCAGCAGTGAAGGAATTCTGTGCCCATATTTTATCTACTTAATTTATTTGTAGGAGTAGAGGTAATCTGATCTACTTTCTTTTAAGGGTAACATGTCTTTATATAAAAAGTAAACAATCAATTGTAGTTGACCAAGTGGTTAAAGGAATTGATAAGACTTTTCAATTAATTACAGTGCGCATGAACATGTCGTCGTCAAATGAAGGCTCAGTCAGACCTTGTAATTGGCTTCTGGCTGTAACATCCAATTACGTGAAAGTGCTCTTATGAAAAGAGCCCTGCAACACTTCTTTTTCTCTTTGGAATTGCATAGGAAAAAGGTAACTTGTAGAAAATAATCATACTCACGATATTAGAAACATACACGCAGAGGAAAAACTTAACAGTGGTAAAATCACAAAAACCACACAATGTAACCTACAAGAAAATATGGTTGCGATGAACAAATTATAGTTGTTTTCAAACAATGATTTTATCACGATAAAGAATTTTTTGTTAACATTTACTGATTAAATGATTATGGATAAAGATCAGTGTTACCATTTGTCAAATTTTAGTAATTTAAAAAAAAATTTCGAAATGCAACAGAGTTTTAAGTTTAGTCGATATTGCATTAAAATATGGAGTGTTTGTATACCCTTCACCACAAAAATTTGAAAAAGGCCATATTAAAGTTTGTTATTCCATTTGTAATATCTACAGTATACATTTCCGACCCCATATATTCTGAGCCTTTATGCATAGCAATGTCGATTAAGCGATGTCTGTCTCTCTGTCTGTCTAGTGTACCGAGGCACTAGATAAGCTAAATAAAATTAATATACCCTAATCAGTCAGACATAGTTTTGAAAATTTTGCTATTAAAAATCAGTAAGATTGGTCCTAGTTATTCGAAGCAGCGGTCAAAACACCACCCCTACCACTTACCACCCGCGCTTCATATTGTTTAAGATATGAAATGCTTTATTTTATTTAAAAAAATGCTCAACCCATTAGGAGTCAATGACCTCAATATTTTTTATATATTTTCTTTTTTTTTGGATTAGAGTTACTTTACTTAACTAGATTTACATTCAGTGGGAAGCAAAACTGTCCGGATGTTTCGCATCAAGGAAGTAAGGTAATAAAAATAATACTGATATAGGTTTATTTTCAAATATATGTATTTTTATTTTTTAAACTGAACATTATTTTAAAATACAAAGCACAAAAACTCATATAAAAGTTGGTGGAGAATATGCCAAATCGTAATGAAAGCGTAATTAAAAATGAAGGCCTCTGGGCGAAATATTAAATTTGCAATGGCTTTAACAAACCCCGCATACAAAAGCTCAAACAGTGTAAAAGTGTCCGAATAGTGAATTTGTTTTTTAATTTTTTAATTTTTTGGAAACAATTTATAAAAGTTTTTGAGCTTTATTATTTAGAATAATATTCAATTAATTAAAACAATACACATATTTGATGATATACCTATATTTGTATTATTTTCATTACTTCACTTCCTTAGTGCATCCGGACAGTTTTGCATCCCACTGTAGGTATATGGTGAAGGGTATATAAAATTCTTGGTAGCCGAATATAGCAATATTACTTGTTTAAAAAAAAAAAACATAATTAAGAAAAATTAAATTTATATTAGATAAACATAAACAGCAGCAATGCTAGAGAAGCCAAATTAAAAAATCTCGAAATCCAAGGATTAATAACCCCAGGTGTGGCAGGATGTCATTCGTAGTTTTTAAAGTAAAACTGACTTTAAAGGAACTTCCAGAATGAGTTAATTATACTAGAAAACCAATTTTTCAAATCTTTATTGAAGCTATTTTGTAGAAATCAAAAATCAAAAGATAAAAGGATTCAGTATATCCCGAGAAATTCTGAAATCATGAGAGTTTTTCAGAATTCGTAACCGGTATTTTCAATATCCCCAAATTCAGAATTCTATAAAATGAACTCCAATTGGCATCACTAGTTATGATACATAGAAATGTGCAACATTATTGATTAAAACTAAATAATTTTCCTATCCAATATCGTACATTATTTTTAAAAAGATAAAAGATTTCTTTCGCCTCCACAATAAATCGATAATTTATTTTCATTTAATTTAAATAAAATTTATGATATGATTTTTAAATCGATTTATATATTTTTTTGCCATCACTATATATGGCATTCACATATAAAAGAATAAAATATTGATTCGTTAGCACACAGCCTAAATGCTTGAAGCTATAGACTTAAAGTAGGATAAAGAGATTTTCTGGCTGATTCCAAAATATAGCGGGAAGGAGTTTGTCTTTTACTTACAAAAAATAAGAAAATATAAACGCAATTAAAATCGTATTCTTTTCTCTGTTAAGAACAGGTAGAGCACGTGAGCAAATTCTTTTGAAAACGAGTATGTAAAGGCTTCAAATTTTAACCCTTATTTTGGTACTTTTTATGTACACATAAAAATTATATGAGATAATTTATTAAAGGCCACTCTTTCCAATAAAAAAAAAACATTTTTTATCAAGGTAGTCATAATTATAGGAAAAATTAAAAATTTGTTTGAAAAAAAGCTCCATAAAACTTTAATACGTTGAAAAACGCCCACCAAAACGCAGTAAAGTACTGGCTCAATTTGAGCAGCCGAAGTCCTAATTTTCACAATTGACAATTAAAGTCATCGATAAAATATTCTATAGAAAGTTTTAACTATCGACAAAATTTTGTATAGAAAATAAAAGTTATCGATAAAATTTACTATGGAAAATTAAAAAAAACAAACAAAATTTTATGTGTATAAAATTAAAGTTATCGATAAAATTTTGTGTATAAAATTAAAGTTTTCGATAAAATTTTCTAAAGAAAATTAAAGTTGTTGATAAAATTTAAGTAATCGAGAAAATTCTGTATAGAAGATACAGTTATCGATTAAATTTTGTGTAGAAATTAAAGTTATAGATAAAATTTTGTAAAGAAAATAAAGGTATTAAAGGTATTTAAGTTATCGATTAAATTTTCTATATAAAATTATTGATAACTTTTAATGTTTTCTGTAGAAAATTAAAGTTATCGATAAATTTTTCTATAGAAAATTAAGGTTATATATAAAATTTTTTATAGGAAATTAATGTTATTGAAAACATTTTGTAAAGAAACTTGAAGTTATCGATAAAATTTTGTATAGAGGTGAAGACAACATAATGCTACACTAATTTTCGTTACTTTTAAATTTTTAGTATTTTCACGTACCTTGCCCTTTTTTTAATTCGCAGTAGGCAGACACTATAGTTTTTGTTCACTAGGTGAAAAGTTGGAAAAATGGTATTCCTTTAGTGATGTTATTTTTACGTATATTTCTTTATGTTTTCAACCATAATTTACCATTTATACAGATAATTTAAAAATACGTCCGCTATAAAAAAATTTGTGAATAAAAAAGGGTGTTCCATAGAGGTTCAAAACTTGATTTCAGATATAAAATTTATAAGAAATAAATAATTAAAACATAAAAATAAAATAAGTTCATATTTTTTTATTTAATGGCACCTTATTAAATAATCGGTTTTTCTTAAATGGCAAGATGAAGTGTGTTAGCATATTTTTTTTAAATTTTTTTAATTTATTTGATATTTTTTAATGACTACATAATAAAATATAATTTAATTAAGAAAAATACTTGCTTTTCTCAAATTTACACCATTCTAAATACAAATATTAAACTCAAATCTCTATCCAGCTCAAAAAACACATTTTTAAAATTACTTTTAATTCAAACCAAAACATTATTACTAAAAGCGTTTATCTTATTGTTTGCTGGGTTTTGACAGTAAATTCTTAATGAATATATCAGTAACAAACTTGCCGTTTATGATGCCGACTAAATTCGGGAAAACCACAATCACTCCATGAAGATAAGTAAGTTTTTTATAAACAATTTAACAAAAATAATATTTTCATATTTGGTAGGCTAAAATTACCTTGAATTGACTAATAAAATTTGTGACGCGTTATTTGTCCGTATCTCACAGGCCTCTAACAACAGCTATAAACTTGAAGGTTTAACAAAAATTGTGATATTATTGACGTAGATAGGCCTGTCTGGGGAGGGTGATTTAGCCATAAAAACGTTGTTTATGTGAGGGAAAAAATAGAGAAAAAATTAAAAGAAGAAAATTAGCTAGAACAGTAGTAAAACGTCGTAAGAAAAACCAGACATTTAATTTGTTAAACTTTTTTTCTAAAAGAAAGTTTAAAGCAAATAATCTATCCGACGATTTAATTGAATTTTCCTTTATTTTAAGAAATTTTTTATTGTTATTTGTAGAGATGTTTTAGATTTGTAGAATTAAAATAATTTATTTTAGTTAAGTTAAATTTGGTTTAAAGCTAAATTTAATTTTTTGTAGTCACTGTTCAATTTTTAAACACAATTTAAAAAATTCTTTTTATTAAATTAAGATATTAAAATAGTTTTGAAGTAAACGTTAAATGAAGACTGTTCATTTGTAATATATCTTGAATATATATCTCGACTAATAGTTCAACTTAACTTATTTACTTAAAAAATATTTTCATTATTTAACGTCTTATCACAGAAAAGTTTTTGAATTTATTGATGATTAATTTGGTTTAGTTTTGAAAACTACATTTTAAACAGATTTGAATATTCATTTATTGAGAAAACTGTTATCGTTTTTTTCTGATTGCTAATTTCCTAAGTTAAAATATATTCTACTACTTTTTTGATTAAATAATTGATTCAATCAATTAAAATAATAATTAAATTGCAATTTGAACTGCAATTAAACTTTTAATAGGTATCAAAATTTTTCCTTTATTATTAGACAATAACTCAAATAGTTTTGGTGTGTTTTTAAAATTTTAATGGTAGAAATTTACACTACAAGAAATGAAAAACAAAAACATTTTCCAAATTAATGACGGAAAATCATTTTAATAAAATCTCAAAAAAGTGACTCCATGTGAAATATATAATAAATAAATATAATAATATTCATTTTTCCTTAAACAACAAATTATAAGGATATCAAATTTAAAGGGTGGCCCATAAATTTATTTTATTTTCAAATAAAGAAAATATTCTTAAGACGTTTATTTAAAAATTATTGAAATTACAAATTACGCAAAATGTAATTAAAATTAAAATTAAAATTATGGTCTCTAAAGATTTGACGTCGCCTCGGAAGGCTTTCATTGTTCATAAATTTATAGTTAACAGAAGAAAAATCCTGGTTGCATCAGCCCTCTGCACTATAGGATCAATTTAACTGATTTTTTGTGTTCGAGCTTTGGATGACATCCTCGCAAGGACCTCAAAAGTTTTCATTACTCTCTCTTAGATTCGAAATTTTTAATCATGGTCCTTAAAATTTATTTATCTAAATCATTCAAATTTACTTTTTCGGCTTTGGTTCTCTTTTTAATTTTAATTTTTACAAAGAAAAATTATTTTTCAAATGTATGCGGACGTTTTCCAAAAAAAAAACAAGAAAAATTAGACGCTGGCAGAATTTTTCGAAAAATCATTTTTCTTTATAAAAATTAAAATTAAAAAATTAACCAAAGCTGAAATAGTAAATTTTAATTGATTTATAAAAATCCACGGTGCAAACTCTGGCTGGGAAAAATAATTAAAAAATCGTGCAAAATTGTAGCATGAAAATTATGAAGAAAAAGAATGATTTATTTTTCATATTTTTTAAACTTTAACATGCTCAAGCACGATTAACAAATTAAAAATTTCATTGAAAAACTTTTGTTTAAAAAAAAATTTGAGGTTAAGTATTATTTTGTTTTTACTAAAAGCAGAATGCAGGCATTTCTTTGAATTTATGAGCTCTTCCGTTCCGAATTTCGTTTCAATAAAAATTTGTTTAAAATGATCCCTACAGGAACAGTGTCGCTTATTTGACCAGTAACATAAACGTCACCGTTAATCAAAATACCGATGATTGCGTAAAACAAAACTTCTATAGCATTTTTATAGAAAAAATTGCCAAAGAAAACAGTGTTACCACTGACAATTTTTTTTACTTTAAAAAAAAAAACTACCAAAATTCATTAATTCAAAGTTGAGCATGATTTTCGGAACAGATTTTATGACACAACACTTTATAAACTGTAGTTTAAACTTGTTCAAGAAATATTTATAAATACAAAAACTTATTCGGACTTGCTCTTGTAAAAATTTAATTCATTCCAATTTAGTACCAAAAGCATTATCCAACGACGTTCAATATAAAATTTTTGGAAATGTGTGTGCATGCCGCTCATTAATTTTTTATCTGGGATGTCGCAGAGAGTGTAGTTTGACAGCTGATTGCCATTTTTGTATGGTCTTTGATTTGATTTTCGATGTCAAAAAATATGTATTTTAAATATCAAAAACATTCTGACGTCTTTTCATTACAAAAAGAAAGACAATAAAATTTCGCCAGAAAGGAAAATTACTGAAATGCAAATAATACTTTTCAGTTTTAAACTCTAAAAAAGAAAGAAAATATCCGTACCAAGGGGTAACCAACTAAACCCGCAACATATTGCAGTATTTTGCTAATGATTATTAAACAGTCGTTAATTTATTTAACAAATAGTGAATTCAAATAATGTTAAAAATTAGAATTGAATTTGTGTAACATATTGCAAACAAATAGAGAAAACACAGTTGGAAATATTTAGGTGAAAATAAAACTAAATGACACATGGCCATATTTTTGGGCACACGTTGACTCAGACAATAAATATTAAAATTAAGTCATTTTAATTCTGTTCAATCTGAATAATAAGCAAATAATATGAAAAGAGAAAAATAAAATAGTTCTTCAAAAGGCAAAATAAAAACAAAAAAATCTACTTTTCACTCACCTGCCAAAAAAAAAAGCAGACAGAACACACGTTCATCAATATCTTGTCTTAATACCCTCAACAACAATGAGGAGACAAAGAGCGTGTGTGTGGCACAAACATGTCCCTAGAGGACATGTCGAATGGATATCGTGTTTAGTTTTTTTTTTCTTTCAGCAATCAATTGATTTTATGACTTCTTAAGGAAATAAAAAAAATTTTTGCTATTTAATGTCATATTGATATGCGTAAATAACACCTCAAAATAACAACACACAATGCATACAAACACATTTAAATAAAGAATAAAGGATTTTGTTGGGTAAATATTTTATAACAAAATACAAAATTAAGCAGACTTTAAAAAAAAAATTTTCTGGCCAAATAAAATAAAAGATGAGAAATATGGCACAGGGTGCAGTGGCCACATTACATGGCTTTTAGTTGTACACCATAATAGACATCAGGATAGATAAAATTCTATAGACAATTTCCTACTGGGCCACTACAGGATATAAACAAATTGTTACTAAAATAATTTACAAAAACAAAACAACTTAAGGAAAAAATTTGTAACAGCATGTTTTAGATTTGATGTTTTATTTAAAGGGCCTCAAATATTTGGGCTCAACTTAACAAGCAGAACTGATGGCAAAGTGACCATTTAACGGATATACAAATCAAGACTTTTTCCTTTTTTAACATTTCATCAATTTAGAGGTTAATTGTAGGGTCCAACCAAACATGGCCAACTAGCAGTGAGTGCTGTCCAACAGAGTCTAGGATTTTTTGTTTGTTTTTAGTTTTCTAAACATTAAACGCTCAGCAGTAGAGATTTAAAGGATCTTGGCTGGATAAGCAAAGATAGAAGGCGACAGAATACGCCTTGTGTATGAAATACACAAACACACACACACACACAAAATTAGTTACACCCTGTCCACAATTGTAATCACAAAGCACAAAGCCTCATTGCAACTGGCCAAAATATTTTGTGAAAGTCCCAGCGGGGAGGCAAAAAGAAAATATATAACCTCTACCGCGAACATGAGCTATAAATTTAAAGAGTGTATTTTAGTATAAAAACGAGAGAGAGAGAGAGAAAGAGAGAGTTAGTTAGAGACGGCAGGAGTACAAAATTTAAATAAATATTGAGATTGATTGTATCCTGTTTACTTTATTATCCGGACTGATTTCATTTCGAAATTTTGGTCAACAATTAAAAGAATCTTTTCTGCAACTAGGGTGGCATATTCACAGTGGGACTTCTATTCTTAAGTAAGAAAAAAAAATTTTTTGTAAAAAAAAAACATAATGAACATTACACACATTTCTATTTTAAATTTCTTTGACTTGCGTGTAATATGACATTTGAAAAACATTTCAGTTGCCTTTTTTTTTTTTTTTTTTTTTTTGTTGAACAAAAACTGTTTAACTTCCAAAGTGAGCCAATTCATGTCCTAACAAACCATTTAATGACAAGTTTGGAGTTGCAAACAACAGGAACTAAAAACAAAAGGAAACAAAAAACACAAGAAAAACAAAATTGTGTCCCTGAAATAGTTACACCTACGAACGTGTTAAATTCACGTTATACGGCTGTTATGATTCTTTTTAAAAAACATTTTTTAATTTATATAAAAGAACATAAAAATTTGTTTTTTCATGGCCTTCATTGGCACGGGTGGTGTATAGAATGACTGTGTCATATCTTTTAATTCTTAGAGTGTTGGGAAGGCCTGCCGTGTCTATTTGACTTTTTCTTTGTCTATAGGTTTTCTCATTTGCCAATTTTTTTTTGGTAATTTAGACTTTTTCAAACAGCAAATAATGGCCAATGAATGACCTTGTTGTTGATATGTGCTTTATTGTGGCAATCACAACTGGAAATATTAAGATAACATAATTATGTAGAATTTTGCAGACCACCCTGATTGTAAAAGAAATTTGTATTTAATGAAGTGTGTTACCAGCATATTGTTGTTAAATTCTATGCAATTTTTTCAAGAAACGAGATAAATTAAGTAATTATGTGTTCGCCTTAAACCAAGGCTAAGAAGGCCTTGAATTGTGATCTAAAATCGACTTCTACAGAAAAATTAAATTCAAAATTTTAAATCTTTATATTTCAGTAAATATTAGGAATTTTAATAAAGTTCATCACCTTTAAATTTAATAAAAAAAAATATTTTTAATTTTGGGCTTCAACTTTTTTCAAGTTTTTTGCAAAGAATGCAAAATTTATATGACAAAAAAACTTTATTAAAGAATGGAAAATTTTACCTTAAACAAAATGTCTTTATATTGACGAAAGTGCTTAAAAACATAAAAAATGACATAAAAATTCTTCCCAAATAACCGACTTCAAAATACACAGTGAGGTAGAGGGTATTTGAACATGAAATGAATATTTTAATACACATTTTCTTTAAATATCCATTTTCCATCTACAATGGTTTTAAATTAAAATCCCTATACATTATATTTCAGCCCCTATGGGGACACCCTTTAAATTTTATTTTGATCAATATATACTTATAGTTATAGCAGACATTGAAGTATACGTTTGATACATTAATTCCATTAGTTTCGAAGTATTTTATTTTTTTACCTCCCGTCTGCAAACGTGACTCCATATGCTAGCTAATGGGTTATGAAAGTTAACAACGATTTCCAGATGAGAAGTATTGTCTGAGGTCATTTTCATTTATGTGCAACTCACAATATATGATCCACACTTTTATAAAAAAAAAAAAGGAATTCCTGTGAAGAGCGTGTGATACACTATAGCGTTGGGCGTTGGTACCTTAACAAGCAACTAGTGCCGCCACATAATCCAAAATCTGTAGCTTAAACGAGTGGGGATCTACAATACATCAATACACCGACCAAGTATCTTTGGACATTTAATTAAAACAGCCTTATATTTTTTGATTAGGACCAGCACTCAGAGGATGACCCCTATTTATGCAATGCATTGCGCCAGAATTAGGAAATTAGGTAGTTGGAAGGGGGATAGAGGAAGTAGTGCTTGCCGACATTTGATCTGAATTCTTGCACATTGAAAGTGACAGGAAAGACATCTGCAGGGAGTTTATTCCACATACGAACTGTTCGGTTAAAAAACGATTTTTCTCTGTAATGCGAAGTGCGATTTACTGGCCAATCGACCGCAAAGGAATACGCTTTTGATGCAGAGCGCGTTGCGTGTACGAAATTGTGGTTTTCAGAAACAAGTTCACTGACTTCATAAGAACGTTTTCATTGCGTCGATGCTTCATTGATGGGCTTCTTCGCTCTCTGTTGCACCCGGCCGAGTAACTACAAGATAGACTTTGAAGCAACAGTCCATACATGAGAGTTATATTCCATTTTCGGTATGATAAAGTCGATAAAGAAACATGATAAATAGTATTTATAGTGCAGGCAAAGTAGAGCACTGATGTTCTAGTCAGTCAACTGAATTCGCAACATAAGTGTCGCCTTAGTGATCCGTCAACTTTAAATTTCAAACAGCAAGAAAAATTATTATGTGCAATAACAACTAAATTCGTTTTTTTGGAACTTTTTAACAGCATTTTAAATTAGTATTTAGATTTTAAGGTAAAAAAGCTTGTCTTTTGCAACTTTCAAGTGTTTGACTATAATGGTTTAAAAAATAGAGCCATGTTAATCAAATTAAGTCTAAACTCTTATACTTTTAATTTTGGATATAGTATTAAGCATCTTGATTAAATGTTAAGATTATGCTTATTGATAAGCTAAGAATAAGGCCATATACATCAAATAAATTAACTTATTGGGACACCCTTTAATTTTCAAATTTTTATTGTTCGTTTTAAAGGACTTAAAAACCAAGTTTTGTATAAACTTAAACTATGTGTCTTTAACTTATAAAACCATAAATGCTTAATAACATTATGTATGGGGACATATTTTACCAACAAACAAAGAAGTACACATTCTTTGTAATAATGCTATACGGTTATGCTAAAGCGGTTCAAAAAATCGGGCTACATAAGTCAAATTACGTCACCTCTGGGGGACACCCTTTAGTGTTTGAGTTTAGGCTTTTTATTATCTTCCGTTATTGTGAGCTATTGTGATACAAACTTTGTTGAACATTTATATAGGTTTCTGTTACGATACAGTGGACATATAAAAACCATGGGGCACCCTTTAACTTGTAATATTAGCATTTTGCTTTGTAATGAAACCAAATCCGTTCAGAAATGAATGAGTTTTGGGAGCCGAAAAATTGAAAATAAAAAAAATCGGAAAAATTGATAAATTTCTATTATTTTAAGACGGCTAAAAATATCCTCGTTAAAACAAATACAAAGAAAATAGAAGAAAAACTTCTGTATAGGGCATAAAAAAGACCTCCAAAAATTATGGGGTGAAATTTGCATATGCCAGCTATTTTATTTCCAGATATTTACCACATGAACGAACAATAACCGTTTTTAAAAAGTCGTTTTTAGTAGTCGGTCGAGGTATACTAAGTCAAGAAAGGTTTAAATTAGGTAACACAAAACACTTTTAGAATTATTTCTGTTTATCTATCAGTCCGTCTGCCTGTGTTCGCATCACGTAAAAACTGCTGGATGGATTTGAATAAAATTTTGTAAGGAGGTCGGTCCCTTGTTTCAAATATAGGCTACTTTTTTTGTAAAAATATGTCATTTCGTAGAGAAACTAGATATAAAAATAGGAAATCACCCATTACAATGGTATTGGAACAGTTGTCAGTACATATTATTTTTGAAGATGGAAAGTTTTTAACACTGTTTACAGAACTCTAAAACAAATGATGAAAAACACATTTTTCTAAATTTTAAGTTTAAGATAATTGGAAATGAGAGTAAGATATGAAACAGAAATAAAGGTTAATAATTTCTTTAAAAAGGAATTTGAATTTTTCGAAGCCACTAACATTTGACACACGAACATGGATAATATTTATAACGCATTGTTGACAACAAAACCTACCTCAGTGGAAAGTGCAAAGGTTTTTTATTGTAGGAAATTCTGCAACAAAAACAAGCAACAGTGTGTCCAGTGAATTGTTAACTGCAGTCATAAAATCACATATTTTAAAAAATTATTAATAAAATATTTTCTGAGTATTTTAATCATTATTATCTCTCGTTATATAGTAAAAATGTACGTATGAATGTCTTGTCATCTGAATTGTTTTTAAGTTTTATAAACTGTTAATGCATTCCCTTTCTTAGCAATTTTTTATCGTTTGTTTATGTTTTAATAAACCTATAAATTTTTTATATTATTTGATTAAATAAGCTTGTTTCCTTCAAAAATTGTTTTTTCCCAGATAACCGGGAAATAAAAACTTCCGGGAAATTTCAAACCCTAGTTTAAACGGATCGACCCTAAACAATTCTCATAAGTTCAACATAAAAACACTTCATTAGCCTCCATGGCAGCAGTTTTTTCGACGGTGGCACAGCCATTGAGAATTTTTATGACGCCTGCTTATGATTTTTTAAGAAGGGATATCAATTTTTAAACTTGTTGCTCTAATTTGGTCTGCTTGTTTGTCGTTCCATAAGCTAATTGGGGCAAAAGTGACATCTTTAAATGCTTCATTTACCAAATCGATTAATTGTATGAAATTAATTTAATTGAAAAATATAAGAAAAAATCTATTTCTCTCAAGCTTTCTTAGAAATCGAACTAAGCGATTTTTTTGTAGATGCGATCTTATCTTATGGATTTTAACGCTTGTGAGAACGATTCAATGTCTAAAAATTGCATTTACAGTAGTGGATGATACAAATAGCAAGAACTGCAGATTTAAAAATAATGACATATTTATTGTTCAGCAAATAAAAGCTTTAAATAAATTTAAATAAATTAAAATTTAATTATTTACAGTGTATTTAATTCAAAATTCTTAAAACAATTATTCTTTCATAAATTTCTTATCAAATACTTGAGATCATAATGCAATTACCATTATTTTACAATCAATTACAAAAGAATTTTCTGAGGAAAAAATTATATAAAACAAAAAAAAAATTATTTTTACAAAGTAAATTAAAACAAAAAATAAATTACAATTAAACACATAACAGTCTTTTATTATAAACAAAAAAATTACAAAACTACTAACTATTAAAGGTACATGATTTTATTCTAGTAAATTTTAAAACAAAAACCAGAGTACAAATTAATTATAATAGAAATTTTGTTAGAATTACAAATATTTTATTTAAATTTTATTAAGCTAAAAATATATTTAAAATATTCATTTGATAATGACTTTTATAATGTATAAAATTAAAATATTAAAAAAAAACTATTTTAAAGGTAATGGGTGCTTTGGTATAAATTTAAATATTTTTTTTTTTATTTTTGTTTTTCGTATTTTCTTATAATAAAAACAAGGTGCTGTTTTCTGTGTTTTCTGTTTTTTTTTTCTTTTGTTATTTTAATCATTTTTGAGGTTGATAAAAAAGTTTCTTTTTTGTTTTTGTTCTTTTTTTTTTAGTAGGGAGCAATAAATAATGATAACAATGACTGCAAGAACATGCTATATAAAGCTTATTAATACTACTAACTAGAATAAAATATCTAGATATTTTATTTTTTCAAACAAAAAATAAGGCAAAAGAATAAATAAAACCGTTTTAATTTATGCCATTTATACCATTATGCCTGTCTGTCATACCACCATAAAACCACTACACAATACTTGGTCATACAAATGTAATCATACCAGTTTCAACCACACAGTTTGCAAGAGTATTAAATGTTCGTTTTTGTACATCCATACATACATACAAATATACCACGACTTTTAACAATAATCAAAAAGTAATAATACTATTACGGTATTGTACGTGTGTAAATAAAAAAGCAAAAAACATTAAGAAAATAAATTACACTATAAAATATAAAAAATAAAATAAAATTAAAAATAATTTGTTTGGTGAATAATTTGTTTCTTTTATTCCTCTTTGGAGTGAGTAAATGCTTGTTGTCAGTTGAGGGTGTGTGTGTGTGTGTGTGCGTGTACCCTTGAAGCAGGGGTTAACAAATAATTCTTATGAATCCTGGTTGCAACTTAACCTTTAGTTTAATAAATTAAACTTTTGTTTGCTTCCAACACAAAGTGCGTGTTCTGCTTGAGTAAGACCTTCTTTTTATTTCTCAACACGTTTAAATTACTTGTGTCTTTTGGGGGGAAAAAAGAAAAGAATCGCATTCTTGACCTTTAAAGCTCGCGTTTTTTTTTTTTTCTTTACTTAATTGACGTTGATTTTGTTAAATCATTTTCATCGTCTTTGTCTTTCTGTTGAACTTTCGTGAATGGCTTTTTATAAGATGCCATTAAACCTTGTTGTTGCCATTCACTACTTAGATTCGGCGGGGTGGGTCAATATTTTGGAAATAACTGAAAACCATTGCTACTTGATTGTAGTATTTGCAGTGAAACATTTAACGGCTCATAATCTCATCTATTGTGAAACCCAGGCTACGTTTTGGCTTGCTAACCGGTGCCACAGCTGACGAGGAAAGATCAAGCACCGGTTGTTGTTGTTGTTGGGGCTTCAAGAGTTTTGTATGATGTTCGCTGTTGTTAATCATCAACATTTCAGGTTGACTTGTATTCAATGCCTGTGTTGATTCTTTAACACTTTCCGTTGAGGCGGCCAATTGTCCTTCACTATGACTTTGCAAGTGCGCCTTAAGATTGGCTCGTTGATTAAAGGAACGATGACATATTGGACATTTGTGAGGGCCCTCCTCTAAATGCGTAATTTTGTGCACAGCCAAAGTGCGTGATTGGCAAAAGCCTTTGCCACAATCTCCGCATTTAAAGGGTTTTTCTTTGGAATGTATATAGCGATGGTCACGTAAATGATCTTGGCGTCGAAAGGCCTTGCCGCAAATATCACAAGAGTAGGGACGTTCATCGGTGTGGGTGCGTTCATGAATTAGTAGATTGTAGGATTTGGTGAAATGTCGATTGCAGTATTTGCAAATGAATTGTTTTTTTGGTCGTGAACCTGCAGCAGCAACACCGGCTCCTAGTTTCATGTGTGGCAAACCGCCACAGACTCCTAAACGAGCAGCAGCTGCTGCCGGATGTAGGCTATGTAAGCCGGCGGGATAGGGGCGTATAGCATGTAAAGCGTGTTGTCCATGTGGATGCTGATGGTGCTGTTGGTAAAGAGCAGCATTTCGTATCCATTGGTTCATAAGCAAAGCTTGATGCTGAGCCGCCAGTGGATCCGTGGCATGTAAAAATTGATTGTTTGGTACTCCGGGATAAGGTACAGCATGGTGTGATTGTTGCTGATGATGTTGTTGTTGTTGCTGTTGCATTTGTAACCATAAACGATGTTGATGCTGCTGGTGTTGTTGGTGCTGATGTTGTTGCTGCTGATGCAAATGAACATGTTGCTGCAAATGTGGTTCCATCATTGAAACATACGATCTGGTTTGAATTTGAGGATTTGCTGATCGTAAATGTTCCAACTCATACAATGAACTTTGTGTAGACAGACTCGAACTGCTGTTTTTACGTGCCGCAGAAGCATCCGTCGGTGTATGAGGAGGTGTTAATATTGGCGAAATACTACTTTCACGTTCTTCTTTAATATTAATATAATCCGTAGAGTAATCTAGAATAATTATTTTTGGTTAACATGAGTCATGAATTTGTTTAGAAAAGAAAAATAAAAATTTTCTACTTTTCGTGCGTTGCATTGAAATGCCGTCGCTTAACGATTGCAACTCACCTTGTTCTCTGATATTTATTTCATCATCTACAGTGATATTACTGATGGGTGAAGCGGATGTTGAAGACATTTTTTTTTTTTGGCTTTAAATATTTTCTTTAGTTTTTCTATTAAAGTTCTTTTAATTTTTTGTTTTTCACTTTAAAATTGTTATAACAAAAATTACGTCAATTCTTTCACTTGAGTTCACATAAAGCAAAAACTGGATTTTGTTTCTCTTATTTAAAATACAATAATTTCCTAAACTACCGCTTCTCTTTTTCGTTGGTTGTGTACGATTCAAAGTTTTGCAGTAGACTGATTTAAAGTCGGTTCTAATGATAAGACTCAATCTCTTGAATTTTTTTTACTCTCTCTAGAAAAAGTAGTAGCACACAGTGAGCACGTAACACCTTCTTTACCTAGGAGAGGGTGCAATTTGTATAAAAATATTTTAAGATGTGTGTGCGTTTGTGCAGAAGAGAGCCTCTATGTGTGCGTGTGTTTGTGTGTTACTGGGAGCATATGCTACTGATAATAGAGTAGTGACTGTTTGAGTTATATTATCACTACTTTTTCTTGTTTCTTTTAACTTTTGTTGTTTTACTCACCAAGTGAATTCAGTGTGAGTTTATTTTTTCTTTTTGTTCAAAAAAAGAAAAACAACTTGTTCCTGGAGGTCTAACATTTACACAAACAAAATGTTCAGCGAATCCCAAGCAAAACAGCTACAATGAATTAAACTACTACTTCTACTACTACAACTACTACCACAAAAGAGGAGCAGCTTACTGGTGTGGTTTGTCTGTCCATCAGCCTGTCTTGTTGATAAATTCGAAACTATTGTGGCTGCTAAAGTTGCTGTTTTTCATTTTTGTTTGTTTTGTTTTTGGTTAAAGCAATGGAGATACTAGCACATAAACACGCCTACTTTAACTGTTTATTCGCATGTGATTGGTTTATTTCACAACAATAGCAACAACAAAAGATATTCATGAATTTCTGAAAAGTATACATGGCATGAATGTGAGTTTGATGGTGGAGTGATGTTGGTAGTGGTAGTTTCTTCTGTTTTTTTTTTTTTAATAGAAAATATTCCATCAGTTGCAACCCCAAAACAGCTGCCACCAACAACAGCAGAAGCGGCAGCAGCTTAAACGGAAACAGTTAAAGGCTGCTGGTTGACGGCTGCTGCCGTTGTGTTGCCACTTTTGCTGACGTTTGTCATCATCATACCTACTCATCATAGATAGAATATTTTAAAATACTAAGGAACACACACATTCATACATACACAAACAAAGAAATATTTCCCAATGGCTGAATGAGGGTGGCATTTGTTTGTAAATGGTGGCGATTGTACGATGAATATGTGGAAAGCAGCAGGCAGTGTGTGTTAGTGGTGTGCTGGTGTTGGTTTTTTTTTGCGAGGAGTTAAATTTTTTTTTATTGGTTTTATGTAGATAAAAGTTTTTTCCCTAAATGGCTTGGTTTATGGCTGTGCAATGAAAGATAGGATGTGTAGCATTTCTTTTTTCATTTATATTAATTTATTTTTTCTGTTGTTAGCCAATCTTTAAATTTTATAGTGAAAGTTTATGAATACATTTTTGTATTATACCCTACAACAAAAGATTGGCTGCATATACCTAAACTTAAACACTAATGTTGGAAATTAGATTTATTTATACCCTTCACCACAAAAAGTGGAAAAATGGGTATAACTAAGTTTGTCATTCCGTTTGTAATTTCTAAAATATCAATTTCCGAACCCACAAAGTCTTCATGCTTAGCGAAGTCGATTGAGCGATGTCCGTCTGTTCGTCCGTGCTGGAATTAAAAGATACAAGAGCTGCCGATTGGCCGATTGCCGATCAAACATAGTTTCGAAAAATTTGCTATTGAAAAGCAGCAAGATATGCTGCTGTAGTCAAAGTTGTAAACACGTTGACTACAAACCTTTTTGGCCAGGGTTCAACCCCTGCGGCAACCAAAAAATAAAATAGTTTTTTTCTGTTTAATGGTATAAATACATATTCAGAATCAACATTAAACATTCAGCCTTCTTCGTCGGTACTTCTTCATAGCACGGTCAGCGGGCAGATCTCCACGCTTGCCTTTAGTTTTTTCATACATATCATTTGGAACAATGAAGTAATTCTAATCAGGAAAAAAACGTACGTGATAGATTGAAAAACACGTGATTAAAAAACAAGAAAAAACCATCAAATGAAGAAATTTGCGCTCGCACATATTTTTCGAATTATAGGCTTCTGAACTTTTCATAAAAAAGAACGATTGTGCTTCATATTTTTTATGATATCAATATGGGTATCTTTGAAAAGCTTTTCAAGAGACCTTTCAGAAAATGCTAAAAATGTTTAAAAACTCTTAACCCATTAAGAGCCGGTGACATTATTATGTAATTTTTTTTTTAATTCCTTAATTCTCTGTCACCTCAATATTTGTTTTTTTGCTTGGAATTACTTCACTTAAATTGATTTACATAGATGGTAAGGGGTATATAAGACTTGGCACAGCCGAATATAGATAGCACTCTTAAAAATGTGGTCTTCCCTGGTAATGTATGTCCATCTGTCACACTCCTCCATCTGTGAAAAAGTATTAAAAAGACTAAAAATCTTCACAAAAAGGTATTACTTTTATTACTTACAATTAAAAAGGGTGTTCCGAAAGTAACGTGATACACATAAAGAGATTTTTATTTTATGTGTAGTGTATATAAAAATGTGACCACTATAGCAAAAAGTACAATAAAATAAAACTTTAATTTAAAGGGTGTCCCAATAGTGACGTTAATTTGACGTATGTTACCTTATTTCCAACCACACTTTAAGTATCTTATGTCCGCTATAAAAACAAGTATAAATAACTGACTTAAAATAAAGGGTGACGCTATATTAACGTATATTTTTTTAGCTTTTCAACCGTTGAAAGCGGCCATTTAGAATTTAAACGGAGTTTGTAAAAATATTTCCTCTATAGAAATAAGTTTTAAAAATAAATTTAAAAACTAAAGGGTGTTTTTATAGTGGCCGTAATTTTTAGGAACATAGCTTTAGTTTTTAAATCCTTACAGGCAAATAAAAAAAGGATAAAGTCCAAGAAAATGATATTAAAAAACATGATAGTGTTTCTGTGATTGTTTAGAAAAAGCTATTAATTGGTGAAGCGAAGAAGCCCATAAAGTTCTATGTGACAACGAAAATTATGTCGTTCCGAAGAAGTTTGTCTTCTTTTGCGACGCACTTTAAGAAAATTGGTATGTCGTTTAAAATAAGATATAAATCTAAAGCGAATGAAAAAATCTGTGGCAACGCTGTTTGCTACAGGCATAACTTGTCTATAAAATTGTGGATCATTTGTGGTATCTTTTCTTTAAAGCTGGATTCACCCATTTTTTTTTTTTTGTATGTAGTTTGACGTGTTTCTCTCTCTCTCTCTCTCTCTCTCTCAAAAAGAATGGGTGAATCCAGCTTAAGAATGTGATAGTTTGTTTTCTCAAACGCAATTAACAGTATTTCGTTCAACAGTAAGAGTCGTATCAATGACACTGTATTAGTGGGAGTGATTTTAACAGCACCGTAATGCAAGTCAAAGACAGTCTGATTTATGTAAAACAATCAACCAAATTTGCCCACTGTAAGGTGATATTCCAAACATTACTAAATTTTATTCAAAATAATACCCTACCCTTTAACAGATGGCAAACCTTCCTAATGTGCATTAACTCCCTCGTTTAAAATCGGGTCTCGGCACGAATTGGTAAATCAACTCCACTTTAATAAGAATTATTCTTAATAAATGTTAAAAAATTAAATGTTAAAAAATTATAAAAACAAAAAAATTTTTTTTAGGCGTTTAAAATTTAAGTTTCTTTCGAGCCTTGAAAAAATCCTTTACAACTATATTTCATGTAAGATATTCGAAAGCCGTTAACAACACAAGGAGACATTTAGCGTTAAAAGTTTTTACAAGGATTTGTGTTTTTAACTTTATATCCCTTTTTTATGTTCTGTCAACAGCACAGCACCAACAAACATTTCATATTAAAGAAGTTGTTTACAATTTTTTTCTTATGCTTTGATGTTGATAATTTTATTTTATGTTGCAATTATTTATTATGACTTCAGGATATTTATTGTGTTTTCAAAGGAAATAAAAAAGCGAAAAAATCAAAATAAATAATTAACTTTATAATGGACATATTTATTATTTATGCATTAAATTTGGTTTAATGTTTTTAATTTGATTATTTAATTACAATTGTTCTTAAATTGGATTTCAGAGTATAAATTTTTTTTTCTTTTCAGTTTATAAAGTTAAATTAAAATAGGTTAAATAGATTTTTATTACGTTTAAGATTTTAAGGAATAAAAATAGATCAGCAAAATTTTTTTGTTTTATTTTGCATTATTTTTGGATCAACTTCAGCTTCAGTTAACAATGAATTTAATTTTCCAACTTCTTTTGCCTTAATTTATAATAATTTAAATAAAAAACTGACTAATTTAGAGGCCTTTACACTATATTTTTTCATGATTTTTTGCTTAGTAGATTGGGATAGAGAAGCATTATGGCTTACCTGCATTAATCATTTTAAAGTCTTATGTTTTAAAAGCTGCAACTTTTATCATAAGCCGCATGATTTTTCATATAAATTATTAAAGAAAATCAAAATAAAAATATATTTTAAAAATCATCGTATGAATACCTTTAAAGATAGAAAAATATACGTAACTCTGAGCAAATCTGCTTAGTCTCGATATGAAATCAATATAAAAGAAACCCCGTTGTAGACTGACAGTCAAAATTTAAGGCCGGGGCACATAGCATCCGTAACACGTTAAAATTTGACGTATTCAACTAAAGTCAAAGTATTGACGGATGAGATTGTCACAATGAGTACTTTGCTGACAGATGTTAAATCAAAGTTTGCTCTCTATTTTTATTCACTTTTAAATTTAATTTGCATTTTATTCACTTGTTAAGTTATTAAAATTTATATTTTATTTTTTGCCAAAATTATTTTATTAAAATCACGGAATACAATTGAAACACAGCAAGAGTTAAAAGAAAACAAAGAAGAAGAAGTTGATAGCCATCAAAGTATTCAACGTTCGTCAAAAATTAAAAGTTGACCAATTTTCGTACTTTGCGTTGACGGACACGTATTGATTGTGTCAACGCTCATAAGAAAACATGTCTTTTAACTGACTTGTCAGTTGAATTTGTCAAAGTTTAACGTATGACGGATTCTATATGCCCCGGTCTTTATATAGAGCATATAGTGCTATGTCAACAATAATGACAAGTAGGATTTCCAGACATACTTTATTATAAAGTAGTCTACTTTGTTTTTTAACGATATACCGTAGACTTTAGCATTCAAATAAAATATAAGAAATATTTTGTTTTCAAGTTTTACAGAACACATTCCTAAACGAACTTAATGAAAAAACTATTATTTAAAATACTGGGATGCTTAAAAAAATTAATATTCAAATTCCTAAAATGCGACGAAACGTTGACCGTCTGCGTGTCATTTCTAATTTTTTTAAAATTCAAATTTAGAAAAATGTGTTCTTAAAAACAGTGTTAGAAAAATGTTCATCTACAAAAAATAAAATATACTGACAACTATTATTTTACCATTATAACGGTAAAATTGAGTGCTTTTACTTTGTATCTCTAGTTTCTCTATGAAATTACATAATTTTACAACAACAAAAAAGTTTTCAATATTAGAACTGGGGATGCAACCGATACCGATGTATCGGCGATACTTTTAGTTTTCCAATATATCGATATCGGCGATATTTTACTGTCGTTACGCCGATACTTCAAATATTTTTATTTAGAGCTTTTTAAACAAATTATTCAATTTCCCACTCTGTTTTTTTATTGCATGACAGCTATGAGAAATAAAATATTAAAAGCGGAACATAAAATTCAAATGAGTTCTGTCGCATCGGAGAGACTATTTTCCACTGCAGGTCTGCTTCAAACGGATTTGAGAAATCGTCTATCTCTGCAAAATTTGAGAACACTTTGGTTTCTAAAGCTGGATTCACCCATTGTTTCCGAACAAAATTTTTGTTCCGGAACATTTTTTTTATATGTAGTTTGACGTTTTTGTTTTTGAGAGAGAGAGAGAAAAAGAGTTAAACTCACTTCGGAACATTTTCAGCTTGAATTGGTTTAATAATTAAAAAATTAAACTTTAATTTTAATTTTTGTTTCGAAACAATGAAACTGTGCTGCCAACTACTTTATTTTTTCAAAGAAAATTCAACTGAGCTGCCACATCATAGTATATGTACATATTAAATATAAGTATATGTGCATATAAATTTAAAAGGTAAAACTGCTTGCAAATCTAAAAAGTAAAACTGCTAAGCAACCTGACTGACTTCTTTTCTGAATAATTTTTTCTTTAAAATTTTAACAAATTTGTAGTAAACTATTTCTTAAAAAGTGAAAAAAAGAAAAAGTGAAAAAAAAGAAAAACAGCTTAATTATTGTGATAAAAATCTTTTAAGCAAAAAAATATATGTTTTACATACTTATATATTTTAAATAAAAGAAAATAAGTTTAAAAAGTTGTGTCATGGATCTCAACGAATCCCTTGCCTTGAAGCTTATTTCAGAAATGAAAAAGCCGGGTAGAGAATGCCTGTATGACTTAAGCAACAAAAATTACAAAAATAATCACATTAAACGGAGTGTGTGGTCGGCAATAGCAGCGTCTATCTTCTTTTTATATATATACATGGCCAGTAAAAGAGCTTTTTTTATTTCAATAACCATTAGAAGAAGCACTTTTCTTTTATTCATTTTTTATTTAATTATGAAAGTTTTTTTTTAATTTAAGGCCGGGACACATAGAATCCGTCATACGTTAAACTTTGACAAATTCAACTGACAAGTAAGTTAAAATACATGTTTTCTTATGAGCGTTGTCACAATTAATACGTGGCCGTCAACGCAAAGTACGAAAGTTGGTCAACTTTTAAGGCCGGGGCACATAGAATCCGTCATACGTTAAACTTTGACAAATTCAACTAAAGTCAAAGTAACGACGGACGAGGTTGGCACAATGAATACTTTGCTGACGGATGTTAAACCAAAGTTTGATCTCTATTTTTATTCACTTTTAAATATAATTTGTATTTTATTCTCTTTTTAATTTAATTAAATTTGTATTTTATTTTTTGCCACCAAAATTTTTTTATTTAAATCACAAAACACAATTGAAACACAGCAAGAGTTAAAAGAAAACAGAGAAGAAGAAGCAGTTGATAGTTGTCAAAGTATTCAAAAGTTAAAAGTTGACCAACTTTCGTACTTTGCGTTGACGGACACGTATTGATTGTGACAACGCTCATAAGAAATAATGTATTTCAACTGACTTGTCAGTTGAATTTGTCAAAGTTTAACGTATGACGGATTCTATGTGCCCCGGCCTTTAACTTTTGAATACTTTGACAACTATCAACTGCTTCTTCTTCTCTGTTTTCTTTTAACTCTTGCTGTGTTTCAATTGTGTCTTGTGATTTTAATAAAACAATTTTGGCGGCAAACAATAAAATACAAATTTAATTAATTTAAAAAGTGAATAATATACAGATTAAATTTAAAAGTGAATAAAAATAGGGAGCAAGCTTTGGTTTAAAATCCGTCAGCAAAGTATTCATTGTGCCAACCACATCCGTCGTTACTTTGACTTTAGTTGAATTTGTCAAAGTTTAACGTATGACGGATTCTATGTGCCCCGGCCTTTAGAATTTATGTATAACAAAACCAAAACTATGTCTGTCAAAACAAAACAAAACCAAAACAGTGCTGCCTGCTTGTAAAGTAACACATCTCGCTTAAACATATGTTTCATATGGTAGTTTTGTTTTTCCAAAAAAATTGTTCGAAGTGGGTGAATCGTTTCAGAACAAACTCTCAAAAAACTAAAATTGTTTCGGAACAATAATTTTGTTCCGAAACAATGGGTGAATCCAGCTTAAACAAAAATCTTATTAATATCAATTTTAAATATTATTCTTTTACAATGTTGTTTTTATAATTTTAATTTAATTTTAACAGGATCTCAAATTCAATTCGTTCTCTATCAAATCTTATAAATAGCAATTTTAAATCTTGAGCCAATTTAAACTGAATGCCATTGTTCACTTTGTAAAATAAATAAATAAATAAATATTGCAGACGTTTTGTAATTTGAAAATTTGAATTTTAGAAACTAAAATGTATTGAAAATTTTGATTAGTTGAATAACTCATTAATAAACACTGTTATTTTGTATAAGTATCAGTACCGGAATCGGTATCCGCGATATTTATTTTTGATTTGATTATTTTTTTTAACGTATATGGAAATTATTTCTTACGACTACAAAAAAAAAGGATTTTAATTGTTTTCAGAATAAAGCATCATTAAATTTTTAATTGCTGAAATTATTCATTTAATTTTTTAATTAAAAACATAATTAATGCAATTAATTTTTTAATAACATTTTTTTATAGTTTTTAAATAAGCCAATTAAACATTAAATAAATTTTTATGTAGAAAGTAATAAAATCTTTAATTAACCTTTTTCTGTAAGAGAAAACAAGGTAATTTTCTAAAATAAGTCGACTTTCAAAAGAAGACTTTTTGTGAAAAATCTGTCTTTGGTTAAGGCAACTTCTGTTGCTTTTTAGAAATAAATACATAAATATAAAGCAATAAAATTTCTCTGAAAAATGTGACAATCCACTCAATTGCTACGAAGGAATATGATTTGTAATATAAAAGCAAAAAAATGACGAAACAAAAAAAGCGGTCATATTAATTGAGGATGTCATCCATGAGAAGCTGCACGGGGGTCTTACAAAAATTATACTAAAAGCTAGAGGAAATGTTTTAAACTAAAAGAAAACTAAAATTTTAAATCACGGAAATATTTATTAAGTAAATTTTAAACTTTAAAAAACTCGTGCTGATTATTTCGACCGAATTATTAAAATCACCGAGATCATAGTGTTTTTTGATGTTTCATTGTTGTTTTTATTTTATTTTTCAAATCTTTTAACCGTCTAAAAGAGCTTTAAAAAGGTCGGTCGTATACAGTTGATAAAGAAAAGTAAAATCTATGTTGATTATTGTTGTTTTTGCTGATTTTTGTTTATAATTTATTGTTTGGACAAAAATCTTTAGTTTACTAAAATGTAAGTGAGAAGTTTCCTGAGGAAGTAAGTGAGCGGTAGCGAAATGGTAATCGAAACGGGCTTTCACCTTTAATAGTCAATATCGGTGATTTTAATAATTCGGTCAGGATAATCAGCACGTTTTTTGAAAGTTTAAAAGAAAACTATTTTGCAAAACAAAAACAAAAAATAATAACTTGTAAAAATATGTTTTTGTCATTAGCGTACCTAGAAAAAAAATATTTTTCGAGATTAACTTTAGCCATTAAAAAGGACAAAGTTTAACTTATTTTGAAATTGTCAGGCCCTCTTTTAACGTAAACAATACCTTCTCACCATACAGGTTGATTTACGTATCAAAAAGTAGTTTTTAACAATTTTTTACCTTAAAAAAATAAATTAAACTGAATTTCTTTCAAGCAAAGAAAATAAACAATTTTAAAACTTTTTTCCTAAGAAACCTTGAATGTTCTATTAATTGGGAAAAACTTACAAAATAACATTTTTTTTGAAATATTCTTTTGAAAACGCAAAATTCTAGAAAAATTTTTAAAAAGAATAGAAACTAAACTAGAATAGTAGAGCATAAAAAATTATGAAATTTTTCTGCTGAATACACGTTAAGAAGAACCTTAAAAAATTATTCTACTTTTTGGAAAAAAAGAGAACAAACAAAAAACTAAAGCAACTTCTAGGAAATGTTAAGGAAAAGAAAAATATTTCTAAGGATGTGACAGTCGCGGTAATAAACACTAATTAAGGTGGGCCATAAAACAAGAGTTCTATATTTTTTATTAGCGGTCATTAAGTGTCCTGTAAAAATATAAACAGCAGTCAGTCACTAAGCTAATGCTCTAAATGTTCTATTTTTTATGCTCTATTTCCAAATATTCTAAGCTGAGATTTATGTTGCAAGGAAGGTCACGTAAAAGTTAAAAAAGAATCAAAGAATTTTTGGTATCGCAATAAAAATACCATTCAAAAATATTTTAAACAAAAGAGAGAGAAAAAAGTAAAAAAGAAAAGTACAAGACCAAAAAAAAATGTTTTTGTATAAATTTCCTAATTTGCTGGAAAGACAGGAAAGAAAAATTAAAATTTCATAGATCACAATATTGACGAATATTTCCTTAAGCTTGAAGACATGTGTGTTTTTATCAGCCAAACAATTTTATTTATTTACTTATTTAAAGACCGAAAAATTTAATCCTTTTTGCATGTGGAAGACTTTTAACATTTAAACACTGGATGAGGATGAGCATACTTCCTTTACAAATGAACGTGCCGCAATTTGTGTTTTGACAGACTGCCTAAACAAATCAGTTGACAAATACAAATTCGGCTTACAACAAGAACAACAACTACAACAAAAGGTAAAAATAAATATTTTCCCACAATCTTTTTATTGTTTATTTATTTATTTATTTATTTTTTTTTGAGTCATGTGACATGTAATTATTATTACTTTTGATTCTGTTCGAAGGGGATAAAAGAAAAAAGCCGCTAGTTTTTTTTCTTTGTTTGACTTGGATGCATACACTTAAAAAAATAACTATTTAAAAGTTCTCTAATAGCAGAAAGGTGATTAATTCAATAATAAGATATTAATAATAATTATTTTCAAAGCCGCCATAAAAAAGTTTTTAAAAAAAAACTCTATAATTTTATAGAATAAAAAAAGTAGGTTTTTATTTAAAACTAAACAGAAAAAAATGTTTTTACCCAGAAAATAAATACAATTACAGAAGTAAATTAATTTTTTTAATTCTGATAGGGTCAATCAGACAATTTGTCAAATTATATAAAAGATTTATTGGAAAAAAAAAAATATTTTTATACTCATAATAAAATGAAATAAATTTAACAACAACATTTATAGAAGCAATTAAAACAGTAATAGAACTTAAAGTTAATTTCAAACAAATATTTCGTTAAAGAAATTTTTTTTTTAACTTTTCTCAATCAGGATTTGAACCTTGGAGCACTATAAATTAATTAAAATTTATATTCTGTTAGCGTCTAATTTTTCTTGTGTACTTTGGAAAACCTCCGCATACATTTGTAAATAATTTTTCTTTATTAAAAATTTTTAGAAATTTTTTTAAAAGCTTAATCAAAAAGAAAAAGTTAATTTTAATTCATTAATAATTTTGTCATGCAGCTAAAAAATATAAAAATGTAGAAAAAAATAATATAATAAGCTTCTTTGTAAGGTAATGCAGTTAATATATTTATTGGCATGTCATAACGTCTACGGACATAATAATCACATACCACAAAATTGTTTACATATAAGCGATCAAAAGTCTTTCAAACGCTCTTACCTTGACTTTCAAAGTCTGTTCGCGTGTTATTTATTATTGAATTGCAAATTTGCCTTCAGGCCGAAGTTTTGAAAATATCAAAAGAACAATACAATATCTGGAGGTAATTGTGGAACTAGATTTATTCTACAAATCTGCACGATACAGAAACTTGGCAAAAACTTACTTTTTAATGATCGTTAAACAATCGCATGAAACATTTCCGATTTAATGCCTCCAACAGGTTCCTTTCATAAAAAGATAAAAATGCCGTTATATGAGAATTTCGTCATGTATCGGAAATGAACAATTATAAAGCAGTCTGGGCTACTGTCGATAGTCCTAAATATTATAGATTATTGAAGGCCATATTGAGAAGAAACTAACCAAAGGAAATTAAGCTGATAATAAAGTAGTAAAAAGAGTATAATATTTCTCTGACGTGATTTATTTAGATTTAACAAACCATTCAAAATATGTTATTTTAGTGTCATACAACTGCATAAGAGTCTATACAGTGAAAAACTTTTACTGTTATTAAAGGTTTTATTTATTGTGACTAAAATATAATAAAATTTTTAAATGAGTCAATCGTATAATTAGTTGAAATATATATGCTAATTTATTTTAATATATAATTTATTGAATTATTTTATAATTATTAAAGAAAAAAAAAGCTAATATTTTAATTAAATAAAATATTGAATCAATTAAAAATTTAATTAAAATTCAATCTGGAAAAATTAAAACCCTTATAAGATGTAAATACTTTTTTCTGTTTAAATTAAAAATACAAATTAAAAGTCTTGTGTTAAAGCGTTATTTCATTTATTAAAAACAGTGCGCTCGACTTCTTCTACGTGTCATTTTTATATATATTTTTTTACATTAAAATTTAAAAAAATTTATTTTTACTATTTATTCCAAAGTTCCGTAGACAGTGTTAAAAATTTTCCATTTATATTAAAAAAATGTGCTGACAACTGTCGTAGTTCCATTATAGCGGTAAAATTAAGTACTTTTACATATGTATCTTTATTTTTTCTACCAAACAACATTTTTTACGACAAAAAAGTATTCTATGTTTGAATAAAGCTTCCAAGAGACTTCCTCACAAAATTTTATTAAAATTCATCCAACAGTTTTTACGTGATGCAAACACAAACAAACATACAGACCAAAATTTCAAAAAAGGTTTTTTGTATTTCCTATCGATTAATTTCACTAACATGAAAATTTTTTTTTAAATATTTTAGGTAAAGAAATGACCTCGTTAAAGTTTTATGATATGAATAAACGAAAAAATTATTATCTGTGACAATACTTTTTAATCATTTTTAATAATAAATCTTTTCATATTTCCATTACGTTTTAATCGTCGTGTAATTCATGTAAATATGTAAAGAAAATAATATGCAAAACTTGGATGATGTTGAATAACAAATAAAATGAAAATTATAAAAAATAGAAATCCTGGTTTCATCTAACCCTCTTGCTTCTCTACCAAGCTCCCTGTCTTTAAAGTTATTTCTGCGTATTGTTTGTGTATTTATTAAGTGAGATATTTCTTGAGTTTATGTTTTTAAATATTTTCTGTATTTAAAACGATTGATTTATTTTCAAAGTAAGGAAAATGAGAGCTTTAAGTCGAATGATAAAATGATAGTGCTGTTGTTGTTTTTTTTTTTTTTTTTTTTTTTTTTTTTGGGGTGGGGGGGGGGGTGTTTATAGAAATTTTATTTCTGTATTTAAGGTTTAACGTTAAAACAAGAACAAATTTTAGTAGTCTTACGCATAAATCCCAAATTTTTCGCAGTGTACCAGCCACGGGGTAACTTTTTTCTATGTGTATTAGTGTTGTTTTTTATTTGTTTTTGCATCTTTAGAAATTAACAAAAATCTAGACAAAAATTAAATTCTTCTCATTGTGTCATTGTAGATTGATTGAGAATTTTAAGGTGAATTGAAACTTGCACTACAATCAAGATAAAAGTTTAAACTCCGTGAGATTTTTTTTCAAACCCTTTACTAATTACAGTCGTCATAATTGACCATTTTAGGACGCAATGTAAGTTGTCTTAAAAAGCATAAAAGGATTCTTGAAAAACCCGTAGCACAATTCCTCTTAAGGCCGGAGCACATAGAATCCGTCATACGTTATACCTTGACTTATTCCACTGAAGTGAAAGTAACGACGGATGAGGTTGGCATAATGATTACTTTGCTGACGGATGTTAAATCAAAGTTTGCTCTCTATTTTTATTCACTTTTAAATTTAATTTGTATTTTTTTCACTTGTTAATTTAATTTAAATTGTATTATTTTATTTCTTGCCACCAAAATTATTTTATTAAAATTACAGAAAACAATTGAAACACAGCAAGAGTTAAAAGAAGAAAAAGCTATTTATAGCTGTCAAAGTATTCAACGTAAGTAAATATTTAAAAGTTGACCAACTTTCGTACTTTGCGTTAACCGACACGTATGGATTGTGACAATGCTCATAAGAAAACATGAAAACGTCAAAATGCGAACTATCATATTTTTCTTAAAAGTTTTGTTTAAATATGAAAAATTTTAATTTCCTTTCTATAAGAATGTCATGTCCAACAAAGGAATATTAAGTAATTTCAATAAAAAAATTGTGTTTACAGAAAAAAAAAATATTCGCATTCAATTACTGAATCCATAAACTCGAATAATATTTTTATTAAAGGACGACTTATCACCCATTCATTAATATTAATTAAACAATTCCCTTAATATTTAATTGAAGAACAAAAAATAAATTTTTGTTGCAAACAAAAAATAAAATAATAAACTTGACAGCAACATTAATTAAGCCAATTAAAATAGAATTTAAATCTAAAGTTGTATAGAAACAAATGTTTGTTAATATAAAAACAATTTGTAATTTTTTCTGCTTCTTTGCTATCGAGATGAAAACTCCCCCAATAACGAAGTAATAACCCGAAGTTTTTTTTTTTTTTTTTTTGCAAAATCCTTTTACTTCACATTGACAAAAATATTTATTACTTGCCATTAACTTGGACATTAAATGTGAGAGTAGGCCAACCGAACAGCAAATCTGATGTGTTGAAATTAATAACAATCTTAAGAAATAATAATCTAATGATGTGTAATAATTTCCTGACAGGAGTTGTGACCACAAAGATATTAAATACCTTTCTGTTTCTTTTGCAGCGTTTGTGTGTGTATTTATTTCACATACAATTGTTTCTATGATATTCTTAGATAAAAGATCTCAGACTTTTATGATATCGAATCCCAGGATATATGAAATCAACTCTCAATTGATATATTCAAAACAATGGTTTCAAGGTCTCCAGACAAATGTTTGTTTATTAAATTATTTAAAATTAAATATTAAAATTAACATATGTCGACTTAAATTATGAAAATACTTCTCCTTCTCTTCAAAAAAATCACTTTTTTTTGCTTTGCTGTTTTTAAATATGGCTGGATAATCGGTTGTGTTTGTTATGTCAACATCTAATAATCGTCACCAAACAGTCAACACAACAAATGATCTTTTGTGTAATTTTTAAAATGCGGCACTTTTTCTTTTGTTTTCTTTTTTTTTATAGTTGCTATTTTTTGGTAATTTTTTTTTTCACTAATTAACTTTCATCACATTGTTTTGTATTTAATTATTTAATGACTTTCAAGTCACACAGAAAAAAAAAAACATTGAAACGGATATTCAGTTATTAAAACGACGGTATTGTTTTAACAAATTTATGAAAATTATTTATGCAAACAATTGTGTTTTTTTTTAGATCTTTGTAAAACATCCGAACAGTTAACGCTAAGAATTTAATAAATAAATCCTGGAAAACCCAGCAGAGTTAAAATTTTAAGGAGCCAAAAGAGATTTTTATTTTTTTCTTTAGTTATGGTATGAACAAGAAATAAAATCAATTAAAAAGTTTATCAAATCTACAATTTTTTTTGTTGGATATTATGAAAATTTTACTTAAAATTTAATTGATTTAACAAAACTTTTAATCAATATTATAAAATTTTGTTCTGAGCAAACTAGAAAAAAAATTATTGAAAAATATTTTACAAAGCTATTTTTTATTAAGTATGAAAAAAATTAAATAAATATTTCAAAAAAAGAATTTTTTGACTTGAAGGATTTGTAGCAAGTTTTCTATTTTTAATCAAATTATTTTTATTATAATTTTTTATAATAAAAAAACTAAAAATTATTATAAAATTGTAGGAAGTTTTGAATTTCCATATTTTTATTTGTATAACTAAAACACACTTTTAAATAAAAATTACTTTCACCCCAACGTCCAGCTTTTAAATTGCCTTTTTTCATTAGCTAATTTTACTTTAAAAATCGTGACAAATTTAAATATTGCATGCAGTTTGCTTCACCCTTTCTTTTGTTATTATAAATAAACATGAATTCCCATCTTCTTTAATATTTTTTCTAACGAAAATAAAGAAAATTTTATTATGAATTTAAAAAAAATGTAATTAACAATTTACGTTGATGCGAACATACAATTTGGCATACGATTTGATACGATCGTTAAGCACACATTTAGCTGAAGTTAAAAATAATGAAAATATTTTGTTATAAAAATTTTACATAAATCTTGACACACTGGACTAAAATTTTAAATTTTTCTTTTGTAAAATATTTTAAGAATTTAGGGAGTATTTAAGATGCATTTATTACTTGTTACAAGTTAAGAGACACAGTAACTGTGTTTAATACAACAAAGTGACTATTTCTTCAGGGTTTACAAATGTTTGGTTGTTACAAAACAATTTCCAGTAGCCCCCTTAAATATTTTCATTTTAAAGTCAATCAATAAACTGAAAAAGAAAAAAATTGTTTTTGAATAATTTAAAAAATAAGTAAATTATTCTTAAAAAATAATTTTCATTTTAAATCTAGTTTAAAAACAATTTTGTATAAAATTTAGTATTAAGATCCACATTCACAATTATTTTCTAAAGACGGCGCGATTTTTCTCACAACATTCTATGATGCGGGCGAGACTCGAACTTTTTTAATGGGACTTAAACTTATGTTATTGATCTACAATTTTACAAACACACGTACATCTTAACATGTGTTAGCTACCTTTAATTTTTTTATCCTACTCTCACACCACACTTTTCTAGTGGTGGAAGTTGCAACATATTCAACTCTGTTTACAAACAACACGGATAGCAGCAACATGATTTTTTTTCAGGAGAGAATAAAGAAATAAAATGAAAACCTAACTTATACACATCTGCTCTTACAGATTTTCAAAGGGTTGCCATATCTCATTTTTATAAGAAAATTTAATAGTTTTAGGAAAATGGTAAGAAAAAATTTCGAGTTTGCTTTTTAAAAGTTTGCAACTAAATACAGCCAGAACTGTTTTAAGAAGTGGTGACTCAAAAGGTGGAGTAAATTATTCAAGTTCAAGTTGGGACGTCACACTGAGAGTGGCTTCCCTTTAATTATAAATTTTAGTATTGTTTCTATTTTTAAACTCTTCAAACCATTTGTAATTTCTACAATTTGTAATTTCTACAATCTCATAAAGTATATATATTCTAAGTTCTAATGCATAGCAAAGTCAATTGAGCGATCTTCGTCTGTCCATCCGTGTTCAGGTTAAAATCAACTTTGCCAAGGCAATAGATGAGCAAGAGAAAATTTTAAGATACCAATCAATCAGACATAGGCTTAAATATTTTGCTATTAAGAATTACCAAAACCGGTCAATGTCTTTTGTGGCAGCCTGTAATATTCCATATCGTTGGGAACAAATCTAATTTAGTGAAGTTATTCAAATAAAAAAAAAAAAAAAACAAAAACAAAAATAATAAAAAAACATATCTAAAGGGCGATAGAGATTTAAAAATTAAAACAAACACAAAAAGAGCAAAAATTGGTGCTCGCCCTTTTTACCCAGCTACGGGAATCTGAAATTTTTAAAATATCAATATGGGTATCTTTTGAAAGCTTTTGACGAGATCTTTTAGGAAATACCAAGATTTTTTTCAACGCTTAACCAATTAAGAGTCGATGACATTTTTATGTAAAAAATTTTTTTCTTACTTTTAATTTCTCTGTTACCCCAATTTTGATTTTTTTTTATTGGAATTACTTCACTAACCTAGAATAACATATATTTTGAAGGGTATATAATATTCGATACAGCCGAATATTAAACTCTTCCTTATTTTTTTTTTTAATCTTGTCTGCCTGTTTAACATTTAAACATGTGGCAATGCAGGCCAAATTCAGGACTGTTTATATGATTAATTATGACATTTCCACTAATTTATTGAACTTTTGATTTTAATAAACCACACATTCCTGATCGAAGTAGGACACATCATAAAAGTATATTTAAGAACCGCAAATAACAAAATTTCAAGTAAACTAAATTCCACTTTAAAATTTGAAAGTGGTTTCATTCCGAAGAAATTTTCCGTTTTTAGTTTTTTGAAGAAGCAATTAGCGGATTCGAAACCACTTTCGATCGGAATGGAGTTCTGTTACATGCCTGAAAATTGGCTTTTATTTGTATTATTTGTAATTTTAAATAAAATTTCTAATTTTTCGATTTTTACACAAAAATTTAACTTTTTGTAATATTTCGAATTTTTGGTAAATCTTTTAATTTGTTTAATTCATTTAAATATTTAAGTTAATAATAAAATATAAAATATTATTTAAGTTAATTTTTTAAAACTTTCAGCAAATGCATAAAAAATTCTTTTGGTTTTTTTAGTTGAATATAACTCTTAGTATCTTTTCTGTTTGGGTTTGTGACGGTTTGTTTTTTTTTATACAAAAAGTAAAAACATGTGGAAACTACTCAGTATTACAAATTTCGAGACTTTTCCTCTCCTCTTGCTGTTTTGTTTTTTTTTTTTTATATTTTTGACGTTAAAGAATTTTTCATTCGAATTTATACATCAATCTATTGGTTTGCTTAACGATTAAAAGTCAATTACTTGTGTTTAAAAAATATTTAAAAAATAATTTTTTAGAAAACTCCTTTTGTTTTCAAACTGTTGCAGAAACAAAAAATCATTCAGTCAAGTGTGAGCAGGATTTACATACATAGAAATCTGTGCCACCGTAATATTCGTCAAAATTACGAAATCTGTGAAAACACCCTTCAAATTTCAAATCTATTTTTCATATGGTACGCTCATATTGGTCAAATATTTGGCCAAAACAAAGTAACCACTAAATTATTGAAAGGTTTTCGTGTCCTTCTCACATATTTAATATAAAGTATAAGATCCTTCTCAATATAGAAGGTAAGATATCAAATTAACTATATTATAAATTGTCGTTTGTAAAGAAACGTATCAGGAAAGAGTAAATAAACATTTGTAAAATTAGAGGTTACGCTTTTTTGGTCAAATATTTAACTAATCTGACCATACCTTTATTTCTATGGCAGTCATATGTATTTGTACATACTTTTTGTTAATTCTAAATGTCTGCCTACTACGACTGAAAAACCAATAAAATCACCTCACTATCGGAACCCCCTTTATATTTTATTATTTATTTTTTCAACTTGTTTTTATAGAAGACATAAAAACACTACCAAGAATACAAAAACTGCGTACGAGAACAGAACATTACTATTGGGTCACCCTTTATGCGACGTTTTTTAATTACAGCTTTTGCCACACTGAATATTGGTTTTGAAATAACAATTTGTAGTGTCCAGTATAAAAAATAAAATTTGTACGAATAACACATCACTTTCAGAACACCCTTTTATTTTCAGTGTTTTTGTTGCGGCACCTTTTGAGAAAATTTAAAGAGGCCATCTAGTACGGTTCCAGAGACACAGGGTTGTGACAAACGGATAGAAACGAATATTATAAGATTTCGTTTTTTCCCTTTTTTAAAATGATAAAATTAATTTTGCTACCAAATTTTAAAATATTGTTTTTTTAAAGCAGATTAAAAAAAGGTTCCTACCCAACTACCGAAATCTATGGTTAGGTAGCCAGACACGAGTATAAGCCAACTCAAACTTTTGTTTGTTTGTTATTTAAGTTTGACTTTTTTCAAGGACATAAATCGTAAGTAAATTAATTTTCCAAGTTTTCGAAATTCAGTGAAAAATTTTGTTCAATGCCAAGGGACGACAACGTAAAAAGAACAAAAACTATTTAATTTATAAATGAAACAAAAATAATATTGAGTTAAGAAAAATGTAATTCCATGAAAATATTTTAAAATTGTAAAAATTAACAAAACGTCAATAAAATGCTCTAAAATCTTAATAGCAAATTATCAGACAAAAATTTAAACGGTTACGAAAACCATCAAAATAATCCGCCATAAATTTATACATAAAGTCAAGGTTGAAAGTGTGCAAAATGCAACTACTATTTTCAAAAACCAATATTTTCAAATGAAAACATATGAAATATGACCTCTAAATGAAGTTAAAGGAAACAACAACATAAAACGAAATATGGGCAAATTTGCTTAAAGTCATTTTTAAATCCACCAGGTTTATTTTATGACTTTATGTCTGTTTAAAATCTAAATGAAATTGTTAAACTGTGGATAAGTGCGTGTGTATGTATGTGTGTGTGTGTGTGTGTGTGCATGTTAATGCTCTTTAGTAAAAGAAGTGCAGTTACAGTTTCGGGTTAGAAAAGAGGTGTACCCTTTACCTTAAACATTAAAGGATTAAGCTACAAATTGTGTGTGAGTGTGTGAGGGCACGTGTATGTGTATGTGTGTGTTTGTGTATGTGGGTTGTCTGTGCTATAAAAGTGTTAAAGGGATTTATTTAAAGATTTTTGTTAAAACAATTGGCTTCAGCAGCAGTCTTAAATACATCTTTCATACCTGATCGTATTTGTTGATGACAGGAACAAAGGAATCTAGAAGTCATGCCGGAAAATGACTTCAACAAATGATGAACCATAAAATATATTGCTGCAGTTGTACGGGTTGAAAAGAACAACCAAAATACCAGCCTTACTACTCTTTTCCAACAATTCTTTTTTCCCTTCTACAATCCTCAACTCATTCCTGCAATATTTCATTTCTAGTGAAAAGCGTAAGTGCAAGGGAACAGCATAACATAAACGATAAAGGATTAACAGCAAGTAAGACACCTAGATTTTGCAAAAATATTTAGAAAGAAGGCGTTTCATGTACAAATAAATAAGATGTTGGATTTTACATTTCTAGGAAGATGGTCTAATTTACACGCCAAAAGATTTTGATGTGAACATAAAATCACTGAAAACTAAAGTAAAGAAAATTATGATTTTAACATTCAAATGACTTTGAAAGGATGAGTATTTTGAAAAAGGGTTTTAAAATTTTCTAAAATCATTAATTTAATCCTTTATTTAGGCAAAAATTTATTCTACATCCACATAACTTAAAATAATATTTTGTTAGCTAGTTAGTTGGCTGATTAAATGTTGTCATGGTTAAAGGGTTTTTGGCATTTTTTTTGGTCTCATTTAAAAGCCATTAAACTCCTCATATTTTTCATTCAAATACCCACTGTTTTTACGGCCTTTTAATATATTTCAATCAACACAGGAAATTGAATTTTTGTTTAAAAAAATTACTACTTTTGGCTCCACCCCATTAAGTGTTTTTATTTCCAAATCATAAAAAAGCCCCATTGTTAGTATCACACTTTGTTGTTTTATTTACCTTGATAATGTTTAAATATGGCGTCAATAAAGTTTAATAAAACGAAAAATATTGTTTGTGTTTTTGCCGATTTTAAGGCATTTTTATTGTTTTATCTATGCCGCACCGCTTTTTATAACAAAATAAACTGTAAACATTAATATGTTCATTCAGTAAAGAAAATAAATCACTTTAATTTTAGCATGACATAAATGATAAACAAATTTGTTTGCATATTTTTTCAAGCAAATTCAATAATTGAATAATTCAATAATTGAAAAATGAATTCGTTTCTTATTTGACTTGAATATTAAAAAAATTATTCGAATTTTATTCGAATAAATTTATTCGAATAATTTTATTCGAATAATTAATTTATTCGAAAAAAAATTATTGGTACAATCATTTGGGAAAAATAAATATATTTCATTCGAATAAAAGTTTATCCTATTTGTTATTATTTAATAAATTAATTAAAATCTTAGCATGACATAAAGTATAAAAAAAATTTGTCTGCATCTTTTTTTGACCAAATTTAAAAACAATAAAAAAATAAATTTGTTTAATTAAATACTTGAATATTAAAAAAAATATTCGAATACTTTTATTCGAATAAAAATGATTGGTCCAATCATTTGATAAGAAAATAGATTAAAATTGAATACAAGTTTATTCTATTTGATATTGATTGACTAATTGTTTAATATTAACTATCGAAAAATTAGCGATTATCGATAAATAGTAATTATTTCGAATGGGCAATTAAAAATTATTTTATTTTTTTTTTTATTTTTCGAATAATCGTTTCAGATTAAATATTAAGTTAGTAACTTGTTCAACTGAAGTAATAGAAAATAATATTAATTAAAATTAATAATTTTTTATTCGAGCAAAATCTTTTATTTAAATAGTTATTTAAACGGTCGATCAATAAGTTTTTTACTACCCGAATAAAAGCTAAATATATATTCAATAATTTAATTAAATTGATTATTTATTTGATAATTAGTTTTAATTCGCACCACTTTTTATAACAAAATAAACTCTAAATATTTATATGTTCATTCAGTAAGAAAAATAAATCACTTTAATTTTAGCATGACATAAATGATAAACAAATCTGTCTCCATCTTTTTTTAAGCAAATTCAAAAACAATAAATAAAAAATAATTTTGTTTCATAAAAGACTGGAATATTAAAAAACAAATCATTCGAATACTTTTATTCGAATAATTTTTTTATTCGAATAATTTTTTTTATTCGAATAATCTTTTTATTCGAAGAAAATTTATTGGTCCAATCATTTGGAAAAAAAATAAATATGTTTTATTAGAATATAATTTTATTCTATTTATAATTGTTTGAGTTATTAATTAAAACTAACTATCGAAAAATTTGCTGTTAAAAAAATTTTAAATTAAATGTTTTTATTATTCGAATAATAGTTTTAGATTAAATATTAAATTAGAAATTTGTTTAGTTTATGTTATAGAAAATAATATTGATTAAAATAAATAATTTTAATAAAATAGAAAACATTTGGATCAAACAAAATTTTTATAATTTATTTTATTATTTAAAGTACAACAATTTAGTATTTATTTGAATGAGTGAAAAAATCTCTATGAGGACACTCTTTAATTTTTAACTGTTAAGTTATAAACGTAGCCGGTAGACACCCTTTGTAACGTGTGTTTACCGGCCTTTATTATTGTTGAAGTAATAAATTAATGATAATTAAAATATTTAAGAGTTTTATAAAGATCCCGCTTTAGGATGCAGAAGTTATAAACCTTGATTCTGTGGAAAAAATGGCTACTCAATACAAAAATGTATAACAAAAGAATATACATATTTAAAAAATCATGCCCACTCAAAGATAGATTCCTATCTTTCACATGAGGAGCATTAAACAATAGAAACAAATTGTTTTTGTTGCTCATTAAGTGTCATTACTTTTTTCTTACACACATACCTTTTGATCTTGTGAAATAATAACGAAACAAATTTTTAGTAAAAAAAAAAAACACTTTTCAAAAAGAAACCCACACAACAAGCCTGTGCCATGAAACAAACGATAATTTTTTTAAAAGCACCAGAAAACAATTAAATAATGATGCCACTAAACCTTGCATGAAGGCAACAGTGCAACAGTATCATTGTCATCATACTGACACATTACGCCTAAATCAAAAGCAAAAAAATCTTTTAATTAAAGATTTTTTTTGTGGGTGATAAATTGTTTTTCTCTGTTTAAGTTAAACTATAGTTTTGTTGATTGATTTCAATTTTATTCCTAATTTAAATCATAAGCGTTTAGCCACACAGGCCTTTAAAAACCCCGGGAGAAATTCATTAATTGAATGTATTGAAAAAATAAAAAAATAATAATTTATACTGACAAAATTATCAATTAGCAGGGCCAAAAATATCATGAATAGATCAAAGATGTGTTTAACCATGGCAAGTATAACTTTTACAAGTAACTAGTCAACAAATACACAACTGTTCCTTTCAAATTCGGTCACATAAAGGTGGTGCAAAAAAATTTTATTTGCCTATTACATATTTATCTTATCCTCATTCAAAATATAAAATTTAATGCCAATAAATCAATCATGTGCCCATTATAAAAAAGAGGAGAATTAAAAATCCCCGAATCCCTTCCAAAGAAGTTCTTTCCCAAACATATGTTGAAATCCCCAATTTGGGGAGAAATCCCCTTATCAGGCAGATTGCACTACTTTTAAAAAAGAAGTGTGGACTAAAATTGCATATAAGTGACAGGTGTTTTCGTTAGCAAAAACGTCATAAGAGTTTCTGTACAGTCAGAGTTGTATTTTGAGTTGAATATTTTTTGTGTGACATTTTCTTGTAATTAGTTTCTTATTTGACTTTAATATTAAAAAAATTATTCGAATAAAAGTTTTGAATTTTATTCGAATATTTTTATTCGAATAATTTTATTCGAATAATCAATTTATTCGAAAAAAAATTATTGGTCCAATCATTTGAGAAAAATAAATATATTTTATTCGAATAAAAGTTTATTCTATTTTTTATTGTTTAATAAAATAATTTAAATCTTAGCATGACATAAATTATAAAAAAAAAAATCGTCTGCATCTTTTTTTGACCAAATTTAAAAACATTAAAAAAAAAATAAATTTGTTTTATTAAAGACTTGAATATTAAAAATATATTCGAATACTTTTATTCGAATAAAAATGATTAGTCCAATCATTTGATAAAAAAATAAATAGATTAAATTCGAATACAAGTTTATTCTATTTGATATTGATTGACTAATTGTTTAAAATTAACTATCGAAAAATTAGCGATTAGCGATTAGCGATTAATAGTAATTATTTCGAATGGGAAATTGAAAATTATTTTTTTTATTTGCGAGTAATCGTTTCAGATTAAATATTAAATAAAAAATAATATTGATTAAAGTAAATAATTTTAATTTCTTGTATAACTAAATAAAATAGAAAACATTTTGATCAAACAAAATTTCTTTAAATTTTTTTATTATTTAAAAATACAACATTTTACGCTGGTTTTAGTCGTTAGATCAGTTAAAGATTGCACTACTTTTAAAAAAGAAGTGTGGACTAAAATTGCATATAAGTGACAGGTGTGTTCGTTAACAAAAATGTCATAAAATAAGAGTTTCTGTACAGTCAGAGTTGTATTTCAGGTTGAATCTTTTTTGTGTGACATATTCTTGTAAATGATGAAACAATTATGCAGGATCGTTGATTACGACCTTTAATAATTAATAATTCTTCTACCATGAACATGAAGATCGAATTTAAGTAGTGACGAGATACCGGATCTGACCAATATTTAAGTTAATCGAAATAATCCAATTGCGAATTTGATTTTTAACTAATTTATTTTTTTGAAATGAAGAAAATATAAAATTAAGCACAATTGGGTTTTTGTCATTTCATTCTCTTCTAGAGCATTTTACACAAAATCTATAATTTATTGAAAGGTTGAAGTTTCAACTTTTACTGCCGAAATTCGATCAGGAAAAGAGCTATTTTATAAAAAGTCAACAACCAATCATTCCATGACTTTATCTTGCACGAAAATATAATTTTTAAAATGTTATCGAATAAAAGGTGTCACTTTTGCAACTCTAATAAAATAAATAAAACGTAAGACTAATTTACTTTGACAAAATCTTTTCATTTCTATAGTGAAACGTAAATTCACTTTATTTAACAGATTATGTAGGCTATTTTTTCATCTTAAACTCTCCTCAAAATTCGACTAAAAGTAGTTAATTCTTCTCTTTCCACAAAGTTAAAAATGTGACTCCATGAAAAAAATTTTACTTGAAACAAACAAATCTGTGTTGTAAAGCCTCTAAAATCTGTCTTGTTGATGGATGGCTGCTTAAAATTTATTTACCATTTTAAAATGAGACTTGAGCGATTTTGAGTAAATAAATTTTCGCAAATATTTTTTACGGTCAGTTATTTCAAATTCCAAAAAAAAAATCATTTGATAAAATTACTTTCAAAGATTTTTAGATCGTACCTTAAAAATCCGCCTGACAAAACAAAACAAGGCGCATCCAAATTTTAAAGGAACATTTCTTTATATAAAAAACATCCCTGTTTTTATGACGTGTGACTATCGCCTGTTGCTCTTTAACATTTTAGTAAAAAAAAAAATAGAAAGAAGCGTAACAGAAACCCTGTAGAGTTTGTATTGGCATTATTTTGCTGAAACTATTAATTTTATTTTACAATTGAATTGATTTCTATTAATAACAACACAAACAAGATGGTTAAAGATTTCTATCATCATCATCAGCAACACTGTAGCTCATTCTAAGACATGGTTAATGATTTATCTACAATAAGAGCGATTAATTACACTTAAAAAAAATTAAACACTATTTTTTATTTATTTTTTATTAAATTTTTTTCTTTTGTTTTTTTTTTTCATTTTTAAAAAAGTGTTATTCCTGGAATACAATTGTACAAGGAATCCAGTGCAATGTATTCAAATTTCATAATTTTTTAGAAAATAAAAAAAGTAGAAGAAGAAAAAGTAGTGTGAAAATGTGTAATGAAAAGCATAAAATCACATGATACATAAACGCCCTTTATTATACTTCATGCTTGCTGAGGCAGTGATAATTTATCACCAAAAACATGTGCAGCCCACAAAAACATTTTGTTTATCAATTTCAAATGCAACTTGTAAGAATATCAGTCGAGTGTTAGTTTTCTATTTGGATTTTATTTAGTTTGGTGGGGTTTTAAGTATCATTTGAAATTCTGCTCTCCACTCACTCCTAAACGCCACTTGTAAGCAGGAGTAGTTGTTTGGTTTTGCCAGCAAGTGTCAAGTGGTTTTTAAAGTGTCCTTTTCTTTATTGTTTTTATTTTTGTAATAAACATTTTTTTTAACAGAAGTAGATTTAAATGACAATCCGTTTCATACTCTTCAACAATTACACTTGAGCACTCTTCTTTCAAGTACCTCAACTCCTTTAAAACTGTGTGTTGGATTTTTTTTATTCTGCCTTTGTCTCCAGTTTCATTGGTTAAAGTATCCTGACACTGTTTTGGGTCATTTTATTGGCCGTAATGTTTACAGTATTTAACACTCATAAATTACGCAATTCTCAATATTCTGTTCTGGAATGTAAAATGACACTTGAAATGTAGTTTTGGGAAATGAATCTTTTCTTTTTTTTTGTTTACATTGTATTTAATTTGTGTTGGTACTAATTAACCGAAGCATCATTCACTACACTTTGTAAATATTATGGTTTCAAATTCCCTGAAAACGTGTAAAAAAATTAAAATTGAAAATGCCTAGAGACTGCTAGGCTGCCTTTGAAAAAAAAAAATGAAAAAAAGAAAAAAAGAAAAGCAGTTGACAGACAAATAGGCATTTTTGGCATTTTAGAGTTAAATTCCAAAACACTCTTATTTCAATTCGTATAATTCTTTTTAAATTGATCCAATTTCTTTAACAAATTTAAGAAAACAAAACAAAATGTTCTTGGAATACTTTTTGTTATTTAGTGTCACTTCTTGTGTTTATGGTAGTTTTTCAAAATATTTTTTTATAAAGTGAAAGTGAAACTTAGTGGCATAAATTCTACTTAAAATTTTATAATTAATTATTCCAAAAGTGTTCTCTTTAATCGAATTGTTTAAGTTTGTTTGGCCGCTTTGTAGAAATGACAAAAACTAAAGAGTGCACGGTGATTTGTTGCCACTAAACGAAGAAGATCGACTAAATTAAAGAGGTAAAGTTGCTTATAAGTAATTGAAATAAAATGAAACTGAATTGTTTTAATAAAGTAAGAAATATTATTGAAGCCAAAAAATAAGCGTCTTAATTTTAAATTACAAATTACAACCATTATCGTGACAAAAGAATTTTTATGTAGGAGGTCGTATCGTTTTATCGATAAGGAAAATTAAATTAAAAACATTCTAAAGATACGATTTAAAATGTAAAAAATAAAGCAAAAAATTTAATTTATATCAAACAAGTTTTTTTTTATTTAAAGGATTAATAAATGGCTGCTGTTCTTGGTGAAGCGCATTCTGGATCTCTTTTTCGCACTCTCCCAATCAGTTGTCATCAATAACACGAATTAAGATGTCAATTGTTGCTGGTTTATTAACTGAAACCAGTGACTTAACGTGGCTCTATAAGAAATAATCAATAGGTGGCAAATAATACGATCTTGAAGGTCAAGTGACAGCGACCATTTTCCGTAAAAAATTTATCGTCAAATTTTTATTTTAATTAGTCGAAGGCTGTGGTCGTTATTTCCTTGTGGAGCTATCCAGTTGAAACCTCATCTCGTTTTGATCAATTTCATCAAAATTTTCAAACTAAAGATCAATAATCAAGGTTCGGCAACGATCGTAACGCTAGCTTCGACTTTATTTTAATGCAAGCAATACACGTTGCGATCTGTTGTACAACTTTGCTAGTAATCAAGTTGGGTGTTTTGTCTACAAATTATACAACTTGCGTACAATCGCGCAGCACAACTTTATTTTGTATACAAGCCATTACAGTCGACGAAGTGTTTGATCAAGAAGAAAAAAAGTTTTAACAAAAGTTAAGAAGCGAAAGTGTTCAAAGGAGTGGTTAATAGGAAGGAAAAAATATTCTAACAACAAAATTTTGAAAACCTTAAAAGAAAGTGAACCAAAAGATTACAACAATTATATGCGTATGACACACGACATATTTAATTATTGTAACTTTTGTTGCAAAAGTTCCAAATGTTCCACAATTTAGGCAAAATTGTGAAAAAAGACGCATTTCATCTGAATCCTCCATCTTCATTCATATATTAATTTTCTTTGAATATATGAAATAGTTTTGCGCTGTGTTTTGCTATGTTGTCACAACGAAAATGAAAAGTAAAATAGAATAATGTTGTGCGACATGTTCACTAACGTTGCGACCGAGTTGTACAACTTGCCAAAAAATCAAAACTTTCCGATCTTTCGTACAACCAACACCCAATTTCATACAACTACACCACAAACATTGCAATCTGTTGTGCAACCTTCTCACGTTGTACGACAGGTCGCAACGTGTATGGCTTGCATAATAGAAATAAGGACCAATGATGCCACCAGTCTGTAAGCCACACAAAACGGTACATATTTCTGAATGTCATGGAGTATGCAGGGCCTGCCGTGAACTGTTTTTAATACATAAGCGTCAATTTTAATTGTTAACAAACCTGTTAAGCCAAAAATAAGTCTCAATGCTGAACACAATGTTGCACAAAATTAAAACAATTAATTGTTGACTGAGTACGAGTATCAAAGTAAATCTAGATAATTAAGTTAAGTTGATCAAGCGTCAATTAATTAATAATAATTTGGCTCAGTGTACTGATCATAAATGTCAAACAGTGAGATTAATATGACATATAGAACCTGCGTAAAATCGTAAGTTTTAGTATAAAAAAATTTATTTTAAATTATTAACCATCGTGCTTGATTTCTTTGAAATATTTATTTTGTAACAGCAAACAATTAGATAAATTTACGTCGGCAATTACTCTTCAAAAAATAAACAGCAAAAAGTGGTGACTGAGGAAAAGGCATACATACGGCAAGTTAGCATATGCCCATCAAAATTTATTTTAGAAAACCGCAAACACTTTAGTCTTAAACAAAATGAATTAAATGAGAATTGTAACAAAACTTTTTATTCTTACTGGAAAATTTTAATTCGAAGGTATAAAGTAGGGATGCAACCGATACCGATACCGATATATCGGCGATAATTCTGGTTTTCCGATATTTAAATTTTTATTTTTTTAATTTTTCTTTTTTGGAGTTTTTTGAAAAAAATATTATATTCGTTTATATTTCTCAATGCTAAATCTTGTATGTGTAGATAGAACTGGACGAATGGATATTGATGGAAGAGGTGGTGAAAATCTTGGCTTACTTTGAAGAGGCTACAAAATCCATAAGCAAAGTCACTGCTACATTATCTGGCGCTATTCCGCTAGTTAACAGTCCTCGAACAATATTAGAAAACATAATACATGAATCAACGTTGATGGAGAGTAGTTTGGAGTTCCAAAAATTTGCGACTAATTTAGCATCAGCTCTGAATAAAAGATTTGAGGTTTTAGAGAATAAAGAAGCCTATTATTTATCTACAATTCATATAACATATCATAGACAATAGACTTCAATCCAATCGAAAAAACGTTTTATTGAGCTGCCTAATATGAAGCTGCATTCCGAAAGTGTTGAAGACACAGTCCTCCCTACAGCTCACAAAAGTTCTGATAAGTCTCCGAGAAGTACTCGCCTTTGTAGTGTATGTGAAATTATTATAAGAGAATTCGAGGAGGATAAGTCTCAATCCATCCTAATCTGTGGTTCTGCTAATGAAGAAGTCGAGAAATACCTTAGATCTCCTAATATTTCTAAAGATGCAGACCCTTATGCTTACTGACGCAATGACATATCCTACCCAAACTTAAAAAATATCACTGAAATACTTAAGTTTTCAAATGAGTTCAGTCGCATTTGAGAAACTATTTTCCACTGCAGGTCTGCTTCAAACGAATTTGAGAAATCTCCGCAAAATTTGAGAATACTTTGTTTTTTAAACAAAAATCTTATTAATTTTAAATATTTATGTTTTGCAATGTTGTTTTTATAATTTTAATTTAATTTTAACATGATCTCAAATTCAATTCGTTGTCTTTTAAATCTTATTAATAGCAATTTTAGATCTTGAGCCAATCTATACTGAATGCCATCGTTTATTATGTAAAATCATAAATATTGCAGACGTTTCGTAGTTTGAAAATTTGAATTTTAGAAACTGAAATATATTGAAAATTTTAATGATTTGAATGGCTCATTAATTAACACTGTTATTTTGTATAATAGAAGAATTTTTCTACTTGAGTTTTGTTAATTTTACTTGAGTTAAATTTCAATATGCGTATCCGTATCGGCGATATTTATTTTTGAGTTTCGGTATCGGATCGGCGAAATGGCGTTTCGTTACATTCTTAGTATAAAGCTGATAATAAAAAAATAGGTTTTTAAAAATTTGTTTTAATTCACTCGTTATATGTGACGTAGTAATCTGGCAACGCTAGACAATATACAGTTCTAATTAAAGCTAAAAAGGAACTTGATTTGAAAATTAATAACACAAGAAATATAATATTAGAATTAAAGCAAGCTATTTTAAATCACTATTATTACAATTTATAATGAAATTATTATTTTAACTACTGACAAAAAAGTGCTCCTTAAATAACCTGCGTTTATTAGCAACAATCAAAAGTTGACCCGAAGTCACACTAATCTTTAAAAAAATTTTCCTTAAAGTTTAGTCAAATAATGAAAACATTAAAGTGTTAAAGACTCACTAAAATGACAATTACTATTAACGACAACACAACAAAACAAATTACAACCAACCAACAAAGCCTGGCCAAAATAATCTTTTACTTTTACGGAAAGATAATTGGCCATTTTGGTGGCCATAGTTAAAGGTCACCAGAAAATAACTTAATTTTCAGAAACTGCAAATAAAACTTTTCAAGGTTAACACTCCAATACAATAACAATAACAGAAAAAATAATAATAATAATCTCAGAAACGAGAATTCTTCAAAATGACATCTTAGTTAGGGTTTGTATGTGTTGCTGTAAAAAGGCAATGGATGGATGGATGAATGGATGGATAGACGACTGGAAGGAAGATACAACACACTTTACATTTCTCTAGTTTAGTTTCGTTCATTAAGTTGGAGATAATTGTATTCCACATAAATATTATTTAAATAGCTCAACTTAATGGTCATAATTACTAAAAGCTGTTGGAGATCAACACTACACAACACAACTTCATGGCCAATAATAATTGCAAGGTGACCTCAGACATGTTAAAGGTCCAATAGATTGTAAAATTTCTTAGGACTTGAACATAAGTTGCTGCTTTATTTGCTAGAACGGATTTTTATTTTATTTTATTTTTGTCGACTTGGAAGATGTGTGTTTTTAAAGGTCGTAATGACAATAATAAAGATTGTGCGAAAAATTACCTTGATTTGACAAGGTTTTAAAAAACAAAAATTTAACACACATTTACAAGACAACATGAAAGATAGGAAGAGCAATCCTAAGGAAAATGAAGCTACGAAGCAACCAAAAAGACAGCCAACAAGCCAACAACCATCAACCATCAACTATCATTTCAATATTGTCATGTTGATACGTGATGATGAGGATGATGATGATGATAATAATGATGGGCTAAACAAAAATTGGCAGTCAATTTTTGAAGGAGATTTGAGAGAATTCATGTAGTGCTAATGCCAAGTTTTGTTGGCGAAGCAAAACTGCATGTATCGTGCTCAGACTAATGTCGTGATTAGCATCTGCGTTGACAAACTCAGCGGGTGTTACAATTTACTTGGTGTTTTCCTTGTTCTTATCTTTTTTTCTTTTTGCTGGTTTCTTTTTCTTCTCTTTTATGCCAACATAATTTCATTTCTAGTTCGCTATATCTTCTAGTATTTTATTTGCAAAGCACACCAGCAACAACAACACTAAATCTTAAGAAGAAAATTAAAGATTGAAAATTTTGTCCACATTCTTTTCCCCCACCCAAGATGAATAATTATGAACGATCTTTATCCTCACAAGTATCCTACTGGGATCGTTAATGCCCGCACATTCCACTAAGCATTGGGCAAAACGAAATTCGTTCGTTTATTTAAGTGTGTATAACTATGTGTGTGTGTAAATATGTTTGTGCGCTGGTTTAGTTTAAGTACAAATGGCCATAGAATACCTGCAGTGCATTCCAAAAATTCTTTAAATATTGAACCTTAAGAAACCCATTAAAGTTGATTGTTTGACAAACGTATTCACGCGTTTTTCGTTGAAACTCGCTAATAGCCGCAATAACGAGCTGTAACGCTTGTGTTATTATTTTATTTCGCCATAATAATAATATTATTATTGTTGTTGTTGTTGTTTTTTATATGATGATGAATCCGTCACCTTGGTTGACTAAACATAAAATGTGAATGTCGTTTTCGTTTTGCTTGAATTTCAATAGCAATAATAAAAAAAATTTTTTTTAAATACGCTGCATTTACCTCCGCCTGTGTTATTAATGATGGAAATTTGAAAATACAGAAGGTTCAATAATTGCAGCATCATTGTACACGAAATGTCTTCACAGCGGCACATTTCTAAGATCATTATTTTCGTATTATTTGTGTGCGTGTTCTCGGTCTTTTGTATATTTTGTTTGGCGTACAAGTTTTAAGCAAAGAAGAAGAAGAAAATACGAAATCTAATCGATTGTTTACATTTCGCCACACTTTCTTGACGTCCCTGAGTATTACTACCACCCACTCACTCGCTCTCTTTTCCACCTCTGTCTCACGCTCTCTCTCTCTCTCTTTCTAGCACTCTGTCTTGTTGTCTTATATAAAACATTCCTCACTGTTTGTTGTTTTATCATACGAGTAGCTAGCAGGCCTGCCATATTTGCCAATTTATCGTTGTTTTGTCGATTTTTAGCCTCAAAATTATCAAAGTGAGGATTTTTGCTCTAAAAATGCCGATATTTTTGTTAAACTCCTAAACGCGGTAAATTACTTTTGGCCATCACTTGTTACATTTAGAAAGTACCGTTAATAAGTTTGTTGTTCCCTGAAAAATGTTATCCTTAATTTTAAAGTGATGTAAGTCAAAATGAAAATGAGCTTAACGATTCCTGTAAACTAAACTATTTTAATGTGATTTTGAATAAATTAATAAAAATTAACCGTTTATCTCAATAATAAATAAATAAAATAAAAATTAAATTACAGTACACTCGTGATAACAAAAACACTGCCTTACGTGAACACCGCCTAGCATGACCATAATTTTTTTTTTGTTTATAGTTTAATATAAAGTGTGTCGTAAAAATGTCGCAAGAACTACCAAGTTTTTTACTTTTAAAGGAAAAAGTGGATGTAATAAAAAAATAAATAGAGGATTAAGCGTGACTAGCTTAGCAAAGCAGTACAATGTTGCAAAGTCAACAATTTGCGCTATAAACATAAGCAAGATAAAATTTTTAAAGGTGTTAACAATACTTATAATGGTCCTGGAATGCGAAAGACTATGAAGTGCTCTGAGTTTCCTAAAGTGGAAAAAGCACTTTACCGTTGGTTCTTAAAACAAAAACAAAAAATTATCCTGTCAATGGGTTAATAATTTAGGAAAAAGCTAAATTTTTTCGTCCAAAAATTAAAGAAAATCAAAGTGATTTTAATGCAAGTGAGGGATGGTTGCAACGATTCAAAAAGCAGTATATTGTGCGTTTTATTAAAATAACTGGAGAAAAGTTGTCTTTTAGGTCTGAACTTGTGGACCCTTTCAAGAACAAGCTTCAAGCCAAAATTAAAGAGTTAGGTCTGTCTTGCGATCAAATTTATGTTGCAAACGAATCGGGATTATTTTGGAGTCGCTTCCTGCCCGAAAACTGAAAAACAGTTTTTTTTTTTTGCTTGAACAAGCGCAACGCGGGCACATAGAGTAAAACTTCTTGCGGTTAGAAAGACAAAAAACAAAAAACACTCGCTCTTTTAGAAATTTTGAATCTCCTGTTGGCTACAACTACTCCAAATCATCATGAATGACAGCTTCCACTTTTAAAAATTGGTTCCTCCACTCGTTTGTACCGCAGGTAAAAAAAAACCTTTTTATTGATTTCAAAGTTTTACAATTGTATTTCTTATTTTTCTAGGATAGATAATTTTTAAAAGAGCAAGGATTACCCAATAAAGCTTTGCTGTTGATAGATAACGCTCCATCTCATCCTCCAGAAAATAAACTGAGATCAGACGAGGGGTTCATAAATGAAATGTTCATGCAGCCCAACGTCACGTCAATCATACAGCCAATGGGTCAAAATACCATAAGACTTACAAAGCTTTTCTATAGAAATAGTTTCTTGGCATAAATTTTAGCTGCAGGAAATGGGTTGGGTACTTGGATTGAGCTTGGCAACGTCTTGAAAAGGAACTAATATGGAATTGCTGGACGAATATTTTAGTCTTTATAGGAGATGAAGAAGACGTTGAAGAGGATATCCCATTTGCAGGTTAGTTTTTTATTTTCTCATATTAGTGGATGGACTGAAAATCTTCAAGACGTAAATGAGACAAATGAAATCTTGAGCAGTGATGAAAGTGAAAGCGATGATAGTATTTCGGAAACAGTACGAACCCAAGTAGAACCTAGTGAAACAATCAACATTTTTAATAAAGCTTTAGAATATGCAGAAGGTGAAAATATAAGTCCAGCAGATATCAGCGTACTTAAAGTTTAGCATTTGTAAAAAAAAGAAGCACCAAAAAAATTTTTTTAATTCTAATTTTTTTTAATAATTTAAATAAAACATAACAGCAAATATGAATTAATAAAAATTAATTATATTACATTTTATTTTTAAGATGTAAAAATTTCACCTTCGTAAACATAAACAACTCAGCAAAAGTAAATACGGTCAGGTCTTAATAGTTCACGTTACTACGAGTCTATTGTATGTAAATAATATTAAAATGATAGATTACAAATTTTTGGTATCAAGCCATTGCTTCCTACTAAATGAACGTGATTTTAAATTTATAGAAATGAGAAAAGTAGAATTACTTATGAAATGAAGGAAACATTTTTTCACTCGACGAATGTCTCAGCAGTAATTTATTCTAACGAAAGAGTCAATAAAAGAAGAGTGAAAAAACCTCTGGTTAATTTGTTTCCAAGTTCAATTGATAATAAATCCAAAAAATTATTCTTTTTGGATGTTTTGTAAAACTGTTTTAAATGATTTTAGAGTTTATTACCACTTTATACGATTAAAAGCTAAAACAATTTAGTTTAAACGCTTATTTTTATAGATTTTGTGTTATTTTATATGCTGTTAACATTATTTAATACTGAATTGATCTGTTCTGTTGTTTTTTGTTAATAAAAATAATTTTAATTGCATTTCAAATAGGTTATTTTAAATCTGCCGATTTTTTGCTGATTTTATAAAACTAAAATAATGATAATACCGATATTATATGTAAATTTGCCGATTTCTTAAAAAAATCATCTGGCACCCCCGACTGTTTGTTGTTTTATCATACGAGTAGTTAGCGATAAAATTGAGGGTCAATTGTTGCAGTTGTTACAACAACATTTTTTTTTTTTTGCATTTTTATATTTTTTTTTTTTTTTCTTATAAAAACTTAAGAAAACTTAACAACATTTTAGCCATCACGCTTAAATTGTATTATTGTTTTTATGATGCATTTATGAGCCATTTACGACAACAATCATGTACTTTGTTTTTTCCCCTGTTCTAGCATTTTGTGCTGCAGTCGAATAAACACAAAAATCCTGCTTCCAAATCATTTAAAATAATACAAATTCTAGGAAACATTTTAAATAAAATTGTCATTGTCAGGCATGTATGTATGTGTGTATTTACTGGGCCATTTAGGTAGATGTTGCTGTTAAATAATAAATCACAACAGATTGTCGCGTGGAAGGACAGTGTAAAACAAAAATAATTTTAAATGTTTATTATTTTTTTATTGCATCCATTTACAGTAATTTTAACTTAAACTCCTGTAATATGTGAACAAAAAATAACAACTACAAAAATCACAAATTTTGTGACCGTTATAAAAACGGTAGGCGCGAGATTTAGTAAAATGACGCTGATTTCTTTTTCATGATTTTAAATGTTAATTTTAAAACATACATACACGCACACACGCCTGCTAAAAGGCAAAAAGGATATTTAAACAAAATATTAATTGTATGATTAACATACAATCGTTTTCTCAAGTTGTTTAAACATTTGACCTTTAAAAACGTCCTGTTTTTTTTTCCTCTTCTTCTTCTTCTTTTTGTTTTCTCTGTATTTTTAGTTGCCGCTTTACTTCCGCGAATTTATTTTAAATATTTAAATTTGTTTATTGTTTAACCTTGTAACTTAAAGGGAAAATACTTAAGAAAAACTAAACAAATGACAAATAAAGTACAAGTTAGTGTCATATTTTAACAGTTGATTGTGATAAAAAGTGCTTGTTAGTAAAAATTAAAGTGTTAAGTGCTTGAGTTGCTGCAAGGTATCAAACTTGAATTCATTCGAAAAATTTAATGTACAAAGAAATACATTTTAAAAGACTTGAAACAAATATTTGCAGACATATTATTTCCGCTTTCATTTTTATTGCTATTGAATTTACACTTAAAAAAAACACTTGAGTTAAAGGTTCCAGAATTAAAAACATTTCAAAATATTTTATCAAAATAAAGATTTTGGTACGAAGCAGAAAGTAATTATCCCAGTATCGGCAGCTGAAGTCAAAGCTTAACAGTTGTCCAATTGTGATACTTAAGTTTGGCCAAAATAGCATTAAATTTTCCTGTCTAAAAGGAAACAAAAAATCCCGAATTTTGAAATTTATAAAAAAAATCTGTTTTTTTTAAGATTCAACATTTACGTACCCAAAAAATTTTATGTACCTGTTAAAGATTAATTTTTTTTTCATATTGCAATTTAATTAAATTTTTAACTCATTTAATTATTTGTTAGTTTAAAAGAAAAAAAGTGCAAATATATGCAATTTTGGGATTTTTGGTGCATGAAATGGGAATTGCGGGATTTGGTTTGTACAAGTGTTTTTTTGATTTTTTATCCCATTTTCACTTGGATATTTGTATTAATAAGCATTACATGCTTAATGCCTATTAATTTGAAATAATTTTAAAGCTAGAATTTTAACAAAATTTTGAGAGAAATTCAGGAAAACGGGAAAATATTTTCCTCGACTTGCCGATATTTTCCTATCTTATTAATATAGGATTGTTTTAAATTAAATTAAAAATATTTGGGTTTAATTCTTGGATTAAAAGAAAAAATTTCAAATATATGCAATTTTGGGATTTTTGCCGCATAAATTGGGAATTTCGGGATTTGGTTTGTCTAAGTGTTTTTTTAAATTTTTTTATCCCATTTTCACTTGAATAAGTGTATTAGTAAGCATTACATGCTTGATGCTTATTAATTTGAAATAATTTGAAAACTAGAATTTTAACTAAATAATGAGATAAATTCCAGAAAACTGGAAAAAAATTTCCTCAACTTGCCGGTATTTTCCTATCTCATTTATATAGGATTGTTTTCAACTAAATTAAAAATGTTTGGTTTCAATTCTTGGAGAATATTAGAACAAGCTAAGGATCCCCCTGAGCTGTGACGCTTAAAAAAGAAGAAGAAGACAAATCTTATGTGTAAAAAAAAAAAGAAAAGTCACAAACTTATACAACCGGTATTATTTCTTGAAAACTACAACCACCGTTTTTCTTAATTTAAATGAAAAAAAAAAATCGTCATTTTTCTTTCTATAAAATTTTACATAAAAATTCAAATGCCATTTACGACTTTTGGACCTGAGTCAAAAATCAGTTGTAAATCGTTCTCTTTGCTAAGTACACAGAAATGTTTTAAAGTACAAAAGAACTTCATCGCCTTTGTTACAATTACTAAAGAAGAAACAAAATAAAAAAAGTGACTAAAAAGTATTGCTGATATTTTATATAAGTTCACTTTAAAAAAGAGTTCAAAGCCAATTAAACACACATAAACTTAAATCATGGAGAAAGATAACAAGGACTTTTTATTTTTAAAAATCGTTAATCAAAGTTCTGTTGTTGTGTTTATTTTCATTGCATTTAACAAGTGCTACTTCAAATAAAAGTTAACAAGTGTAAAAGTTTATCTAGGGAATAATACATTTTAAAAAAAATATTGAAAAAAAAAACAACTAAAAAAAACCCATTTCAGTCTTTTAGCTTAAGCAACACCAAGTGGTAGCATGACAATCTTAGATAACTATTGTAGTTAACTGAACATGAATAACACTTTCAACAAAGACTACTTGCTACCACTTATGACGACTGCAATGAGCCGATTTTTTTTTGTTTCTTCTTTTTTTTTTTTTGCACTTGAAATTAAAATCGATATGGATAAGGAAATAAAAATAAAAAAACGTAAAAAGAAACGCCAGTTACATGACAAACTATTTATTTACTTGGAATATGTTTCTAAGTTTTTTTTTTTTCTATAAGTAGCCAGTGCTACTACTTTAACAGCAGCAGTTAGTGATAAAAAAACGTAAATAATTATAATTATAGAAAAACAATTTGAAGCACTAAAAACAGTAGAGTAAGGTTTTTTTCTTAAGCCCGATAGAACATTAAGAGGACAAAAAAATATATACAAAAATTTAATTTTAATCAAAAAAATTTTTTATTCGAAATTTAACCTTTCAAAATAATTTCCTGCTCATGGCCATCTCGGCTGGAAGTCTAATTTTGTGACAATTTTTTGAGCATTGATGGCCTTATGGCAGTAATACCCCGGATAATGTTATCTCTCAAGGTCTAGATTTACATTATGCAATTTGTTTGGCAATTTTTTTCAATTCAACGCGATTTGCTATATTTACAAAAAAACATAAGCAGCGGTAAAATTCTTTCAGTAACATTCCCTCTTGTTTTATCAACAAACAAAAATTTCATTCTAGTTTTATGAAAAATTGCATAGTGTAAATGCCATTTAAGCTTCAACTGTTTCTGGTTTATCAGCATAAACCTGTAATTTCACGTGGCCCCACGGAAAATTATAAAAAAATATCAAATGGCACGACCTTTAAGACCGATTTGCAGGTCTAATTCTCGATATCAACTAATTGCCAAATTTTGGATACAATAAATTAATCGCCATCCTGATAAAATCATGTTTTTTTCTTCTTTTAACAAAAAAATCATTGATCATTATAGAGCGTTAACAATCACCATCGACTGAAAAAACGGTTCAAAGTTGCCACCAGTGTGAACGAGGGCTGCTCTATATATTTCTGGCCTAATAGTGAAAATGCGAATATTTATGTTCAAAAATGGTTTTATTGCTTTTCAAAGTATTCTCCAGCATGATTTATACACTTTTGCATGCGCTCAAACCAGTTGTCGAAGCACTTTTTCCACTCCGATTGAGACACCTCTAAAACATGGTTTTTGAACACTTCAACAGCTTTTTTCTGGCGACGAAAATCGTTAACCACGCATTTTTTTCTTGATGTGCGGAAACAAGAAAAAGTCATTAGGTGCCAAGTCAGGGCTGTACGGCGGATGACCCATTAATTCGACGTAATTCGATCAAAAAAGCTCTGGCTTGAGCCAATGTGTGAGAGCTCGCATTGTCATGGTCTTCTCTTGTTGGTTTTTCGAATTTCTCCGATAACTTCAGGCAAACAAATTGTAGTGTACCACTCAGAAGTGACCGTCCTACGTTGCTCAAGCGGAACAGTCGCCACATGACCAGTTTTGCCGAAGAAACAGGCGACCATTTGCTATGAAGTGCTTTCGTTAGATTTTGCTCGTCTTTGAATACCCACTCGTATTGATCCATGATTCGTCACCTGTGACGATCTTATAAACGTCTTTTGAAGCACCGCAATCATATTTTTGCAACATTTCTTTGCACCAATCGACACGAGCCTTTTTTTGAGCGACTTTCAAATTGTGCGGGATCCAACGAGAACAAACCTTTTTTACGGCCAAGTGTTCATGCAGTATCGAATGTATGCTGGTGGAAGAAATGTCCAAGGATGTCTCTATCTCTCAGTATGTCGCATGTCGATCTTGCATTATGAGTTCACGCACGGCATCAATGTTCTCTGGCACAACAGCCGTTTTTGGACGACCTTCACGGAATTTGTCTTTTAGCGAGCTTCGGCCACGATTAAATTCATTATACCAATTTTTCACAGTGCTAAAGGATGGTGCTTCATCGCCATACAAAGATTTAAGTTCATCAATGCACTCTTGTTGTGATAATCCACGTCGAAAGTTGTGAAAAATGATGGCACGAAAATGTTCACGAGTTAATTCCATATTTTTCTATATTAATTTTTCAAGTCACTGTAAACAACACAAATAATGGTCGTACGTCAAAACGTTTTGAGTACGATTATGCTTAAAAATGACAAACTTTCCAATGGAAATGTCAGATTGCATTTGGCAGCACTCAGTGTTGCCAGGCCAGAAATATATATAGCAGCCCTCGTATACCGCCAGAAATGGTACATTTTTCTGGGCTTAGGAGAGTCTGTTTGGTCTGTTGTGGGTTGCTTTTACTCCATATATGGTATATGAAATATCTACAAGTTGACAAATAAGTTGCTCAGATGGACGATTGTGCACCATAAAAATCGCAAAGTCGTCTATAAATTTCGCAAATTTATGACTGATTTTTAAAGTAAATCAAGATAATTTAGAAGCGGTATTTGAACTTAAATACATTCATGATGATTTTCCATTTGAAAGCTCTACAGGGTTTAAAAGAACAACCATTAGTTAAGTAATTACGAGTAGTATGTTCCAACTAAAAATTAATCACTAGAAGTACTAGAAAACAAATTAAAACAATTTAACATTTACAAACAACTCAGTGATAAACGAAATAGTTAACAAAAACAGTTAGTAGTTTTTAAGAAAATAATTTCTACATGTTTACAAATCACTTTAGGGCAAATAACAGAAGTCATTTTAAAACCAGCAGCAGCGCCAATTAAATTAGTGTTGCACATGCAATTTTCAAGATTGACAGGCCGATTAACTCAACTAAAATGCTGGGCATATAATTAAGGAATTTGCTAAACTAAATTTTAAAATAATTGACATGTAAAATGTAAGTGTTTGTAATTTGCAATCTTGTTGTAAAGAAACTAAAAGAAAAAAATTAATTAAATATTTTATTACGATTTTTGTATTTTTGCTGATTGGTTTATTAATAGTCACGAATATACAAAGAAAAATGTAAAATAAGTCCTTAAGTTATTTAAATAAATTTTTATAACAGATTTGATACACACAGCACTGTTATGTGTACACAAAAGCTCTCTGTTAACACATTAGTGTTAATGTTGGCATAACGCTCGCAACTGAGATTTTTATTTATAGGCGAGTTAAATCGTCAATATTCTTCTAGTATGGAAAGATCTGGCATCTTTTTGAAAGTGGTTCTTTTATATATTTATTAAGCTGATATGACTAAATACAAGAAAAGAGTTCATAATCTTAAAAATTAAAGGGTGTCCTCTACAACATACATTCTGTTTTTTATTAAACAACAACTACGCATCAGCTACCAATAGCAATACGTAATACAAAAATAAATCTAAAAATTAAAGGGTGTCCCAATAGATGAAGTAAATTGACCTAAATGGGCCTTTCTTTTGTGCCGTTATAGACAAACGCTTGAAAATTGAACAGAATGTCGATTACTGTGATCTTTACAACAATAAATATAAATATTCAAAATTATAAATTAAAGGGTGTACCAATACTTATTGCAATTTATGTAGATCTTATTAATCAGCCTCTTTTTTGCTAATGTTTCAGGGTAGTATCTTGTGACGCATCCAATAATAATTGACCAAATATTATTTTAACACTGATGATTTTATTTCTGCTTTGAACAATATAGAGACTAGAAAAGCCAATCGAGGGTAATTTTTAAAACTTCCAATATTGCGGGATTCCTAAAACTTTAGTTTTCTTAACGTACCATAGTTTTGGCTCCTAGAAAAAGGACATTTTAGTATTCTGCAAATCATTCAACTTAATTTATTTGATTTTTTTGTTTAAAAAAAAGAGAAAACTTTTCAACTCACTATTGCCAGATTTTTCTCCTACTTTGCTCCCAATTCATACGGATTTTTTTTTTTATTTTTTGACAGTGATGTTCATTACTTTAAACAAATTATGGCAATGGCCGCCTGTTAACAATTCTTTAATGTTGAATAGCTAAAGGTACGGTCAGATTAATCAATTATTTGACAAAAAAAAAAAAAAAAAAAAAAAAAACGTAACCACTAAATTATGGAAAAAAATTGTTGCCCTTCTAAAATACTTATTAAGAAATATTAGATCCTACGCAATATAGACTATAAAATATAACATTTATTATATTATCAATCGTTATTCTTAGTGTAACGTTTCAGAAAAGATTGAAAAAACATTTGTATAAAATAGTGGTTACGCTTTTTCGGTCAAATATTTGACTAAACTGACCGCACCTTAAGAATAATATTCTGATGTTTTACAAAATTGTTTAATTTATGTTTTAAAAATAATTCAGCTTTTTCACTAATAACTTCGCAAAATGATTTCAAGTAAAAAGGTGAAAGTCCTCAAAATTAAAAAAAAATAAAATATTTTTGAAACTCAAACGTACCTTCATTTTTTATTTGTGGTAAAGCCATGTTTTAGGGCCTAAATAAAAAAATATAAAGTTTTTAATTCTAAGTTGAACTGTTTGATTTATAACAAATTATTTAAAGTTCGGCTTTAGCTCATTTTTATTATAATTTTTATTGTTGTTTTTTTTTCTTTTTTTTATATAAAAATCATTTACAAATATTTGCGAAGTTAAAAAAACAACGAAAAAATTAAACACCAGCAGAATGTAACGCAGTATTTTTTAGAGCGCTACATCTGTCATCAGCATTCTTTGCATTTGTCTACCGCTGTTGTTTAACCAACTAATTTTTAAACTAAGAATACAGGAATATTCATAACTATTTAAGATTAATTTGTTTAGACAAAAAAAAAAAACTTTGAGTTTAATATGGACTTATACGTAAAGGTTCAAGAAATATTTTTTTCTTTCGAAAATTTCTATATATTTGTATAAATCCTTGGATTTTTTTTTTGATATTTTTGATATTTCTCATTATATTCAAAGTAAGTAATGTGTTACCAAAACAAGTGCTGTACTCCAGTTAGTAAAAAAAACTAGTGAGACTGGTTTGCTAGTGGGCAGCACTCAAGGTTCCCATGGTTATATGGTGCGTACTAACAATTCATGCAGCTGCATAATGATAATATTGCACAAATAATTGGATTTATTTATTTATTTGTTAAGTCCAATTAAAGACAAACATCTAATCAATTCATTACGTATTCTTAGTTTGAATCCAATTGAAGCCAAAAAAAAATTTTCTGAGAAGCCGTAGTTTCATTTCATCGGCCATGTCAACAAACAAAATTTCTCATATGAAAACCCGCACGTTATTGTTAAGAAGCCTGTCCATTCTCAGAGTTTAACAGTTTGGAGAGAAGCAATGATTATTGCCTTTTTTTATCCTTCATCTAAAAACGATCTACACCGTTTAGAGAAACATCGTAACAGTCATTTGTGACATACAAACAGAACTCTTAAGAAAATATTGAAAAATTTATCTGACAGGTTAATGTACTGTGAAGCCAGCCGCTTAGTCACATGATTTAATGGGGGCTTGATAAATAATAATTTTCATGTAATTAAGATTTGTTGATAAAATAGCTGTGTCGTACTGAGACATCCACTTGGAGACCAACATACACTGCTTAACCACTATTAACATTAAATTAACATTCACTTAGCCGCCTGATTTTCATAATAAAACCGAGTTCTAGTTTATATTTCGAGACATTGCTTAGTTTTTTCTTGAAGCTGTGACTGGTTTATATAGGAAAGTAACACATATTTGCTTTATAGTTTTTAATTTTTTCTTCTTCTTGCAAAACCTGCAGAAATCTGATTCGCCTTCAACACAATAGCTATGTAATTCAAGAGACAGAAGCCTTTGAACCTTTCTGTTCATAACACGGCAGTTGCACCTTTTTTAACCGACTTAAAAAAGAAAAAGGTTATCAATTTGTCTTGAGTGTTGCTTCAAAAAAGCAGAAGGTTATCAATTCGCCTGAGAGGATAAATACAACCTCACGGTTGCGGATGCGGTTGTTTTTTTATATGAAGTTTTGACAATATAAAACGCTCAACGAATCCGCATGAAATTAGAATCTATTTTAATTTCAATGCGATTTCCCTCAAACTCTCAATTTTCAATATTTTCTCTTTCAGCATGTTGCCACGATTTTATTGCTTTTAGTACAAAAATTCACATGTGATAATATTTTTTGTGAATGACTAGAAAAAAATAAGAAAAAAGAAACCTAAAAAGCCATTCAAAAATAAATAAAAAATATTAATTCCATAATAATTATTGTTATTGTTTAAAAATTTTTAAAATTTTTTTCAATTAAAAGAAAGAACAAATTATAAGTCAAATAACATAATATGACAATAAAAGCCGCACCCGTCGCCCCACCTCATTTTATTTGTTTTTTCTCTGAGATGCGGAATTCGGCACCGCAACCGTTAGCTTGTATTTGTACTCTGAATGTTGTTTTTAATGTTGGTGCCTGCAAAGCTCAGTAATTTCTGAACCGATTTTAAAAATTTCTTTATTTTCTTTTTTTTTCTATTTGAAAGGTTATTTATGCCTGCAGATTGGTACCGTTTTAAGAAGTTAAAGGGTGTCCCCATAAATCGTACATATTTTTTATGAACTGTAAAGGGCATTACTTTAAAGTAAAAAAAAATATTAAAGGGTGTCCCAGTATTTCATTTATTTTAATGCTGATTGCCATACTTGTGAACAGTTGTAGACAGACGGTTAAAATAACAAAGAACCTGTATTGCTAAATCCGCTATAACAGCAAGAAAAAATTTAGATTTAAGAATCAAAGGGTGGTCCCATTAGTAAGGTAATTTGATTATATGTCCCTATCTTTTAAACCATTATATATAAGCACGTATAAATTAGACAGTATGTACACAACTTTGGTATAGTAAGAAGTTTAAATACTTAAAATTATAAAATAAAAGGTGTTACAATAGTTTATGAAGTTTAATGTATCTGGTTAAACGGTTTACAAAAAACCTATTTCAACATTAAATATAAAATTTGAGTTTGAAAAATTAAAGGGTGTCCCTATACTTTGAAAGTCAGTTTTTTTTTGCAAGACCTGTCTTATTGATTAATCAGTTCTCGTTTAATCCTAGACCCTGCAATTCTATCTCTGTTGGAGGCCAAGCAAAGCCCTGCACGTTTGTTGCCAACTTCACTATCCTGAACATTGTAATGGTCTGGAATAGAGCATAGACCATCAGCACACTAAAGATCTACCTCCATGCGCTTACTAGATTTGGTTTTGTACCATGACTTTTCACAGATTTAGGCCCAGCCTGGCTTCCCATATACAGGGCAACTTCTTCTCCTTCCATCGGGTGGTCCGTCTGCTTCAAGACCGTTAGTATTAATTTCTGAAACATATTTCTTTTATCCTTAAGACTTGGAAAAAATATAAACGTTAAAATGGCTGCTTAGCAAAACACAATATCGAGTAATTCGAGTCTCGTTAGAGTGTTTGATACTGCCAGAGCTACAGAGTAAGAATAAATATCAAAAATAAAAAATAACAATTTACGAGTTTGTGTTTGCAGTGAAAACAACACAGATTCATAGCACAACCCAAGGCGAATCAACTTACCAGGTGGCAGCGTAGGCGAATTCAGTATTTTTTGCACATTTTTTATATATGGAGTTTGACAGTCGTGTATACAAGCAAAAAATACTGAATTCGCCTACGCTGCCATCTGGTAAATTGATTCGCCTTGGCACAACCTGTGGCATCACTTCAAACACCAGAAAAAAACACAATTCTTGCGAACCTACAATTTTTAATTTTTTAAATGAAATTTTTTTGGTTGATTATTTTATTGATAACATTACAATATTCAATCTTGTGATTAGGTTGATTTTTTTTATTTTATACTTTTTTATGTTACTTATGCATGTCACTTCCAAAATAAACGCCTCAAATATAGGCTTCTCCTCTCATAAAAATTAAGAGATGTTTAAAGATTTTAATTATCAAACTATTTTTCTTTATTATTCTTTCAAACATACAAAAGTGAGTGATAACAAATCACTAAAAATTAATGTTTTTATTAAATACAAGTAATTTCCTTAATGTTCTAAATCAATTTTATAATAATGTCATTAAAATAAAGCAGATGTCATATTTAAATATTTGCTGGAAGCATACAGTTCAAAGTATAAATCTTGACTTTAAAAGACAAACAAAATTTCTATATTTAAAAACTAAATTTCGAAACATTTTTGTTTAGACACGTATTTTTTTTTTTGTCTGTTTTGAAATTTTGTCAACAATAAATAAACAATTGTCATATGTTGCAATTTTGTGACACGTTCTTTAGTCAACAAATAAAATCGTTCATTTGTATTTTTCCTTTACAAGGAGTATTTTATTTTTGTTTTGTCCAATTTAATAGAAATGCAAACAAACACTGCAAGATAAACAGATGAAATTTAATTAAGTTTACGAGTCTTGATAACGCGATGTGTTGTAAGAAACAAGATTATGGATATTGCCTCAATCTCAATATAACTTGCAACACATGATACTGCAAACAGTCATTATAGAGTCATATTGTTGGCCGCCTTATGCAGTTAAATGAGTTTATTATGCTTTGGCAGGCAGACAGGCAGGCAGGCAGGAATCATATAAAAAGAATACAATGTAACATAAAACATACATTCTTTAAAATTGTTAGTCAATAGTCGTAAATGGAGCAAATATTGTAGTGTTCAATTAAAATTAAGTCGATAAGACTTAACACACAAAACAGATGCTTTTACTATTTCACACCCTTAAGGGCATCCATCCATTTATCCATTTAATACTTGTAGAAAATCAATTTCTTTCATTATATTTTACATACATTTATTCAAAATAAATTTGTAAATGCTCCTACAAATTAACAGCAACAACAACAATAAGTTCATTATAGTTTTAACACAAACAACCAATAGATTGATAAATTCATTAAATTTTAATGAATTTCTTATCTCAGTACTTGGGTTGCGATTAAAATTGTAATTTAAATCGTTTGTAAGTCTGGCTGCTTGTTTATTAGTTTTGTAACAAAATTCATAAACACTCACACACACACACACTTGTTAGATATTTTGAAATGTAAAAAAATTGTTGTTGTTATTATTACATTTCATCATGTAGTTATTGCCCAGATGACAGAAGCCTACTTGCAACAATTTTCCAAATATTCCCATGACAATTTTTAAGTTGATCATTTGAAAAATATGAAACTGATAGACTGAAATCTTAAAAAGGCCTAATGACGGTTGAATTGAAATAAATAAAATAAGTTTTTTTAAGGGGCGTTCGTTTATTTTAAGTGGCTCACCCACAAATATGATTTAATTTGTTTTTCAATTTACATTTTGTTTGCAAGTCAGAAATAATTGTTCAATTATTATTTGCCACTTTACAAAATACGATTTAAAAAAAGAAGAAAAATAATGATATTTTATTGATAAAAAAAAAATAATTAAAGTTTTGTATTTCGATTGAATTTTAGCTACTTTGTTCCCACGAGGAAGCTGTTAATTTACAGACATTTAACATTTAATAAAATTTTCCGTAAAATGGATAAACCAATAACTGTTGTTAACAGAATGATAACCAAAAAAACTGTTAGTACTCTGTTAATAGAAATCATCAAAGGTAAAGTGTAGCCATATGATTCACGTTACGAGTTGTTTGGCGTTTTTTTTTTAATTTCTATTTTTATTAGAAGTTGGACTTACACATAAATAAACCGTACCATACATATATAAAAATTCCAAATTTATTTTGATTTTATTAGTGCCTCTGTTCTGTAACCAAAGTGAAAAGTTTCTCACATTTTAATATTTTAGTCATAGATTTTGCTAGAAAAACTTCATGATTGCCTCATATTTTAAAACAGGATGACTATAATAGTTTCATGCTAGAAATTTCTCACTTTTGTAAGTGAACAGGGTTACAGGTACCGTTTTTGTGTTACAAATAGTGTTGCCATATGTGTTAGATTTTTACTTCTTCCACATAAATTAGCAGAAGAAGAAGAATAAAACTAATAGAAAAATGCTTGCGAAAAGCTATGCAACAATAAAATATTTTTCAAACTACCTGCACTTTGTTTCTGTAACTAAAGTAAAAAGTTTTTCACATGAAAATATTAAAGTCATAGTATGTCTTTATAGTTTAAAATAATAAAAACAGTAATGTGAAAAATGAAAAAATTTTTCACTTTAGTTACAGAAACGAGGCACAGCATTTAATCTTTGTTGTTCAGCTGGTTATAGCTACTACCCAAAAAATAAGATCAAACTTTTAAATATCATTCACCACAGGTGGAAAAAGGGTAAGTTTATCATTTCATTATATTTAAAAAAGTATATATATTCTGAGTTTTATGCATAGGGAAGTCGATTGAGGGATGTCCGTCTGTCCTCTTGTGCTCGTGTTGATATTAACTTTGCTAAGACACTCGATGTTCTACAGGAAATTTAAATACGCCACTCGATCAGACATAGTTTCGAAAATTTTGCTATTAAAAAAAGCATTGGCCAAAATATCACACCTGCCTCTTATTTTTTCATATCATTTAGAAGAAATCTATTTTAATGAAGTAATTCCAATAAAAACAAAAAAATAAGAAAATAATATCAAAAGAAAAAAATTGGCAGCCGTTCAATGACAAAACGGACAAAACACCAGCCTGCCGCTAATTTTTCCATATGTTTGGAACACTGAAGTAATAAAAAAAAAATACCTGAAGCAGCAGAGATTAAAAAAATAAAAAAAATATATCAAGTTAAAATAAAAGCTTTTTTGAACAGTAAAACTCTATGGTAAAAAAAAATTCTTATGCCGATTTTTATTTAAACTACTCAATGCGAAATCTGCAGTATGGATCATGCACTTATACTTATATGATGAAGGGTATAAGGTATTCGACATAGCCGAATGTTGAGTTTTCTGTTATCTGAGTTAAATAAGTTTTAAATAACATGGCGACTCTTAAAGCTCAGCAAAGAAACTTAAAGACATTAGTTACTGAAGGTCGGGGCACATAGAATCCGTCATACGATAAACTTTGACAAATTCAACTGACAAGTCAGTTAAAATACATGTTTTCTTATGAGCGTTGTCACAATCAATACGTGTCCGTCAACGCAAAGTACGAAAGTTGGTCAACTTTTTACGTTTGACGTACGTTGAATACTTTGACAGCTATTAATTGCTGCTTCTTCTTTTTTGTTTTATTTCAACTCTTGCTGTGTTTCAAACGTACTCTGTGATTTTATAATAAAATAATTTTGGTGGCAAAAAAATAAAATAAAAATTAAATTAAATTAACAAGTGAATAAAATACAAATAAAATTTAAAAGTGAATAAAAATAGAGAGCAAACTTTGATTTAACATCCGTCAGCAAAGTATTCATTGTGCCAACCTCATCCGTCGTTACTTTGACTTTAGTTGAATTTGTTAAAGTACAACGTATGACGGATTCTATGTGCCCCGGCCTTAAGTTATTTAAATAGTATTTTGAATTTTGCCATTTGACAACAAGACAAATCGCGGATTCTATACATCTGCATGTGTGTGTGTGTGTGTGTGTATGTGTCCGTATACATATTGGAATGTACGAAAAGATCTCGCAATTCCCATGATTTGGACGGCATTATTGAAGCACTCATATGGTTGTTACCTTTGTCTTTCTGATTAGTAACCCAGCAAGAAATGAGTGAGGGATACTAATACATACACAATTATCTACTAACACATTTGAAATTATTTTATACTGAAACAGCGTTGCCGTTGTTTGGCTTTTCGTATTAAATTTAAATGAATTTTTTGTTTGTTAATTAAATCTAAGTTTTTACTGAAACTTGATTAGCAAAGTTCAAAAAATTGCGTTTAAAAAGTTTTGTAATTAAATCTATTTCAAAAATCAAGCAAAATTATCATTATATTTTTTGTAAATAAAGTCACTGGTAACACACACGTATACTAATGTTTACATCAAGTTTTTCATTTTCCCTTTAAGAATCTGATAGTGATGGATACTTCCGTCATCAGTGATTGTCATTTGATGGATCTTGTAGGGAAGGTAGTAAAATTTAAGATACTGACCTACCGTCTGCTGAAAACCTGATCTTTTATAGTGAAAAAAGTGTGTTACTATCGCACAGAAATAAAGAGTTAAAATTTTATTTATATAAATTGATCAGCTATAATTTTGTAATCATATTTATTAACTAGCAGTGCCCACGACTTCGTACGCGTATCATTTCTAATTTTCCTAAAATTAAAATTTAGAAAAATGTGTTTCAAACATTTGTTGTAGAGTTTTGTAAACAGTGTTAAAAATTTTCCATTTGCAAAAATAAAATGTACTGACAACTGTCTTAGTACCATTGTACCGGTAAAAGTAAGTGCTTTCACATTTGTCTCTCTAGTTTCTCTCCAAAATTACATATTTTTTACTTGATGCAAACGCAGGCAGACAGACAAAAAAGTAATTGTTTGGTATTCATATCGTTTACTATTTACACAAACATTAAATTTTCCAAAAATATTTCACGTACAGAAATTATCACGTTATTGTTTTATTATATGTGTAAAGGAGGTCTTGGGTATGGAATATAAAGCACAAGAGTGGAGTTTCTTTAGCATATTGGAAATGAAAGATTTTTACAAGATTTTTCTACGATAAAAAACGATATCACGACAGTTTGGGTCCATAATTGCCAGTACATTACTGTTAGAAATTATTATAATGAGACATCCCTGAAATAAGAAACATTAAAAAACATAAAGACATCTTGACGTTGACATTATATTAATTTCCTTAATAAAAACTGAACTTTTCTAACATAAATTAAAGTTAAAAAAACGATTACCATTTAGAACATTGTAGTTTTATTTCTATTATCCTTTTTCTCGATCAAAACATTTCTGGAGAAAAATTTTCATTTAACATGCAAAAAGTGTTTAATATTTGGTGACCTGTGTTATTACTGTGATCTTACGTCTTGGTATGATCACAACCATAATACGTTTTCTGTAAAAAAATATATTCGACCACGTGCTGGAGAGGGCAAATAGTCTCACAGGTGACAGTAGAGTATCCAACTCCACTGATTCTCTTAAACATTAACGCCATGTGTTTTTTGTTTCGCTGTCTAAATGACACTACAAAAGAATATGCCCTAATGAGATTAGGAAACTCGTTCTCGACATCTGAGAATTCGTTTTTAAGCCAATAATTAAAATCGAATATCCATTAATACTATGCCCTCTACCATAACGTAACTTTCTAGTTGTGGAACAAAGCATTGCCTGAGTGGTAGGTTTGTTTTAATGTGACTAACGTCTGACTAAATGTGAACAAAAATTTTTTAGTTTTTTTTTCAAATATTCTATTATCTTTTGATGAATTATTTTCTATCAGTTCACTGGTTTGTTCATAAGCTTTTTAATGATTTGAAAAATGTAAATAGTAATTTTTTTGTCACCTTTCGGTAAACACAGTCGTCACTGGCTGTTTATGTTTTGCCAAACGTACCAACAGACAGAAGAATAGAATAAAAGAATTTTAATTTAATAAATAAAAATATATAAATACAGAAAGAAAGCAGTAAATATAAACACACAAAAAAGTTTTAAAACATATTAAAGATTTTATTTGTTTCCAATGTCTCGTTTCTATAACTTGAGTGGAAAATTTCTCACATGAATAAATTATATCCATCATGTTTTACATAGGATGAGTAAGAGTAAACTATGAATATTTTTATTAGTTTATGTAATAAAATTCATTATGTGATTTAGCTCCCTCATATGTTATAGAAACGGGGAACAGATTAAAATTTAATTTAATTTTTAATTCTCTCAGTTATTTAATTAAATAATAAATAAATTCTTAATTATCTAATTAAATAATTAATTGTATCAGTTTTATATTTAATAAGAAAGAAACAATTTTCTAATTGAAAAAATAATAAAATTGATTAAAAATTTAATTAAGTCTTTATATTAAAACAAATAAAACTTCAGTAGGTGCAAAAACCTTTGCCTGCATTATAAGTCTAAATATTTTTTTGATACATTTAAGTCATATTAAATTTTAATATATTTATAAATATAATAAAACATAATATGATAATATTTAACAATATTATTATTAAATTGACAACAATATGATTTGACTAAAGAACAAAAATTTTTAGCTCATTTATGTAATAAAAACAGTTGTGAGTTTTCCATTGTTATGATGTATTTTTAATATTTTTATGACAAGAAAAAATATTAAAACTCCAAGTATAATAATCTTTTTATTAAGTTGAAGACAAGATTAATTATCTGTCCAAAATTTTTTGTTGACTTATGCCAGTAATAATCAAAGTATAGACAGAGACTTTGGCCATAAAATCTTTGAGTATTTTTTGTTTGAACGTCTTTCATTTCAAATGTCAAACTATACATTAAAAATTATTTACAATGTCAAAAACAGATATAAGATTTAACTGTTGAAATATTGTGTCATGGACTTACCCTTGAAGTAACCAATTACGTACGGCTCTAACGTAAGAATTGATTTTTAATTTTTTAATATTTTTCTTTGCAATAATTTTTGAAATTATGACATTCTCCTTGAAAAGTTAGGTTATTATTATTATTAATTTTTTATAACTTTAATAAAATTTTAAGTACCTACTTAGATTTAATGCGAAAACAAACATATAAAATATTTTAAGGTTTTTTTCTTTATTGTGTGCAACAAAAAAGAAATAAATTTCAAAGCAGTGACTGAGAAATTTGGCAATAACCAACCATTAAATATTTTATTTGATTTTTAATTAAAAATCATTAATTTTTATTATTTTTAAATAACCATTTTATTTGTAAAACTTAAAGGAGTGTTTTTCAGAAATAGAATTAATAGCCAGTGTTTTACGCTACGTTAATTGTAATTAAACAAAATAAAAGTGTTAATTTTTATATTTATTTGTTTCTTAAACTATTCATTCATTTATTTGTAACTTGTGCCAAGGATTCCGCTATAGTTCTCACTGTAATAAATAAATAATTAATATTAACATGGAAACTTTATAGTTTTTAATCATTTATATTATGACCTCCCATAAAAATTACAAAATTATTAACAGAATATTTCACTTAATTACAGTTTTTAGATATACGTGTGTATTTGGTTTTTGAAGAAACCTTACAAAGTGACTTAACATTTCTAACAATGTTAAACATGATTTTAGACCACAATATTACAGTTGTTTACACACCCACTGTTCAAACGTAGCAGTAAGTAACACTCATTGCATGCATCATGCAATGTTTATTAATAACTTAATTCATTTTGGCGCCACCTGTTTGTCGAAATAATATAGATTTTCATTAACAATTTTTACTAAGAAAAGGTGATTTTCTAAAATTCCATCGAAGCGTAGCCAGTTGTTTGTTTTACTGCACTTTCAATGTACCTCACTGATAGTATTAACATTTCATACTTTAAATATAAGGCATACTTTAAGGCGTCAGTAATTTACTTCAGTTAACATTTGTATATTAGCTCAATAACATAAATGTAAACTTTTTTAAGGTTTTTATCTTTACATACAATAAAGCTGTAACAGATTCATATCTGTACAAGAAATATTTTTTTGAAAATTTTGAAATTAGTGTAGAAAATAGTATCGATTAGATATACAAAACACTTATTTATAGAATTTTTGTCTATCTGTGTTCGCATCACGCAATAACTGCTGGGTAGATATGAATAAAATTTTGTACAATGGGCTCCAAAAACAATTAAAACATAGAATACTTTTTTTTCGTAAAAATTTGTCTTTTCGTAGAGAAACTAGTGATACAAATATTAAAGAACCCATTTTTATCGGTATAATAATGTCATTACATTTTATTTTAGTAAACAGAAAATTTTTAACACTGTTTACAGAACTCTGCAATAACTCTTACAATCATTTTTTTCTAAATTTAAATTTTAAGAAAATTAAAAAAGACATGCAGACGAAGTCTTGGGCACTGATAGTAATTAATATTTATTATTAATAGCAAAAGGAAAAGAAAATAATTCCAATTATTGCTAAAACACATTATCTACATCACTAAAGCGATGCTGCGCTTTTAAGAAAAAAATTAATCATTGGTTTCTTTTAATTTACTAAGATTTAACTGAATATAAATATTTTTTCAACCAAACGAATAATGAAAGTGTAAAAATCAAATACACAAAAAAGTCTTCCCAAGACAACAATGATGCCACTGCTATAAAAACATTTGGTTGTAGCCTTTGCTTACACAATCGACTTGACCATTAGTACTGCCACCCTTGCAAAATGTAAGTATGTATTGACGGTTTTTATGCAAAATTCTATTGAAGGTCGCTTTAATTAGTCGACTAAAAACAAACCATTATTTGAAATCAAATTATTGTTGTTAAAAAATTATTTAAATTTATTGGATTCTCTCCGTAAGAAAACACATTTCCTCCATAAAACTGTACAATGTTTTCTTATAATTTTATAAATAAATATCAATTTTCCCGGTATATTTGGTTTCCTGTTATATACAAAAAAAGAGATTTTAGTAATTATATTAAATGAAGTTTTATTATTTACCTAACCAACATTAAAAATTTAAAAAACTTCATAAAATATTGCAGAGTTATTTGCAGAACTGCTTCGTTTCACTGCATTTTCAAAGGATTATATTGCAGAAAATGTTTCTAGTAGTAACATTACTGATTCCCAAATAATGTTATTTACATGTAAAACTATAAAACAAGCAAGACCCATCTTGCCATAAATTTAAAAATGTTTGCCTTATTCTGACATACATATGTATACTGTTGATCTGAAGACTATAAAAGTTCAAAAAAGGAAAATCTTAAACCTAAATAATGGAAACATGGAAAACTATGTCTGCTTAAAACAACAGTCATATTTTAGCCAATATGAAACTTATTTTCTAATGGTGCTCTCTAATACCGTAATGACATAACTTTTTCATTATTATAATTCAATCATTTTTTTGGTCAAATTCAATGTCAAATAGAACCTGTTGTATCTTTAGGCGGGCAAGAGCATTTTGTCTATGTGTTAAACGACGTAAAGCAGGAGCACAACTCAATAAAAACTTTTCATCTGAATCAAATAAAACTCGATTATGATCCCCATTATATACAGGACAGAATATAGGACTTGTAGAGGACGTGATATTATTACTGCAATTGTGACGGTGTTTAGGTAAAGAGGTGCTAGTCGTACTAATATTATTATTATCGTTATTGTTCATTGATGATTGGTTAAGATTTTCTATAGAATTTGTCATAAAATCTGTCGCCTGCACAGAAACAGATGTTTGTTGTTTATTTTCACGTTGTTCCACACTTTGTTCTCGAATTTCTTTTACAGTTTCCATAGTTTCGTTTCGTACTAGCTCTTCACTTGCTGAATTTAAAATGTTTGGTTCACTGTTTAGGCTTTTAGCATCTTCAGACATATCGCCAAGTTCATCTAGTATTTTGTCTAAATCATAACTAAAGCCATTACAAAGTAAAATGAGTCAATAATAAATTTCTTTGCTGGTTTATTTATATTGCATTTTAACATACCTGACACCATCTAGATGTGGAATTAAAAATGACATCTGATCATAAAATACCCATTTACAATGTTTATTTGGGGCGGCATCACCTGCTTTTTGTGCACCTTTATAGTGTTTAGCAAAGGAATCGCGTAAAGACCGCCACCTTTTACGGCACTCCTCTTCTGTCGATTCCATTGCCTTACTTATATCGCTCCAACATTGTTTACGCAGCGACGTTTTCCGATACCCTTTTAGAGACCGATCATAAATGACTGGACGCATACATACTTGTTGAATAAGTTGTTCTTCATTTAGCAGTACCAGTTTACCCTCTGTACTTTTGTTTTGCTTTTTTTGCAATCTTTTGATTTTGTTTTTATTACTTGCTAGCATGTCTCCTTTTAAAAATGTTTTGTTTACATTTTTCGGAACAATATATATGCACTGTAAGGTGATAACCCAGCAAATGTGCTGCCACACTGTTAACATGCATGTATATTAGTTTGAGGATATTATAAAATTATTTATTTATTTTAAATATATTTTATAAGTCAATTTATAAAATATGCGCAAAACAAAGAAACATACAATTTGAATATTTAAAAAATAATAACTATATACTAAATGATTTTAAATTATGAATATTGAACTATCCAAATATCTTGAAGACTACGCTTTGCTACAGAGGAAATCCACTTGGGCAGCAACTTATTGTTCGACTAAAGTATTTCTTTTCATTTTTAACTGTATTTCTCTATTGATTTGCCTTCTTAATAAAATTTTAATTGAAATAAAAAACAACAATAGTTTTATTAACAAAAAGTTGAATCTAATCTAATAATGTGCAGCACCGGGTAATAAAATAAAATCTAAAGCAAAAATTTAAACTTACAAAAAAATGTGGTATTTTGAAGTGCAAATTTGCATTTTCTTAATTTTAAGTTATGCAATAACACATAAGAAATAGTTGTTGCGTAGATTTATCAAATAATCTTCAACTAGTAATAAGCCAGCTATAGGTAAATATATATCTGTGGCATTTTGACAAAACATCTTAAGTCGAAATAAGACAGTAAAAAAGTTATTAAAAAAAAGGCGAAAACTATAATTTTTGTTAAAGAATAAAATAAACCAAATTATAGAAAAATAACGTTTATAATAGCAAATTTTAAAAACGTAAACAAAAATGTTTTTTGAGTGAAAATTCGTATGATTAACAACATTTATTTCTACTTTTTAAATCTGACTTAAGATGTTTTGCTAAAATGCCGCAGATATATAAATGGCTTTTGCTTCCTTCTTTTATTTATTTAAAGAGAAAATTAGGATTATTCCTGTTTTTATTACTTCAAGAATTGTGTGCTTTATCTCCAATATCTTATTGGTTTCCCTTTATCGTCGTGAATCGCGTGAAAAAGTTGTAGTGAAGTATATAGCTATTCCGTCCTTTTTATACTCATGACTATTTCTAAAACATAATTTAAAATAATTTGTCTCTTAAGAATTTATATGATTATATTTTATTTAATCTACTTTTATAAGTATATTAGTAACAACTTGAGCCAAACTTAAAAGAAATTCATTTAACTTTATTTTATCAATATATTCTTATCTAAACACATGCATATATAATATATATATGAAATATTGGCCTTGAACGCTTTTCTTGTATTAATTTTAAAATAAATAATAAAACAGACCCTAAATCTACCTTTGCAAATTGTTCGCACTATTAAAAATTTAAAGCTAAACGTGTCGAATCGCTTAGCAGACTATACAAACAAGTTCATATTAATGTTATCAATAAAGATGTCGTCAGTTAGGAAGTTCAAGTGTTTATTGCACACAATTTTGAGCGTACCCATGAAATATTGTTATATTGTTAACATTTTGTGTAGCTGAATTGGTTAAGGCGCTTGCATAGTAACAAGCAAATTTTGAGAATACCGCATTCAACTAGTAAAAAATAACAATTGTGGTGAGTACTTATCTTGTCCGGTGTGTTTGTTTTTATAGTTTAAGTGAATAACACGTATAAAAAATAACTTAAAAATATAAATTTATAAAAAAAAAACTTTAGATCTGTTCAATAACTTTTTAATAAAAACTTGCAACGAAAGAGAAAAGCAGAAATTCTTAATTATACTCTCACAAAAACCAAGCAGTTAGTAATTATAATTATTACTTTAGCCTAATTATTATTTTCAATCATTAATTTTAAAAATTAATGATAATTATTATAGGTAACAAATAAAATTATTTCTCAGGCATGACTATAACTAATTAATAAATAGTTTTTTTATTATTTTCAAATATTATTGAATAAGAAATAATATTACAATTATAACCCATTTTTTATGATTAAGTTTTTTAAACAAATTAATCGTAACCATAATTCAGAAAAAAAACAAAATTTTCAATAATAACTAAGAATAAGAGAAAAAAGTTATTAATTGAACGTAATAGTTATGTCCAATAAATATTAACTGTCATTAAAGAGTTAGAAAAGAGTCATACGTAGTGTTTAACCTGCTGCCTCGAAAGACATGTACCGATTTTGCTGGTTTCCAATAGCAAAATTTTCGAAACTATGTCTGATCAATTAGCGTACTTAAACTGTCTCTAGCTTTTTCTTTGCATTACCAAAGTTGATTTAAATACAATCGCGTTGTCCTAAATATTTAATTATTTTTGTTATTATACTTTTATGTAAAATTAATATGAGGAAAAGGTTAGCATGGCGCTTGCTAGTAAGAATTCTACTAGTAAAAACTTGAAACTTTTTTTTTGTGTTTCACATATTTATAAGATTTTTTGCTCTTTCGCTTACAGTTTCTGGAATATATTTACTTTTTCCAATAACAACTACTAACCTCTTTAAGTTATTGAACAGAACTTATATCTCTTATTTTTAAAGTTGTTCCTTTTTCTTTGAGCCAGGTATGATAACGAGGTTAAAGCCAACAGATAACTAATAATTTATGAATAAAAACATGATAAAATACTACATGTTTTAGTAGACAACCAGATTTCTCCTAAAATAAAAAATTCATATTTCAAAATTGTTAGATATCGTAAAATATTCGCAGCTGTACAATAATTGTTTCAGTAAACGAACTAAACTTAATTAATTTTATTTATCTAAATAAAATTCAACACTCTTTAAAGTTAAACTTTTAGCTATGTACGTTATTACAGATAAGTACGAAAGAGCAGAAAAATAATAAATAATCATAATTCTGATTGCTATTTTCGCTTAAATATTATATTTCCTTTGTCTTTTTTTTCGATAATCATTTTTCCTTTATATATAAAACGTTAATAATTTTTCTTTACGTGTATGAAATAAACGGAATGAAACAAACAACAGATGATTTCCTTTGTTTTTTTGTCTACTGTTTATTCACAGCTGGAACGGGATTTTTTTCACTTTTTTTGAGCGTAGCAATTATCTGTGGTAATCGTACTAACGCGTTATGTTTTTGTGTTTGTATTATTGATAAATTAATTTCTTGTCTGAAGTGAAAAAGTTTTCGATATAAGAAATAGGCAAGAAAACGTGCTGCTTTCAATATTTTCTTATTACGCACTTCAAATGAAATTGTAATATTAAATTTATCGCTGACGCGTGTTAAAAGCAAAAATGATTAACCTTCAAAATCTATAGCCACATCTTTTTACATCGAAAGGAGCAGATTAAAAAGTTATCAAAAACGGGAACAACAAATACTATAATAGCTACAGAGAATAGAACCAACACATCTATAAATTTTTTTTGTTCCAGATAAGCAAAATATATAATTTTAAAGTTCTTTGTTTCTGTACAGCTACAAAGAAAAAAAAATTGTACAATATTTCTGCTCCCCCAGTAAATTGAAGAAAAAAAAAGATTTGTTATATTTTATTTATGCAATCAAAATAAAAGTTTGCACACAGGCTGTATGTAATATTGATTGATTCGGTGTTCCTGGGACCGAAAGAAAAAGTAAAAGAGAAGAAAGAGTCAAAGATCAACAACCTGAATATCTTTTATTTGATTATCAAATTATTTCTATATTTCAAAGGTAAGGTGGTTACTAATAAGGAAGCGTGCCTGTCTGCTTACTATCGTTTCGACATTTTACAGCAAGCAAATAATACAGACTTTTTGCTTCTTTCTTAATTTGGTTTCTCCTATTTTTAGGTTGAGTTTTTGCCTTTTTATTTTGTTTTCTAACTGTACTTCTTTTAGAGTAAAAAGAGACAAAATTTAACATGCAACGTTGGTCGTATCCGGATGATGAGTCCGCAGAGGCTTGTGACGAAATGTTGGCGCCGCCTTCAAATGCACGTTCTCTAAGCACATCATGCTCGTATCCAGAACGTGTGTGGAATTTCAAAGTTCTTATGAATCAAGATATGATGGCAAATGAAAAAGTGGCTTTGGTGGGCAATTGCGAGTCTTTGGGCAACTGGCATTTGAGCAGCTGTAAACTGATGACCAAGGACGAGGGTATGTACGCAATAACCACGGTTTAAAAAAATAAACACAAAGAGAAACCGGCAGGTTTCAATTGCAAACCACAACCACAACACATTTTTCCGTAACCTTTTCTCCAGATTCGAATGAATGGAGTGTACAGGTAGCAATACCAAGAGATCGCACAACGGCATATCGGTACTTGGTCTGTGCTATTGAACCAACTACTGAAAAGCCATTGGTAAGACGCTGGGAAGCCCATCTTGATCCTAGAGAAATACCAGAATTAGTGGAAGAATCTGCTGCAGCCAGTGCAGATATATTTGGTGAATTGAATGGCTGTGAGAGGGTGGATCGTGGTTGGTTGACCTCTGAGACAATAGTTCAGTTAAAATTCTTTAATGCCCCGTTTTCTTGGAAACAACGCATGAAACGTCGGCTTATGTTTGTCAAGGTCACACCCATGAATTTGCGTATACCTAGCGGCTGTGATAACCTGCTGGCAGGTTCAAATTGTACCATTTCGACATTGGAAGACTCACTGTCTAGTGACACCCATGATACTAGGGAAAATGGTGGTGATGGCGGAACAGCTTTTGCTTTTTCTGAGGTAACAACATTGAAAGCTGATGACAGTCTCATCAAACCTCAACCACAATTCGGCACGGCCTGTGGCCCCGATGATCTAGTTATTTTTCATTTGACCATAAGTGACTTTGAGAATACAGCTTATTTGATCGATCTCTATACATATTCTTCGAGAGCGGATCAGGATGAACCACCTCATCATCTGGGCTATCATTATGTTTTACCAAATTTATTTAAACTATCTGAAGGTCGTTTGGAAGTGCCTATAACATGCGCTTCGCGTCATCGTCCTCTTGGCATGATGAAAATGGGATATTTGATTGTAAAGCCAGTACCTTCTCTGGGCATGGATATGTCCATCACATTCGTGCGTTACTGGAATCACAAGTGGAAGGGTTTAGATGTGGGACATCGTGGTTCTGGTACATCTTTTAAAGCCAATGATACTTTAATTAGAGAAAATACTATAACATCATTGAAAAATGCTGCCGAACATGGTGCGGATATGGTTGAATTTGATGTACAACTTAGTAAAGATTTAGTGCCGGTGGTCTATCATGACTTTATGATCTATGTGTCTTTAAAGTCTAAAAATAGCGTACAAGAACACGATTTCTTGGCCCTACCTATGCGTGAGTTGACACTAGAACAATTGAAAAATCTAAAAGTCTATCATACGGCTGAGGGACAGTCGCGAGCTCAACGTTCATTTCGCAACGATGATTTACTAGAACATCAGCCATTTCCCCAGCTGACCGATGTTCTTGATGCCATTGATCCTCATGTTGGCTTTAATATTGAAGTAAAATGGTCTCAACGTTTGCATGACGGCACCATGGAGGAGGAGTTCGAACATGTGGTAGATCGTAATTTATACGTGGATTGCATTTTAGATGTTGTATTTCGTAAGGCAGGCAAACGGCGTATTGTTTTTAGCTGTTTCGATCCAGATATATGTACAATGCTGCGTTTCAAACAAAATCGTTATCCTGTGATGTTTCTTACGCTGGGTCAAACGGAAAAATATAAAAGATTTTTGGATCCCAGAGGAAATTCTATTGAGACGGCAGTTTTTCATTCATTGGCCATGGAACTGCTGGGCATAGTGGCACACACTGAGGATTTACTAAGAGATCCCTCTCAAGTGAGTTCTAAAAAATATTCTTTTACAGCAATTTATTTTAACGTTTATACTTTTTGTTACAGCTAAATTTGGCTAAAAATCGTGGATTAGTCGTTTTCTGTTGGGGCGATGACAATAACTGTAAAGACACGATAAAAATGTTAAAAGATCTAGGTCTGCATGCAATCATTTATGACAAAATGGATATATTAACTCCCAAAGAGGTTAAGGTGAGTTTCATTAATGGAAGAAAACATTTTATTCTTTTACTGATATTTTAATTTCTTACAGCAAAGTGTCTTCCTTCTACAAGCGAATGGTGGTCAAAAAGATTTACTGAAATTGCAAGCTTTAGAGATGGGTAAAATGTGGCATTCATCGCCCTCAGCCTCATGTTCGTCAAATACCGCTTAAAAATTAAACAAAATTAATCATTAATAGCCATATTTTTCAATAATATTTTATAATATTAATTTCTATTTGTTGTGTTATACAACATATTTTTTTTCTTTTGATTCCCAAACATTTTTCATTGTTTCTTTATTATTAAATTTATATACAAATCCTTATAAAATAATATATAAATTATATATAATACTCTTTAACAAAACTAAGAAAAAAAAAGGATACAAACGAGTTAAAGGAAGAAAAAAAGGAAATAATTGCCTTTACATATAAAATAAAATTTTATTTCATTAGCATCAGTAAATTAAATGAAATTAAAATTAGCATAAAAATATATTGAATTCAATAGAAATTATTATAACAAATAGAAAAAGGGTCTTGAAATTTAATTTACTTTATTGTAGTGAGTAAAAGAATTTTTATTTGCTCAAGGTTTTGTTACCAAAAACTATTTTAAAACAAACATAAAATTCTGTTGAATTATTTTGTGTAGAATTTAATTAATGTATCTTAATTATTTTATAATTTTAAAAAGGTATGCGGATCATTTGAGATGTTAAGTTAACGATGAAGCTTTGAATCTGCAAGAAAGCAAGGACATAATGCTGTTTAGTCTGGAATAACCGTCGCCGAGATTAAACTTAACATGGAAAACAAAAATATTTTTAGCATTAAAATTTATATTTTATTACTGAGATAGAGAGACCCCGATGTTGGTTCAAACTCGATTTTTTCTCCTTTATAATCTGTATATTTTAATGAAAACCAAAACCAAATTTTGAGGTTAAGAAATTTTGTTTTTTTCTTTTTTAAATTTTAAATAACTTAAAACTTTAACGTAATTAAGTGTAAGTTAACTTTATATTTCACAAAATGTACATTAACCAGACACTTCTCCTTTAGGACATCAGCTGCGACAGTTTTTGGGACATTAAGCAAAGAAATCATAGAAAAGCAACTAAAAATATAATGCTTCTTCAACTTTGATAGAACAAATACACGGCATAAAATTCAAAATGTTGCTTTATCTTCCTTACTTTTTAAAGGCCTTGAGAGGTTTTCCCCTATTTCAATTCATAAGAAAATATTTTTGAAACTCAATGCATAGGCCAAAGAAAAACAGAGAACAAACACCCAGTCTTCTAGTGACTTTCTTTTTTTTTTAAATGAACAAACAAAACAAACAAAAAATGGGTCGAGGAAATAGGTCGGTTGTCAAAATTTATTTTGAGAACCTGCCGTTTGACACTCCAAAAATGTGTTTGTAGACATCGAATTTAACTTTTATGTGTGTTTGTATCAGAAGCCAGCTGTGTCCGAAAAAATCAATAACCGCCATTTAGAAGAAAAAATAAAAACCTGAAGAAAATTCATTAAAACGAGCATTACCGAATTTTATGGTTGAGACTTTAAATAGATCAAAGTAAGCTTACCGAAAGTGAAACCACGTTACGGAGAAATTAAAGCAGAATCGAAGAATTACAAGAAATAAACAATTGGAAAACTGAAGTTTATTAAATACTTTCCACTGGAAATAATAGAGGGATCTGTACTCAGGTATAAGTGAAAACAACAAAAAGAATAACTTAAGTCGGATCCGAAATAAAAAAATATTTCTAGTCATTATCGTTGACTGTTCTAATTTTAATCATTCACCCCTATCGTGTTGGGCGTAGACGTAATTCGACTACTACAATTTTGTAATAGATAAGAAGTGTTACGAGCTACCTTTAATCTATTACAAAACTTTTTAAAAACGACATAACTTTTACCACAAAAACGCCAACCACGATAAGGGTGATTTATTTTACTATCTTATAAAAGGTAAATTTACTACTTATTAAATTAAATTTTCTTTTGCAGATGAGACACAAGCTCTTATTTCAGGTTACTGGAGAATTTCATGATGTCTTACGGAAACATTATTATTATTTTAGTATTAGATTACTTTTAAGCTGTTAACGAATCGTTCATTAGCAATTTTAAAATTAATATTTTTTACACAAAAAATAATTGAATGAAATTTAAGTCAATTCAAATAAATTTGATAAAAATGAATTGCAATTCGTTTTAATTTAAATGAATGTGGTAAAAATGAATTGCTATTCGTTTCAAATTTTAATGTCTTCGTAAAATGAATTGCAATTCGTTTCTAATTTAAATTAATTCGTCGAAGTAAAATTCAAATCATTTCTAATTTATTTGAATTAAATTGGTTTTGAATTAATTTAAATGAATTGTAAAAAGCAATTAGCGATTTATTATTAACTCATTTATTGAAATTTGAATTGATTTTGTAAGTAAATACGCAGTAAGCATCTCCATTTTTTCTTTAACCTTTGATCGTTGAATAGTTTCAGTTTAGTAGAAAAAATTTCCATTTTTCATCACCCCTAGATTTATCTTAAATTCAATTGATTAGAATTCATTTTAAATTTCATTAATTTGAATTGCAATTCGTTGTTCTTATTTGAATGAATTCAAATTTAATTTAATTCAAATGAATTGGAAATTAATTGCAATTCACTTGGTAAAATCATTTAAATTAAAAATGAATTGAAATTTTTTTTAGAAATTTATTTGAATTGGAAACGAATTGAAATTCATTTCTGCCTAATTCTTTTGAATTGATTCAAATTTCATATAAATCTTTTTCGTTATGAAAAGAATTGATTCAAAATTTAGTTATGTAATTTGTAACGATGTAAAATCAAAAAGAGGATAAATCATTTACAGCTCTACTTTTAAGTTAGTTTTTTGAAAATAATCATTTGGCCAATACCGAGAAGACTAAGGCTATATTTTTTGGTAGATGTAAAAGTTGTAAGTTTTACATTGATGTTGGTGATACTTTTATTGAGTTTTTTGATAAACTTAAATGGCTTGGTGTGATTCTTGACACAGCCTGGAGTTTTGAATGTCATGTCATGTTTCTAATATCTAGTTCTTGTCATTAGTAATGTCAATTGCCTTATATGCATTAGCGGGGCATATTCTGTTACCTTGGATTATATAAAGAGAAAGTTAGGATTAGTCTTCAAAAGAGCTATACGACATCTTTACTCTTTTACAATAACGTCAGCATGTTTTGTCTTATATTTTTAAATTTTGGGGTTTTATCGTTAATGAAATTTATTAAGCTTGAATCAGGTTGCATTTTTATATGTCCTATAAGTTGAAAGAATTGTTTAGGTATTTTGTTGATTTCTGAGAGTTTTTTAGATCGACTAGAAATAGGCAATTGAAAATTCCTAGATTAACCTCCATAATGCAGTGTTCATTTTGTGTTAAAGAAGCACGACCTTACAACGTTTTAACAACATTCTTGAAAATTATTGTTCTGTTAATGTATATAAGAGGATGATGACATTATTATTTTTCTCCTTGCAGGATAATATCTTTTGCTGCCACTTCTATTTCTATAGTTTTAATGTCTATTTTTTATTTCCTTTAGCGAAATATGTTAAGGAAATACTCATTAGGGTTAAAATTTTGAGGTTTTTATTTCATTTGCAGTAATTTTATAATATCATTTTTATTATATTTATATTTAATTGTTATTACTTTATTTATTTGTTTTTGTTATTAATTTTGTTATTTTTTATTTTTTTAACATTTTATACTGATGAATTTTGCTTTTTATTATTTTTATTTAATTTTAGTTTATTATTTGTAAATAATATTTAAGCAAAATATTTTTTAGCGTTTATGGCCAAGAGGTTGGGTTATAAAAAAATTTAAATAAATAAAAAATAAATAAATTTAATAATTTTAGCTTAGGTTCTTAATTCCATTTTTTTTTTTAAATGTATGCGGGCCGTTTTCCAAAGGAAACAGGAAAAATTAGACACCAACAACTTCTGAATCTCATAAAAAAAAAAAAAAATAAAAATAAAAAAATTTATAGAAAGTAAAATAGAATTGAATTTAATCCAAAATAGTTTAATTTATTTGTTATAATATCAAAAAAACTCAAGTAGTAATTTAACAAAAATTAAATCAAATAATAAACAAATTATGTATGCGAAACTTAATATTTTTATCGTTTGACGGCTAAATACGTTTTTTTTTCTTAATTAACTAGGGTGTTAGACGATCAAGTTTTCATTCAAGTTTTAAAATTTCTCTCACACTTTAAAAACTTGCTAAGAATTTGTATTAAAAATTCTGTCAGTGTTTTCTTGACATCTTGCTTAAAAACTTGCCTTGAAATTGCATGCGGCCTACGTCACAGCTTTCAATTTTTGTGAATTTTGACAAGCAGTATGTGTAAATTTCTTGAAAGAGAATTGAACAAAAACTTGGCCGTGTGACTGCACCGTAATTGATTAATAGAAATTAATAAAAAATATAAATGTTTATTAAACACCTAATAGTGCGTTTCCATTTACGTGATTTTGTCTAAAACACTTGATTTGCTCAAATCAAGCGTTTTGCTACTTGATTTCCCATACATTTTTTATGCTGCCAAAACCACTTAAATCACTTGATTTATTTCAAATCATGTCGAAAAATTATTTTTTCAAACTGATTTTGTCTTTGCAACACTGTGTTGTGTCTGGGATATTCAAGTTTAGCTCCGTGTTATCTATTCAGATTGGATGTTTTTATCGAAAACGTGACATTTAATTTAAAGTTTTCTAAAATAATATACTTTTTAGTACAAAAATTGTGTTTAAAAGAACATATAATTAAATATTTGTAAAAGCAAAAACAAACAAAAGCACGAACTCGATTTTTTACAAAAATAAAATAGGAGATGTTTTTCTTTAACAGAGAAAAGTGTCAGTGTTGTGTCACTAATTCGAATATACAAAACAGTTTTGCTCAATGGAAACACTTAGAAGTATTTTCCTCAAAACTAGTTGATTTCAAGTCAATGGAAATATAGTATTAATCAATTCGATGTTATTTATTTAATTATAGTCACAAAAATGTTGTTTATTTTCAAAAACTTAGCCTGAGGTTAAAAGTTAAAAAACTAAAAATTATGGCGTAAAATTTAAAATTTAGAAATTTAAATTTAATTTCACAGTTTTATGACCAAAAAATAACACACTTTTATAAATAAGTGTTGCTGTTACAAGATTTTTTTTTGTGTGTTCGAAAATTTGAATTTTAATTCGAAGTTTCTTTAGTAAGCTACAAAATTTAGTACACGGCGAAATTATGTACCAGGTGGTGGCATTGGCGAATTCCATATAAAAAATCAGCGAAAATTTTTTTTATATAAAGTTTGACATTTTCTGCAACGGCGAAAATTAATAAATTCGCCACTGGATTTATTTTTTATTATGCTCGATTCTTTAAGAAACAAAAACCTAACAAAATTTTGCAATACTCTAACGAAATCATCATTCTGAAATAAACAGCAGACCTTTTGGTGAGGTCTGAAGGCCATTATCACAACTTTCCGTTAGTTAAAGGCAGGATTATTTTGGACCGATAAATTTCTTAAATCTAACTTAATACTCTCAAAACAATAAAGATCTCAAGCATACTGCAAAATTAGTAAAGGAAAGTCTGCTTTACCATAATTGCAAACAGCAGCAGCCGAACACTCGAACTTAACCCAATTGAACATTTGTGAGAATAAATGGATCTGCAATAAAAAATAAAAAATAAAATTACAACCAAGGTCTCTCTCTTAAATAAGTAATAATGGAGGAAAAGCAAAAAAATCTCTTCCTAATTTAGCAGAAATCTAATGGAATCAATGCTCAGAAAATTTCAAGCTGTGTTAATATCAAAAAAAAAAAAAAAAAGTTAACTAAATAGAAATTTCTATAAAATACCTTTGGTATTTCTAGTGTACAATTTCTTTTGATGCGTAAATATTAGAGCTGTAAATGAATCATTCTTTTTTGATTTAAATTCGTTACGAATTAAGTAAATTCTGAATTAATTCTTTTTACAACAAAAAATAATTAAATGATATTTGAATAAATTCAAACGAATTAAGCAGAAATGAATTTCAATTCGTTTTCAATTCAAATAAAATTGTGGAACAAGTTGCAATTCTTTTTCAATTTAAATGAATTTGTTAAGTGAATTGCAACTCATTTCCAATTCGTTTGAATTAAATTGATTTTAAATTCATTCATATGAATAAGAACAACAAATCGCAATTTAAATGAAGAAGCTGATCTAGGGTTAATGAAAATGAAAATTTCTCCTACTAAACTAAAAATATTCAATTATCAAATGTCAAAGAAAATATAGAGATGCTTACTGCATATTGACTTACAGAATCAATTCATGTTTCAATCAATGAGTTGGTAATGAATTGCTAAATGCTTTTAATAATTTATTTGAATTAATTTCAAATCAATTCAATTCAAATGAATTGGACATGAATTACAATTCAATTTTATAAACTATTTTGAATAAGAAACGAATTGACATTGATTGACATTCAATTCCTGTTTTTGTGTGAAAAGAATTAATTAAGAAATTGGTAATTCAGTGCATGGTGCTTCGCCCAATTTATTTGTGTGTTTTTTTTTAATAGAGATACTTCACCAAACTAGGATTGTTCCAAATGATATGAAAAAGTTAAAGGCAAACTTGGTGTTTAGCTCACTGCCCCAAAGGATATGGACCGATTTTGCTGATTTTCAATATCGAAACTATGGCTGATCGATTGGCATATTTAACTTTTTTCTTGCTCATCTAGAGCCTTGGCAAAATTGATTTTGTCTTTGCTATGCACAGGAGCTCAGAATATATATTCTCTATAGGGGGTCGGAAACGAATATTATAGAAATTACAAACGGAATGACGAATGGTAAGTATACCCTCTTTCCACCTATGATGCAGGGTGTAAAAATACCCACAGAGCATTTTGCCGACCTGTATGATAACACAATTGTTGGCTTTTTTTCGGCCAGCCGTATCTGCTCGGTTTTTGAGATATTAGCATTATGTTAAGGGAATAGTCAATATTTATTAGAAAATTCTCTGATCTGTTTTAATTGCAATATCTGCGTAATTCAAAACAAAAAACAAATGCATCGTTTGGATATGTCCAACATACATACATATGTATTTATTTTCAAAATTTTTCGAATTTTCACGTACTAAAATTTCTACTCTCTTGTAAATTTTGACTCTCTAACCGGCAACGTACACAATTTTCTGTACAAATTCTCATTGAATTCGAAAAAACAGCTCAGTAGGAAAATTTGTTTCTTTGCTTAATTTTTCCGAATAAAATTATTTGTCCATAAACATCATGTGGATCTGTGCATTAATGAATATAACTCATGCAACAAACACATGAAGTAGAGTAATTGACAGCTGTGTTTTCAAAATACAAAAAACTTTTTTGTTCGAGGGAAAAATTATAGGGAGCATGAAAAAAATTGAGGGGTTTCCTTTTTATACGTTTGTGTATGAGTGTGAGCGGTATATTTCTCTTTTTTTTGGATTTTGTGGGCCAGTTTTTTGTTTATTTGAACCAACAATTGTCAGAATGCATAAAATTTTTCTGACGAGTTTTTAAGTGTTGCGCTTGTACAATAAAATACTCACGAGTACACTAGAGTATACGCTAATACAGACACACACACTCACACACACGAACACATGCTTGCAAAACAGATGTGGTAAAAGAGCGATAGGAAATCACACACTAAACCAAATGGCAAGAAAACAGCAGAAAAAGAGCGATACATCCGTCAGTTTTAGTAAAGTAGCTGCTGATTAAGCAAAAAGTTGTTGGGAACCAAAATAAAAGAAAATTTTTAAACGCATTTTAATTTTTTAATTTAAAGTAGACACCGTACAACAATTTTCAAATAAGTTTTCTAATTAAACGCTGTTAATATCGTTAAAAAAGAAAAAATTATAATTAATATTACAATAAAGAAGAAAAAAAAAATAAAAAATTTATAACACCAACTTTCAAAAGGTAGATACATAGATTCATGTCTTGATGATCAGAAATTAAAGTTACAAAATTAAAAAAAAAAAATTATTCACTTCGCTTAAATGTTTTATGTTTGTTTAATTATAAATGGCTTTTTTATTTACTGTTAATAAATGAAGTAAATTCATTTTGATTTCCTGTTAAAAAAGAGTTGCAACCAAAAAATGTCAAGAATAAAAGTGTCAACCAAAAGAGAAAAATCGATGAAGTTTTAGGAAGCAGCAAAAAGTTGTTGTTTCTTTTTTACATGTTTCCTTCTTTTAGTTTAAAGTTAAAATTTATAAATGAAAAAGAGTTTTCAAAGGTTAAATAATTAAATAAGAATTTAAAAGAATTTTATAAAAAAAAAAAATAAATTTAATTCTCTCTAAAATTACAAAAACGGAAAACACATACAACTCGCTATTAAATCAAATCAATTCTAATTAGAAAATTAAGGAAAATCATTTGTAAACGTACTTGTGTAAAAATATCTTTTATTTAGACGATGTGTTCATTTATTATTTCATTGAAAAACAACAAAAGACGTGAAAATATAAACAAATAATTAGTGTTCTTAATAAATTGTGCTCATTATATCTGGAAGATAGAAAAATGACCAAAAAAAATAAATTGAGGTTGTATACATTTTGATTAAGTCTATACAAACGCACACACACACACACACATACCAGCGAACGTTCATTTACATGTTGAATTGAATGAACAGATTAAAATTTATGTTTAAAGTACTTGAGCAGGAACAAGTCTACGATTTTTTTTAATAATTCAATTAGTTGTTAAAATTCACACCCCCTTTAAAAGGCGTAGACCAAAAGGTTGAAAAAAATTAAAGAAAATATTTCATAACACTTAGATAATAAAAAAAAGCCATAAAAAAATAAGTCTTGCAAAAAACCGACCGACTGACCTTGAGTTCTTAAAAAATAATATTTATTGGCACCCAAAAGCGAACTTAGTAATACACAGTTGGGCTAGGCACCGATCAGCAATTTTTAGCTTGACTAATTTTTATAATTTTTTCTTAATGCAACTTTGTATTGCAGAACTTCTGTGAGAGCACTGATTAGAAAAAAACTCTTTTTAGGGATCCGTCCTTAAAAAGTAAACGCAACTCTAATGTTTTCGTTAAAATGTTTGTCGATCTGTCACAGTCTTTGATCTCTAGAACCGTAATAGAAAGACTTGTATTTAGACCGCTATAATAATAAATACTACCAAAGGGTGTTCCGAAAATGACTTGATAAATAAGAGTGCTATATTCGGCTATGCAGAATCTTATATACCCTTCACCATGTATGTAACTCTAGTTTAAGTGAAATAACTCCAATGGGCTCCTAATGGGCTAAGCATTTTTTTAAAATTGATATCTTAAAAAATATGGTGCAAGATCGTACTTTTCTATGAAAAGTTCAGAGTTTATAACTCGGAAATTATGGGCGAGCTCTAATTTTTGCACTTGATGTTTTCCTACTTTTTTAATTCTATATCGCTTTAAATATTTTTTTTTTACTGAGTTCAATAAACTACATTTATTCCAAATAAAAAAAATGGAAAAGTTAGAGGCAGGCGTGGTATTTTGTCCGCTGCCTCGTAGGACATGGAGTGATCTTGCTGATTTTTAATATCAAATTTATCGAAACTATTTCTGATTGATTAGCATATTTAAATTTTCTCTGGCTCATCTAGTGGCTTGACAAAGTTGATTCAACACGAACGAACAGACGGACATCGCCCAAACGACTTCATGATATTATAGAAATTGCAGAATGAATGACAAACTTTTTCCACCTGTGCTGAAGGTGTAAAAATTACAGGCTTAGACAAACGGAATCTCAAAATTCCTAAATCATTCTTAAAAAATTCTCAGCTGCACTGGCCCTTTTTCAATTTTTGCACCCCTGTCTGAGGACTTAAATTTCGAGTATGAAGAGGTTCTGGGGTAGCAGTTTTAGCAAATTGGTTTAATTTTTCATGTAATAGTTATCTTCAGAAAGCAGTCTTTCTTATAAATAGAAAATTTATGATGTGTTCATTAAGGAAATTTCTTTTTATTTAAAAAAACGAAGTATTTAAAAAAACTTTATGTGCTGAGAGAAAAGTAAAGCATTAGCAATAAACTACACATAAATGAACTAGTTTATTTAAACAATTTCATCGATTGAACTAAGTAAACTAGTTCAAAATTTTAAGTACACCTAGTTCTTTTTTGAACTATACTTTGTATTTGAACTACCAGACAAGATAAACAAGAATCCATGTTTGTTTCCCTGTTGACTATTTCCGACACGAAATTAGTGCTTCCACGCATTTTATTTAACATTCGTTATGGCAATGCTACGGTGTCGTTGCCATCATATTTTGAAAAGAACATTTGAACTCAAAGAGCTTTTGAACTAAAGAAAGCGTTTGAACTAAAAAGAGACTTTGAACAAAATTTTAAGCTAGTTCATTTTCAAACTTTGAACTAAAAAGAGCGACCACTAAATTGAACTATATAAACTAATAAACTGGCAGCACTTATTTCATTTCCGAAATAGTCAACAAGGAAGCCCAGATATGGATTCTAGTTCATCTTGTTTGGTAGTTCAAATACAAAGTATAGTTCCAAAATGAACTAGTTATGCTTAAAAGTATGAACTAGTTCACTTAGTTCAATCGATGGAATCATTTTAATGAACTAGTTCGTTTATGAACTACTCAAGTCTAAATGAAAACATGTATAATAGACCAAAAATTAAGGGTGTCCCATATAATAGGTAAGAACAGACTGTATGCTACTATGTGCGAGAAATCAAAAAAAAAAATATATATAAAATAGAAAACATAAAATTATATCCGCTAAAACAAGGATAAAAAATCAAATTTAAGATCAACAGGGCCCCACCCTTTTCACATTTATGGGCTTTTTTTAACCGTAAGAAGTAGGCAATTTAGCGCTAACTAACAATTTTATTCAACGCAATTTTTTATTGCTCAACTGTATAACACGATTCGTTATGTAAACAAGCTCACATGCTTTTTCTTACTTATAAAAGTTAGAATTTGTAAGGGTCATGATAAAATATTATACTTAATCGTACGATCTGTCAGAAATTACATGTGTGCTCAAAAATATTGATAGTGTTGACTAAAATGTATGAATTTTACAGAATTTTTAAAGAACTACAAGATCTATGTGATCGGAGTTGATTTTTTAAGATGAGGAAAAAGAAACAAAAACAATATGCTAGAAAAATATATATTAAAAAACAAAAAATATTATTAAAACGATTTATAAAGTAGGAAGAATTTTGTCAGATTTTTGTGTGATTATATCATACATGATAGTGATCAGGGTTGTCAGATTGTTTTTGACGAAATCCAAATCAAAAATCACCAAAACGGGTTTTTGACAGGTTTAGTCCATAAAACTCATATATATATATATATATATTTTATTAGATAAAAATATTTTTTGTAAAAAAAATACAATTTCATAGACATGGCTGAAATTTGCCAAAAATATAAAAAAATCGACATATATATGTAATTTAGGTTTTATAAAAAAAAAAAAAAAATAATTAGTTTAATTAATTCAATAATATTAATTAAATACTATAATATAATAATTTTACAGTTTTATTATATGTCTAATATGCTGTACACTTCATCCTCCTTTTCCTTGGAATACATTGTATTCGAATTGATTTTATAAAGCATTTCTTCAGAAGGTAAGAAGACATGTTAAAACGGCCAAGAAAATCGCTAAATATTTTTTAAGTCGCAAAAAATCGCCATTTCGCAAAATCAAAATTTAGGTCGCCAAATGAGTTTGAAAATCGCCACGTTTGGCGAGAAATCGCCATATCTGACAACCCTTACAGTGATTGATATATCATAGTGAATCTTGGCCTTAACTTATTTGTTATAATACCAGCAATTTTTTTCTACCAAAATACCAAAAGTTTGCAATTAAAGAACATTAAATGACTTGTAAAAATTTCTCAAATTTTTATGCGTTTTTCTATAAATGTTTCAAGGATAGGGCCATATAGGTCAAATTACATCAGTTATAGGGACGCTCTTTAGTTTCAAATTTCAAAATTACTACTACGAAAAGCGGACCTAGCAATACAGATTTTTTCATTCGTCTGTCTATGAACTATTGAGCACTTTTTAATTTATAATTTTTAAACGTGTCGTTGAGGAGACATCCCTTATTTTTAGATTTATTTTTGTATTATTTTTGCTATAGGGAGCTATAGTAAATTGCATTTTTTAAATTTTAAAGTAGTGCCGTTTACGGTTCATAATACACTTAAATAACACGTATGTTTTGGTAAAACACTCTTTAATTTTTTATACCCTTCTCCACAAAAAGTGGAACAAATTTATAATTCCATTTGTAATTTCTACAATATCCATTTTCGACCCCATAAAGTATATATATTCTGACTTCTTATGCACAGCGAAGACGGTTAAGCGATGTCCATCTGTCTGTTCGTGTTGGTGTTAAAATCAAGTTTGCCGAGACACTAGATCAGCGAGAAAAAAATTAAAATACGCCAATCGAGCACACATAGTGCCGAAAGAGGTGCTATTGAAAATCAGCAAGGTCGGTCCATGTCCTTCGACGCAGCGGGCAGAACACCTCGCCTACCTCCAATCAAAAACGCTCATCCATATATTCCAAATAACGGGCCTCTGAAATGTTCAAATTTTTTAAAACATCAAAAATAGGTATCATTTTGAAGAGATAATGGGTTAAAATGCTTAACCCATTAAGAGCCGATAGCATTTTTATATAAAATTATATGTATGTAGTACTTAATTTTTTTTCTTATTTTTAATTCTCTATCACCCCAATATTTATTTGCTTTTTTGAGTGGAGTTAATTCACTAAACTATTTTTACATAGATAGTGAAGGGTCTATAAGACTCGCCAAGTCGAATATAGACTCTTACTTGTTTAATTATGAACTATTTTTGAAACGGGACCATTGTTTTAGCATAACATTTTAAATCAAAAAAAAACTTTTCAAAATCAGTTCAAAAATGACTGAGTTCTGCAGCCAAAAATATAAAAAACAACATTCAGACGAATTGATAACCTTCCTTTCTTTTAAGTCTGTTAAAAATAGAGTTAAATCTTTCAAAACTCTTTCTATTTATAGAAACTCTACAAAATTACAACAACAAAAAACCTTCATAGTCATTTGCTATATTTAGTTCATCCATGTTTGTATTTTGTTATGGTTTTTTTTTTTGGGGGGGGGGGGAATTATTTTTTTATTAAATGTTTTGCAATTGTTTACTTGGGTAAAAATTAATTTTGATGTGATGATTTTTTCTTTGTTCCCGCCTTCACTTCAATCCAAAACTGTTGCTATTTTCTAGGCGTTTGAAATCCATAGAAGTGTGTGCGTCAGCTTTTGTATGTGCTTGTGTGTGTGTTTCTAGTTGAAGTGTGTAAACAATTTTATTTATTTTCCATTAAACGAAATCAAATCAAAATAAACAAAGACAAAACAATAGCAAATTTATTATTAAATATTATCGACATCATTTTAAGAAAAAAATCTAAGTAGAAAATCCATTTATTTAATTATTTTATTGAGTGTGTTTGTGTAAGTTTGCATTGTGTACTTAATTGTGTATTTGTTAATGTTTTAAAATTATCAATTAAGGATGAGTCAGTATTTTATTTGTTGTGTTTAAAATTTTTTTTAAAATTTTTCTTTATTAAATCAAGATATTTTTTGTTTACATTTTAATAGTTCCAAGTAGTTTTAAATGAGTTGTTTTGTAGAGAAAAATTTACGATGCTAATATTAAGTTCACATACGCAAACTATGATACGAACATTTTTTTAATGCAGTCACCTGTTCAACTCGCCTTGGGTTATCTATACAAACGGTTGAATATAATAGCTCCTCTTGAAAAAAAAAAAAAATTGTTAGAGGCATATTTTTGAACCTGGAATACCCTGTTTCGACTTGCTGTTTACACAGACGAACAAATTGTGGGCAACAAAAAAACGAGGCTCTCTTTCCCACCTGTAATATGCAACCAAACTAAATGTTTTACTTTCAAATTTTCATTGCTTAAACGTGGAGTAAAAGAATGATGAAAGTTCCATAGGACTTAAAAAAATGCTTCAGAGGCAATTTTTTTCGGTAAAAACATGTGCAAGTTGCAGCACTTTTCACATAGAAATAACAGGTTCTCACGCATTATGCATTTTTACTCTGCGGCTCTTGCTTTAATTGATTTAACGGTTTCTCGTTTACTAAACATGAGCCATCACAAGATTTCGCAAGCATTCACAATGACACCACTGTGTTATTAGGGGCAGACTCACACTCTCCACTAAAGCAACTCAGCTATACGTTTGCCACACACTGCTTTTATGATGTTACATTTTACCACGCTAACTTAAGCTCCTTACTTTACTATACAAAGTGCTTCTTTTATTATCTCAGTTGCTGTACTTAAATTACCAGGTCCTTAACCATCTCATTTGCTGGTGTATTATACAGCCGCCTTTAACCACTTACCTGCCACTCCTACACACAATAATTTTCGTTTTTCACTAATCTAGAATCCAAAAGATTTTTACTGATGTTTTTCCTATTTTCCGCCACTTTTAAGACCAATTTTTTCCTCAATTCATATCGCCGATAGGAGTTGAACTTTTAATAGTCCGCGGTTACTCAACATGTGGTGGCAAAACTTTCGTTTAGTTCTTTTCAAATACTCGTACAGCAAACTCTGTTGATTTTTCTCTTTATTTTATTTTTTGGACAAAAATCTTCTTAAATTATTTTAAATGTAAGTGAGAAGTTTCCTGAAGAGCTAAGTGAGCAGTAGCGAAATGGCCATTGAAATGTGCTTTCACCTTTAATAGTCAATAACGGTGACTTTAATAATTCGGTCGGGATAATTCGCACGATTTTTTAAAGTTTAAAGTTAAATTAATAAATATTCCATTGATTTAAAATCTTAACAACAAACTTTGTTGGTGATGCAGAAACAACTTATTCACTTTTGTTTACAACACGTTTATTAACACGAGCAACAACATCGTTAGCTTTTGTTGCTAAAAACATGTAAGAGATTTTCAAATGTTTTTTTTTAAAACAATAAATTAACCGACTTCAAAAAACGAAGGAGGTTATCAATTCGTCCGAATGTTGCTTTTTTTATTGTTTGTTCCTGCAGAACTCAGACATTTCTGAGCCGATTCTAAAATTTTTTCTTTATTTGAAAGTTTATGTTTACAAATTGGTCCCGTTTTAAAAACAGTTTATAATTTTAAAAATTAAAGGGTGTCCCCATAGGACATACAAGTTTTATAAGTGTATTATGAACCTTAAAGGGCTACTTTGAATTAAAAAACTGCTACCAATAGCAAAAAGTAATACAAAAATTAATCTAAAAATGAAAGGGTGTCCCCATAGGTGACGTTTATTTTCCTTTATCTTTTAAACCGTTATAGGCAAACGCTTAAAAATTGGACAGAATGTCAATTACTACGGCCGTTATAATAACAGGTATCAGTATTCAAAATTATAAATTAAAGGGTGCTCCAATAGCTCAATTTGATGTACATAATTATACTATTAAATAATTGTAGACAGACGATTGAAGTCTGTAATGCTAGGTTCGCTATAACAAGAAGTAAAAAAATTGCATTTTGAAACTAAAGGGTGGCCCATTAGTTGATATAATTTTATGCATGTGGGCTGAAATTTACAAAAAACCTGTATTATTGTATTCACTTTAACAACAAATAAAAAATTTTACTTTGCAAATTAAAGGGTGCCCCTATATTTTTGTAATTTATTGTATATGTTAAACGGTTGTAGACAGATATTTGTAGAGAAATTGTATTGTTAAGTCCGCTAAAATAAGTATAAAATTTGGATTTGAAAATTAAAGGGTGTCCTAATAGTTAATGAAATTTAATGTATGTGGCCAAACTTTGGAACCGTTATAGGCAGTCAGCTGAAACCTTTAAGATTGCTTAGTCTGCTATAAACATAAGAAGAAAATTTAAATTTGGAAATTAAAGAGTGTCCCTATTTGATGTATATGGCTAAACTATTTAACAGTTGTTGCAGAGAAATTGTATTGTTAAGCCCGCTGTAACAACAAGTGAAGAATTTCAATTTACAAATTTAAAGGTGCCCCCATAATTAGTGTAATTTAGTGTATACAGCCAAACTGTTGAACAGTTGTAGAAAGACGGTAAATACAAAGAAACTGTACTGTTAATTCTGCTATAACAACACGTATAAGATTTGAAAATTAAAGAGTGTTCCAATAGTTAATGTAATTAGATAGCTGAAATTTGTTTAAAACATAGAGTTTAAGGCTTGAGGTATCATGTGAGGAAAATTTCTAAATAATCAGATTGGTGTTTTATCTGAAAGTTTGTTTAGTTACCGACACAGTAATTTCAACTTTAAAAACTTTTTTGTTACGATTGAAATGAAATGGAATTTGTATTTTAAAATCGTCTTTTGGTAAATGAGTTGAAGTTTGAAGAAGGTTGAAAAAATAAACATTAATAATTATAATTTCTTTTGAGAACAACGAGTACGGGTACGTTTTGATTAGTCATTTCTAAGCTAAAAAAGCATGATATTTTAAGTTGGAAGACAAAAACATTTTATTCTTTCGTCAGGTTGGGTTTATTTCGAAACTATTAAAGCAAAATTAAATTTAAATTTGTTGTGTTATTTCCACAAATCTAAAAAGAGTTGTTCTATTTAAATTCAAAATACGAAATTGTCTATTCACGTTTTGCCAATTTATTATTAGAACGTGAAATAAAAACAACAAAACAGTATTTTTTATACTTAATTATCCTTGTGTTTTTTTTTTACTCATTTACTACAGGAAGCGCATGCTCTTTAGAAAATAATCTAAAAAGATTAACAAAATACGCGCCTTTAATGAAAACATATGTAGAAATATGCTTAAGAAGGAAGCGCGTCCAATAGCAACAGTGTGTTGTAAGAAAACGACAATAAATTTTTGAGTAACAAAAAAAAAAAAAAAAAAAAAACAAACAAAAAAAATTAAATTTAATAAGAACAACAAATAATATAACAAAACAATAATATTTAATGGTCGATTCTTATTAACGTTTTTGTTTGCAAATTAAATTTAAAAAAAATTTTGAGATTCATTAAATTTGAGTTCATTCACTGTAATAAAAATTAGAAAAAAATTTTAAATGCATGTTTTCTTCCCTTCAAGCTTAAAAATTAAACTCTTTTTTTATTTTTTAATTGATTAATTTAACAAAATTAAACGCTTTTTATTTTTTTTTTCAGCTCTAAAAATTGAATGCAAATGCCTTGCAAATTTGCTTTTATGAAAAAATAAAGCAAAATAACACTTTTTTAAATAAATGAACTGATTAACAATCACATAAAAGTGTATGTAACTTAATATGTGTGCATGACATGTATATGTATTTGCTTTAATAATGCAACAGCAACAACAATTATTGCTGCCACAAAATAACAACAGCAACAACTATAACCACAACAAAAACTATAATGGCTTTACTAAGCAGCTAATAATATGTGTGTGTGTATCTGTCTGTCCATCGATCAATCAACAAAAATAACAACACATTAACCATTCAGCGCTTAAATCTGTTGCAACAAAGCTTTTCAATGTCTCAGTAACAGACTAATGACACAACGTCAACATTTTGTAAAACTAAAATTAAACCATTTAATCCTTGTAGCATAAACAATAAGGAAGAGAAAAAAATAAACGCAAACGCAAAAATTAACATCGCAAACATTTACTACTAATTCGTTTGTTCGAACAAAGAACTAAAACTAAAAAAAGGACTTGAAACAAAGAAGCATCCATCATTTAATTAATTTAATTAAAATATTAATTAAAAACCCATTAGCATATTTTTTTAATACAAAAACTCACACACACACATACATATTTACACACCCATACTTACTACATACACATACATATAGAAAAAACAAAAGGTTAGTAATATGAAGAAGCCTTTGGTTTCTGTTTTTTTTTTTCGTTTTCGTTTTTTTTTTGTTTCTCTAGATCACAATGAATTTTATAGCGAAAAAAAATTCCTATTATTCTCGCTCTCATACAGCTATGAATTTAATTAATATGGATTCAGAAAACCGGGTTGTTTTAAATGTTGGCGGCATTCGACATGAGACGTATAAGGCAACATTAAAGAAAATACCAGCAACTAGACTGTCAAAACTAACTGAGGCATTGGCCAATTATGATCCGCTACTAAATGAATATTTTTTTGATCGACATCCGGGAGTTTTTGCCCAGGTGTTAAATTATTATAGGTGAGTATTTTGATCATCATTTATTTAACTTATTTTCTAGTTTTTTTAATAAACAACTTTATGTTTTAGTTAATTTTTTTTTTTCTTAAAACAACAGATTTTTTACTGTATAGAGGAACCTTAATCTATTTACCTAAACGATTTTGTTTTGGAATAGAAAAACAATGTTTTACTTAAATCCTGGCCTGTGGTAAACAGGGTTGCCAGATTGTTTTTGAGTTCAATTCCCAAACTAAAATTTTATATTTTCGAAAATCGCCCGAAATCAGAATTTCATCCTTAAAAAAAGCCTTAAAAATAAATTTAATTTCAAGTTAGTTAAGCTTTAACATTGGTATACTTGCCTTGTGCTGTAACTATTTTAATTCAAATAAAAAAAAATTGCATTAAAAAATTTTTTTTTCGTTGTCTTAACTCATCCCGTGTTGCATGTTTCTAAAGTAAAAAAAGAAAACTGTAACCATTTTTAGAGGTGGTTCAAATGTACGAATCTATTTAAAGCTTGTACCAAAATTTTAATTCGTTCTTTAATTAATTTCGTCTTAATTAAGTTCGTTGCCTTAATAAATTGTTTTCAACAAATGAATAATTTTACACTTATTCTAACAAACTCCTTAAAACATAAGAACCAAATCATCTTTGCTTTAACGAAAATTGAAACCACAGATTCAGTTTCGTCCTCAAAATCATAACCTACTTAGGTGGACTTTCATGATTTCTTATTTTAAACAATATTTTTTGTTGTTTGTTTTTCCTGCTTATCAAATTGGAAAACTAGCAAAAATATTGTAAATTGCAATTTCGCAAAACACAATTTAAATCCTTAAGCAAAATCATTTATCCCCTTTAAAAGAGACTAAAAAAATCGCCAATTTCGTTATATACTTCCTGATCTGGCAACACTGCATTAACGAGTTATTGTAATGCAACTCGTTGAACTTTTCAAACCTTTTGGTAAAAATTTAAAGAAACTTTCTCAGCTTACCGACCTCAAGGTGATTAATAGCAATGTTTTAAATTATTTAATTTTATAAAGACAAATTGATTTACCGTCGTAATATTAATGAACAAAAAGTATTCGAATCTTGACTACAAAATTAACCAGTTATCACTTATCGGCTGCTGTAATTTAACATTCAACTCTTCGTTTTTAATTCGAATCTAAGCTTTGCAGTAATTCCCAAGATCTTATTTTGATTTAACATTAATCGTGTAGGGGTAATTTTTCAGCCGTTTTTTAATTACTATTCATAAACAATTCCAACATCAATAGCCTGTGGGGTTTTACTTTAGACTTGTAATTTTTGGTTGAAAATTGATAATTTTCAACTTGTTTTTTCGACAGAGAGTTGGGTGTAATTGCTAGCAATTGCTTTGAATTGAGGTCACTCATAGTATTCACATTTACATGCGATCGTCTTCTCTATTTTCGTCTTTTCCAAATAATATCTAGAGTGGCCATGACAGCATAGTCCAGATTGGTACTCAAGGATCCTTCGATCGTCTTTTCAATCAGCATTAACTTTATTGAAAAAATAGTAAGAGTGCTTTTTTTGCCTATGTCGAATCTTAAATACACTTTTAATTTAGTAAAGTAGCTCCAAAAAAAAAAAAAAGAAAAAAAAAGAAAAGAAAAATATTGCGGCGACAGAAAACTAAAATATACAGGCATGTCACACATTCCGATCGGAATTGTTTTAATTCCGTATTAACAATTCCGATCGATTTTGTTTTACCTTCTTCAGATTCCGATCGATTTCTTTTAATTCCTGAAAAGTATTTAATCCCCACTATTTAATTTAAATGAGGCAATATTTGGCACACCGAAGTAAACAACAAGGCTTATCTAAGAAGGATACATCATAAAATTAAATTTAAGAAACGCAAATAACAAAATTTCAAAGAAACTAATTTGCACTTTGAAATTTGAAAGTGGTTTCATTCCGAAGAAATTTTTCGATTTTAGTTTTCTGAAGAAGCAATTTGCGGAATTGAAACCACTTTCGATCGGAATTGAGTTTTGTGACATACCTGATAAGAAAAATAATTAAATACAATATATAATCATCAGCTCTTAATGGGTTAATAATTTTTAAACAAAATTTAGCATTTCTTAAAAGCTCTCTTCAACACCTTTTAAATGATACCCATATTGACCATTTTGACAATCGAACTTTTTTCTGAAAATTTCAGAGTCCCATAACTCGGAATATATGAGCGAGTGCCACATTTTTCACACGATGTTTTTTTTTTTCTTATATTTTAATTCTCTATAGCTCCATATAATTGTTTTTGAGTTCCTTCATTGTTTCCAATGATATGGAAAAATTAGAGGCAGGCGTGATGTTTTACCCACTGCCTCGATGACATGCACCGATCTTGCTGATTTTCAATAGCAACTATTTTGAAACTATATCTGATCGATTGGCGTGTTCAAATTTTCTCTAGCTCATCTAGTGCCTTGACTTCGCTATGCATAAGGACTCAAAATATATTTACTTTATAGGGTCGGAAATTTTAATCCTGATACGCCAAAAGTGCCAACTGCAAATTTTTAAAGGCAGCCTGTATAAGAGTTGCCCAAAGAAATCGAATACTTTATATTCCATATTCTTGGTAGTTTGAAAGGTCATATACGGCGGAAAATTTCAATAGATTTTAAAATTATTTATATAAAAAAATAATAATCTTTGGGGGTTAAGCTTCAATGAAAATGGCTTTGTTTAAATTGTGTCTTTCCAACTAATGTAGGTTACAGCTTTCTTAAGGCCCATGTGTTGAGCTTAAATTCGAGCTCTAAGCTGGTTTTCTGCATGCAACTGCCTGTTCAGTGTCATGATGATTTTTAAACATTTCACTTGACTCTGGATCAGGTGGTCCGATGCAAACAGGAGGCAAAACAAAGCTACGCTTTACCTTATAAATAATTTAAACCAGTGGTTTATAGTTCCACTTAAATTTCCACAATCTCTTAATTTATTTTATATTCGAAGCTGAGTTAGAGACCGACAACGGACAATCAATGTAGTTTTCAGTTCGAGTTATTCAGTAGATGTTTAAGGTTCAGAATTTAATTTAAAAGTAAATTTCGTCGAAATAAAAAAAAATAAAGATTTAATTGGCTTTATATTTAAATTTAATAAAAATTTTCATTGATTCAATTATATAATACGAGGGCTGCTCTATATATTTCTGGCCTAATAGTGAAAATGCGAATATTTATAATCAAAAATGGTTTTATTGTTTTTCAAAGTATTCTCTAGCATGATTTATACACTTTTGCATGCGCTCAAACCAGTTGTCGAAGCACTTTTTCCACTCCGATTGAGACACCTCTAAAACATGGTTTTTGAACACTTCAACATCTTCTTCTGGCGACGAAAATCGTTGACCACGCATTTTTTTCTTGATGTGCGGAAACAAGAAGAAGTCATTAGGTGCCAAGTCAGGGCTGTACGGCGGATGACCCATTTATTCGACGTTTTGGCCGTTCAAAAACGCTCTGGTTTGAGCCGATGTGTGAGAGCTCGCATTGTCATGGTGAACAATGATTCGTCTTCTCTTGTTGGTTTTTAGAATTTCTCTGATGACTTCAGGCAAACAAATTGTAGTGTACCACTCAGAAGTGACCGTCCTACGTTGCTCAAGCGGAACAGTCGCCACATGACCAGTTTTGCCGAAAAACAGGCGACCATTTGCTTCGAAGTGCTTCTTCCACGAACAACTTTCGTTGGATTTTGCTCGTCTCTGAAGACCCACACGGTCGATTGTTGTTTCGTTTCGGGCTCATACGCATTTTAAAACGTCTTTTGAAGCACCGCAACCTTATTTTTGCAACATTTCTTTGCACCAATCGACAAGAGCCTTTTTTGAGCGACTTTCAAATTGTGCGGGGGATCCAACGAGAACAAACCTTTTTACGGCCAAGTGTTCATGCAGTATCGAATATATGCTGGTGGAAGAAATGTCCAAGGATGTCTCTATCTCTCGGTATGTCGCATGTCAATCTTTCATTATGAGTTCACGCACGGCATCAATGTTCTCTGTCTCGTTTTTGGACGAACTTCACGGAATTCGTCTTTGAGCGAGCTTCGGCCACGATTAAATTCATTATACCAATTTTTCACAGTGCTATAGGATGGTGCTTCATCACCATACAAAGATTTAAGTTCATCAATGCACTCTTGTCGTGATAATCCACGTCGAAAGTTGTGAAAAATGATGGCACGAAAATGTTCACGAATTAATTCCATTTTTTTCTATATTAATTTTTTCAAGTCACTGTAAACAACACAAATAATGGTCGTACATCAAAACGTTTTGAGTACGATTATGCTTAAAAATGACAAACTTTCCAATGGAAATGTCAGATTGCACTTGGCAGCACTCAGTGTTGCCAGGCCAGAAATATATATAGCAGCCCTCGTATTATTTTAGTTATATTTTATTTATATTATTTCATAAGTATTTAAAAGAGTTATTTTATAAACTTTAAATGATTTTGATTAATAGATAGAATTATATTCTTCTACTGGGAGCTTTTCTAATCATTAGTTTAAAAAAATCCTTCATATTTAATTAATTATAACTCACAAAAATTTTTTACTTTAGAACTGGTAAACTTCATTATCCTACGGATGTATGTGGACCACTATTTGAAGAAGAACTAGAATTTTGGGGTTTAGATTCAAATCAAGTTGAACCCTGTTGTTGGATGACTTACACTCAGGTAAAAATAAACATAAAACAAGAGCATTTAAATTTTTTAAAGTCTTCTCTATTTATTTATGCAGCATCGCGACACTCAAGAAACTCTTGCGGTGTTAGATCGTTTAGATTTAGATACAGAAAAACCGTCCGAAGAGGAATTAGCTCGAAAATTTGGTTTCGAAGAAGACTATTACAAGGGAACATTATCCTGGTGGCAGGAAATAAAACCAAGAATATGGTCTCTATTTGATGAGCCATACAGTTCAAATGCAGCCAAAGTAAGATGAAATATATATTTTTTTTAAATTTAAAAAGAATAAAATTATTTTATTGTTCCTTTCCTTTTAACTCTTTAGATAATTGGGGTTGTATCAGTGTTCTTTATATGCATTTCAATATTATCATTCTGTTTGAAAACCCACCCAGATATGAGAGTGCCGTATATTGTTAATAAAACGGTGATCACATCGAATGGTAGTTCCGCCTGGTATTTAGATAAAACACAAACAAATGCTCACATTGCTTTTTTCTATATCGAGTGTGTTTGTAATGCCTGGTTTACATTCGAAATACTGGTGAGTATTTCACATTTGTAAAAGACAAATAAAATTAAGTTTAAGTCTTTCCTTGACACAGGTTCGTTTTATATCATCTCCAAATAAGTGTGACTTTATCAAATCATCTGTTAACATAATCGATTATATTGCAACACTTAGTTTTTATATAGATTTGGTACTGCAACGTTTTGCTTCGCATTTAGAGAATGCGGATATATTAGAATTTTTCTCTATTATACGTATCATGCGTTTGTTCAAGTTGACACGACATTCGTCGGGTTTAAAAATTCTGATACAAACATTTAGAGCCTCGGCCAAGGAGTTGACGTTATTGGTATTTTTCCTGGTTTTAGGCATTGTGATATTTGCCAGCCTGGTCTACTATGCAGAACGAATACAAACGAATCCACACAATGACTTCAATAGCATACCGTTGGGTTTATGGTGGGCTCTGGTAACAATGACTACTGTGGGTTATGGTGATATGGTGCCAAAGACCTACATTGGCATGTTTGTGGGTGCATTATGTGCTTTAGCTGGTGTTTTAACTATTGCACTGCCAGTGCCCGTTATTGTTAGCAACTTCGCCATGTACTACTCGCATACACAGGCACGAGCAAAACTGCCAAAGAAACGTAGACGTGTGCTTCCGGTTGAACAGCCCCGTCCACCCAGGCTGCCGGGTAAGTTAAAATGTGAAATGAATATTTAACATTGCTAGTTTTACTATTTGGTTTTGTTCTTTGGTTAAGGTCAATCAGGAGGCGTTAGTGGTTGTGGTACACCCGGTTCTGGTCCCAATTCAGGCCCTATGGGATCTGGCACTGGTCCTAGACGCATGAATAATAAAACAAAAGATTTAGTTAGTCCAAAATCGGGTGAGTATTTTGTAAACAAATTATTACACTCGACTAAGAAGTTAATCTAATTTGAAAGGGACCATTGTTTTGAAACGGAGGAGTTTATATATCTTTCGAATCGTAAATTTATTAGTTAATTATTTTCTTATATTTTTTTAAATATTTCTTTTTAAATAAAATCTTCACCGAAAGTGTTAAAATTTAAATAACTTTAAAAAAGCACTTTTTCAATAATAAACAAGTACCGCTTTGTAAGGGTATAGTTTTTATTTAAAAAAATTTTGGAACACATTTTTCAAAAATGCGGTGTAAACAAATGATTCTTTTTACAGCTACTATTAAAAAAATTTTTTTAAGAAAAAAAAAAAATAATTAACAGCAAAGCACCTTTGTAAAAATTAAGCTGACTTAAAAAAGCAAATATATTTTTTTAAGAAGTAATTATAAGAAAAATACCTTCCTCAAAAAGAGGATACTTAAAATGTATATTATGTAATAAGTGACCTTTTACCTAAAAGTACCTTTTTAAAAAGTACTTTTTTGAAAAGTACTTTTTCCAAGTAAATACCGGTTTATCCTAAAACGAAAACTAATGCAAACGAGGAATCTCTTCTCTTGCATTGTTTTTGTAACAACCCAATTTTCTCATTGCCAAGATCAATTGTTCTGTTAAAAATTTAAAAAAATTTCTAAGAAAACAGAAAGTACAAAACCACTCAATGCAGCTGTTTTGCGAGATTTACAGCTATGAAAACACTTATTAAAAGTTTATTTTTTTATCTGAAAATAAACCTTCTTAAAAAAATAAATTTTGCAAATTTTTCTTCTTTCGTGAAGATTGAACTTTTGAAGTATCAAGTTTTTGAAAAGTACCTTTTTTGTCTTAGCAGTAAAATGGTATTTAAAGAAAGTAAAAATGTTTCTGCACCTTTGAAAAACTTTTTAAAATAATAATAATTTTTAATAAAATAACGCTTTCAAACAGTTCTGCATAAAATCTTTTTTTGTTTATAAAACAGTTTTACTTGTAGTTTTGAAAAGAGTACACTTTTGAAATCGTACTCTTTTTCAAGTCTATAATAAAAAAAATAAATTTAATAAAGTTCCTCAGGAAATTTTAATTATAATAAAAATACCAATTATGTGTTAAAAAAATTGTGAAAAGTACTTTTTAAAAAGTACTTTTTGGTACAATCTAAATAAGTACTTTTTCAAAAGCTTCTTTTGCATTTTGTTTCTTCAAATAGTCTATTGTGGAATACAAATAAAAATTTTTGCTTAAATTTAAAAGATCGCACTAGAAACAAAATTAAAAAACAATAAATTTACGATTCAAAAATTAATAAGAAATTTTGAAAACAAAAAAAAAAAAATGATTTTTGTTAACAATTGAAAGGAGGATTAGAATTATAAATAATGTAAATAATATTGTTAATTTAAATGGATCAAAAAAATATTTTTTTTTAAATTTTTATTGTTGTCAACCAACCATTTTCTAATATGAATTTTTAAAACTCGAAATTTTTAATTTAACTGAAATTTTTAACTTATAAATACAGACAATGCAGCTGCTTTTTAACAATTTCAAACACTTTAGTGACTTTATGTTGTAAAAAACACCATATCCTTTAAGAAAACTTTAATAAAACTTGCAATTCAAGTAAAACTACAGAGCTGATTTTCAATTATTATTTATTTAAAATTGGAATGGTTGAAAATTCAATATATTTTAAGCGCTTACAGAACAAATTAAGACACTGCTTAACAAAAGCTATTAAATATTGATATTAAAAAAATATGTATTTCTGTATTTGTTAGAACAAACTGCATTGCATCCAGAGCCAACTGAATTGCACCATAAGTCACTTGTAAAATTTTTTTTTGCTGTGAAAAAAATAAATCCCCCAAAAATAAATAATTATTAATTAATTTATAAATTACATTTTATTGAAAATGTTATATAAATTTTTTAAATTAAAACGTGTACAAACCCGCATTGAAAAAATGTACAAATTATTAACCCATTTGGTTACTCGTATACAAATAACATACCCCCGCTCTTATTGATCAATACATGTTTACAACTTTGTATGTCTTTAATTTAATTTTTATATTTTTTTAATTTAAAAATCTTAATGTTTTAATGCAAAGAAAAAAAGAAGAGAAATCCATTTATGTTTTATTTTATTTAAATCATTCAACAATTTAATAAATTTAGATGAATATACGGCCATGCTAAGCAAAAATCGTGAAGGTAAAATGGGAAGACTGCTTTGAAACTCATCAAAAAAGCGGCGAAAATCATCCCCTAAAAAATCATCCCCCAAAAACTGTAATATAACACGCCATCCAAAAGAAGCTCTAAATGCTCAAAACGACAGCAAAGTCCAACTAAAACTTTAACTAAACTAAAAAAATGTCTAAAGCTTTTACTTAATTGAAAATATCATATCAGCTAAAATAATTTCTGAAACAAGGATTTAACAGGATACATGAGTACTAATTAAACAAACATGTGGAGCTATTCGAACAAAAAGATATTTTCCTTTTAAAATCATTATTTTATTCCTTTTCCCTCATCTTCATTATGATCTCATCAATCAAAATCCTTCTCTGCCCTTAAAAGAAGAGACAAAAGAAAATCGAGAAACCTTTTCATCATTTTTTCGCTTTTGCCATGGATTGAATTGGAGTTTTTAATTAGAGACTACAGCTGCGGTATGTGATTCTCTACGCCGGTTTAAGCATTTTTGATATTAAATGAAAATTTAATTCTAAATCATATTTGCTATACTTTTGTTATAATTTTTTTTCTTGACTTGAGTGTATTGTATTGTGTTTGTCATTTGTTAATTTTTCAGTTTCTGTTTCAAACATAAAATTCACTTGTGATTAAAAGGGAGAAAATGGAAAACAAAAGGCGAATGTATGACAGCTGATAGCGATTGCGAATTTATTTAATTTCGCCCTCAACCCAACTGTTAAGCCTCGTGTGTAAAAAATCTCATGACGAAATCATGTATTAAATGATGGCAGTGGCGAATTCATTAATTAAAATTCGCCACTGCTATCTTCTAGTACGTAATTTCGCCGTTAAAAATTTTTATTTTTATACCCTTCACCACAGGTGAAAAAAAGTATGTGATTTCTAGAGTATCCATTATTGAGCCCATAAAGTATATATATTTTGAGTGCTTATGCATAGCGAAGACACTGAATGAGCTGAAGAAAATTTAAATAAGTCAAATGATCAAACATAGTTTCGAAAATTTTGCTAATGCTAATTAGCAAGATCGGTCCATGTCCTCCGAGACAGTGGGCAAAACACCGCGCCATATCATTTCGAACAATTAAGTATGTAATTCCAAATAAAAAAACAAAAACAAAAACAACTATGCGGAATGATAGAAAATAAAAAAATAAGAAAACAACATCAATTAAAAAGATTGGCGCTCGCCCATATTTTCCGAGTTTTGGGCCTCTGAAATTTTCATAGAAAAATAAGACTGTACACAATATTTTTTAAGAAATCGATATGGGTATCATTTAAAAGCTTTTTAGGAGATCTTTTAGTAAATACTAAAATTTAAAAAAAATGCTTAACCCATTAAAAGCCGATAAAATTTGTATGTAAAATTTTGTTTCAAATTTTTTAATTCTCTGTCACCTGATACTTAGTTTTTCGATTGGAATTACTTTACTAAAATAGATTTACAAACATAGGAAATGGTATATAATATTCGGTACAGCCGCATGTTACTTGTTTTATAAAGAATTTGACATTCAGGATAGCGGCAAATGAATTCGGTATTGCTATCCCCTGCCTGTTAGTTCGACATAAGAAAATATTTATAAGAGGAAAATTTAAAACTGAATTTAACAATAAAAAGATCTGAAAATTATTTATTTATTGCTAAAAAAGCTGTGTAGGAAGAGCCCTACCATTCCGTGCCCTTTTTTAAAATCAATTATCTTTCGCAGTGATTTAAAAAGAAATTGACTGTTGAACGAACTCTTATACTGCGTTAATTTCATGATCATTAAAAATTGACAATTGATCTTAAATAAATTAACGCTTGAACAAAGGTACTACAGAAGCAAACTTGCGGCGACGAAGTCTATTGTACCTCAATGGGTTTAAAAATAGACACAACAAAATTTACAGACTCGATTGCGCCCAGAAAAATGGACGTCATTTTCTAAAAACTAAAGCTAGAGCTAGCGATGTAGTTAATGCAGATCAGTATTGCATCATGATCAACTATATTTTGTTTGCATATATGGATGACATTGATCCGAAAGTTTTGTGGTTGCAATAGAATGGCTCTACGTGCCTTACGACGACCGCAAGCACCGTCAAAAATATTTTCAATTAAAAGTTTATTTGAAAATTGTTTTTATATTCCAATCTGATCGGATCCATTAAGAGCCATAAGTCCTTTAATGATTTTTAAATTTTTATTCAGTTTTGAATTTTAATAATTTTTAACAAAATCTTAAAAATTTTCTTTATTATTTAAAAAGGAATTTTTAACAATTTGAATGAAAATTATTTTTTTTTCAATCATTTTTATCACCAGTGAATTTTATGTGAAATTGTATTAAAAATTAACATTTGTGTTTTCAAAATTTTTTCTAATTGTATTTTTACCAAATAAATCTTTTGTGTGTGTGTTAGTTAAAAATAAACAAAACTTTAAAACTATAAAAAAAAATTAAAATGAAAATGAAAAATAATTCTTTGATAGCAGCATATCAAAATCATTTCAGTTGAATATTTAAGGAAAAAAATTTTAAAGTCAAAATCCTTTTACAAAAACTACATTACAAACATATTTAATACTTTAATAAAAAAAAAAACATAACATTTTATAGTTCAGTTATAAAAAATAGTTATATTTTTAAAATATCTCAACACCAAAATTGAAATCTTTATAAATTTTTAAATATTTTATATTTTACAGATGTGGCCTTTGGTTTTGACTAAAATCATTACAATTCCAAAAAAAAAATCCTTTTTTTACAAGATCAAATAAACAACGTTCATATTAAAATAAAAATTAAAATTTATATCATGACAAAAAAAAAGAAAAAAAATGTAAAACACAAACGACACATTAATCAAAAGCTCAAAATAACATTTCTGCCTCATAAATGGAAGCAAATGGGAGGGTGTGTGTGCACAAATTCAAACAAAATATATTTTTCTTTTAAGAATTTTATAAAAAAATATATAAAATCAAGTAGATGAAACCCCTTTTTGATTCCTCTTAAAGAAACTCCCTTAGTAATTTTATACAGCAGGTGGCAAAAAGAAAGTTTGAATGTTTTAAGCAAAAGTAGTTGTTTTTAGTGTTTCGTTAAAAGAATGGATCAGGTATGGGAACATTAACTATTATGAATTTTCAGTGAAATAAAACTTTGTTTAATTTAGTATTTAATTAAACTAAGTTTACATTAAACCCCAAAACCATTTACAACCGATAATTTTAATTTAATTTTATCTTAGTTAAATTTGATTTTTGTAATATTAAGTAAAAATTATTTTTTAAAAAATATTTGAATTAATTTTTCATCCTCCATTAATCCAAATTTGCATTATTTAAATCAATAGGTGGTTTAATTAAATTTTTTTTTTAGGATAACTCCCATTAAAATTAAAAATAAAATTTCTTATGTTCTTTTACTAAATGAGAGTTATATATAACGACCTTAAAATATTAAATAATAAAATATTATTAAATTTTCATAAGGATATGATAACCACATTTCTTTGTACTTTGAAATATTATGCCAGCCCAGAATATATTTTGATAGAAATAAATGTTAATTAATAGACGATAAACTAGAAATTGTATTTCACGGGATGCTCAAGTAACATTTGCATTCATATTTTAAGAAATAAAAGAACATTTTATTGGAACTGATAACGTTAAGGTGGCTTTAGACGAAATGTTTTTTACATATACTTGTCAGTTTGAAAATCCACATGTAATTCCTTATGTATGTCAAAGTAGTCATTTTTACATATGACTTTAAATTTCGCGTTTAAACGTACATGCAAATTACTTCTGACATAACCTACAAAGTAAATCATTGTTTACAACAGCTGTTTGGTGAGCGACTCTGTTAATGCTAATGAAGATGTCAACTCTATTCTGCTTCCAACATATCATTGTTCACAAATTGTCTATAAACATTCAAGAAATATTTTTTACGAAATAATAGTCACCTCCCTCTGTTAACATGTAGCTTATACATTTAGTGTGTATTAGAACAAAACAAATACAGTTCTAAGATTCATTTGAAAAATATCCTATGGTTAATGTAAACCTTTCGACTGTCAAAGGAAAAAAAAAAAAAAGAAGAAGACTCAATAAAAAATCATTTCATTTCATTTCAATTTTGCTTCCAACGATTTAAGTGCTTTTTGCATTTTTTGATCATTTAAAAACGGTAAAAGTGAAGAAAGAAAAAGTTGCAACACTGGAAGTCATATGCTTTGTCATATAAAAATAGAACTTGCTCTGAATGAAAATTTGTCATATGACTTTTACATATGTATTTAACATAAGAAATGTTTTAAACCGTTTATACGATACATCGATACATATGAATTTTGTTATACAAAGACTGACAAGTCATATGTAAAAAACATTTCGTCTAAAGGCACATTTAAAAATCACAAAACACTATCATATTCAGTCGTGCGACATATCAAAAATTGCATGTGTGCTCCCAAGTATGATAAGAGAATAAAATTGTATGTGTGTGACAGGCTTTTTGACAGATCGTTACGATTTTGATTAGAGATGAGGAAAAAAAAAAGTAACAAAATATTAAAACCATCTGTTTTTTTGTATCTTTTTTGTACATAAGTGTGGCATCCATGACGCCATTTTGAAACTATTTTTTTAATTCTGTCAGATCTTTTTTTATTTTAATTGTACTATTGTGTATGATAGTGAATCCTGGCATTTACAGATATGCAAGGAATTGCCAATTTTTTTTTTTTTTTTTTTTTTGATAATATTGTTGACGGTTTACCACACTGGCAAAAGAATTTCCCAGCAGGAAATGAGTGAGGGAAACTAATACATACACAATTATCTACTAACACATTTGCAATAATTTTATACTGAAACAGCGTTGCTGTTGTACGGCTTTTCGTATTAAATTTAAATGATTTTTTTTGTTAATTAAATCTAAGTTTTTATTTAAACTTGATTAGCAAAGTTCAAAATATAGCGCTTAAAAAGTTTTGTAATTAAATCTGTTTTAAAAATCAAGCAAAATTTTCATTATATTTTTTGTAAAAACAAAGTCACTGGTAACGCTGTTTGCTACAGACTTCACACGTATACAAATGTTTACATCAAGTTTTTCATTTTCCCATTAAGAATGTGATAGAAGCTTTTTTCAATGCGGTGATGGATATTTCCATCATCAGTGATTGTCATTGGATGGATCAAATGCTGGTCACTGTTCTTGTAGGGCTTTTAAAGCGGCCTTTAGACGACATGTATTTTATATATGACTTGCTATTTTGAAGAAACATATTTAGTTTCGCATTTCTGTCAAAACTGCTAATTTACACAAGACTATTTTCTTGTGTTCAAAAGTACATGTATAATTACATCTGACATAATTTTTGTGTTGTCAAATGCTTTGTTAGATCAAAATAGAATGCGCTATTATTGAAATTTTTGAAGGTGACTTTGTCATCTAAATTTTACACAAGCCATGTTTCAATTTGTTCACAACTCTTGTTGGTTTTTTGCAGAGTGAAAGTTGACAAGTCATATGTAAAAAATATGTCGAGACAACACTGACAAATGTTGTTGACAAAGTATTGGGGGGAATTGAGTACTGAGCACTTGCACTTTTTTCTGAGTATTTAAGATCGGCTACTCCATACCATTAGAGTTGTATTAATAAAAGATTTTGAAGGCTCAAATATATATCTGTTAGAAGAAAACTTTACCTGGCCTTAAAAAATAATAAGCCTAAAAATTCCGATTTCTTGTTAATATTAACTCCTTTATAAATCCATTAATATAAACAACACTACATACAAAAGTTTTAAACAAACCTTATCTACGTAAATATACGTATATTTTCAATTCTAAGAACCCATTAACGAGTATCCAAATAAAATATATTAAGTATTCGCCTAAAATTGAAAGTATTGAAAACCCTTCAGCACTTAAAACTTCTTTTATGTCACCTGCAATATAAAAGTAAAATTATAGTTAGAGAAAAATTTTATTCCCTTTAAAAAGACAGCTTTGGAAAAAAAAACTGTAAAAGTATTATTAAATCCTGTTTAGACATTTTCTTAGTTCAACTGATTTGTTTAAATTTAAAAATATTTTCTGAAAACTTAATGTAAATAAAATTAAAAACTTAAAATAACAAGAAATGCATGTGAATGTTTTGCTTCTTTAACTTCTACTAATTTCTAATTCTGTGTTTATAAAGCAACTAAAGCATGTCTTTTATTAACCCAAACTTTGTATTTATTTATTTAAACTTTTAACTCAAAATTATAAAACATTTTTATATCTAACTGCTTTACAAATTTGCATTCTGTATATAAATTAATTTTATTTCAATATAAAGAACTTTGTTTCTTTTAATTCTTAAACCTTTTTTGCTTTAATTAAAATACATTTATTTTTTTATTTCTTTTAAAAATTTCTTTAGGTCCAATTGGTGCCAGCATTGTAGCTATGAGTCCTCGCACCATGCTAGATCTTAATCCAGCTTTGGCTATGGGCAAACCAACATTTGAATCTCGTGGACCACCTATAATATCGAAAGACTACAAAGATACGGATAAACACACATTAGATGCAGCAAAGAAAAATTTTTTATAAAGTCATTAAAATATAAATTTAACTTATAAATTTTATATAAATATTTCAAATTAATCAAATTTCTTTTTAGATGAAAGACTTTGATTGCGCCGTTTTTTTTTTCTTTGGCTCTGTACTCGTTCTGTCCCTCATCGTTAGGTGATAATTTTTTGCTAACGTTAAAAAATCTAATTTTAGTTTTTTGTTTTCTAGTTAAAAGTACTGGTCAGCCAGGAAATATTCCCTTAAAGTAACGAGTTTTATGTCTAAAATAAATGGCGAAGAGTTAAAAATTTTCCGTTTAAGCGTTTAAATGTATTAAATCTTTTGTTAACGCTTAAAGATGGGTATTTCGGTCAGCGATGATAGTCAAATGATCGATGAAATGACTGTTATTGTTCTGCTTGGGTTGTTACGCTAAGAATTCGCTATATCTTGTCTCTTGTTACACTAAGGCTTGTTTACTGTTCTAAGCAAAGCATGTAAAACGTTTCCAATAGATAAAGCAGTCAAGACCTTTTCAAAGTAATCATTAGAATATTTTGATCGTCAGTGACTCCTATGCGATGTTGATTTTTTAAGAGAAGTAACAGTCAGGCAATAACGCCTATATTTTATTTGTTGTGACTTCATTGAAAATAGAGTGATGAGGAGATGTTAGGTGAAGAACAGTGATAGATAGATTTTTTCTATATTTCTGTTTATTATTTAAACAGTGTAGCAGGGCTTCTGGTGTAATGTAGACGCATTACAGCTTAAAAGTTTATACATTTATTTATTGCACATAATTATTTAATGCTGTAAAACTATAACGGAGAAAGAGGGCACTGTTATTTTTATTAGATTAAAAAATTTACATTGGCAGAGGCTGGGATACGAACTTAGGTCGTTTAACTAATGCAATGCCTTTTAATCTGGTATCCTTTTTACCATAACCAGTTATTGCTATTTTTGTAAATTTCTAAGTGTTCCAAGGGAAACAAATGCTTCCAAAGCTTTTAGTTTGAACTCATTATGTTACCAATTTTTTTTTTGTTGCTGTGAAATCATTCCGATTATTGCAGGATTTCTATCTAATATTGATTGGCTGACCCTTCCTTAATTTAATTTGAGATATCCATAATGCTTCAATTTAATATCTCCATCAACCTTTTATTTACTACTCTTCGATCGGAAGATTACCATTGAGAGTCCGCCATTGTCATTGTAAAAAAAATTTGTCAAACCAAATTTCGTAGAAACTTCTTCATATTGAAGAACAGAGGCGCTATATGGTAGATGACCAAGTTTGTTATTTGTTCTCGAATTTTCATCACTAAAGTCTTTGAAAGAAAAAAAAAGGCGAAATCAAAGTTTTACATCTACAATCCCCATCATGCTCTCTATTTCCATAGCAACTAAAAACATTTTCTCTTTATTAAAAAAATATTAAATTCAATATAAAATTATATATTTTTCCCAACAATTCGGTACAACCAGAATGAAACCCTTAAGCCTAAATATCTATCGACTTGTTTTAGAAAAAATATAAAAAAAATCTCTTTGATAAGCCCATACACGTTGAGCACCTACACACATAGATACACTGCATTGAATACTGCAGTAACCAGTAATTACTGATAATTTAATTTAGTTTGCATTATTAGTAAAATTTTATTGAATTCCAGAAAGTTTAAAAAAAATTAGAGTGTTTTTACTGACCCTGCAATTCAATTTTCATTACCACTAAATTTCTATTTTTTATTGGAAAGAAATTAGTAATCACAAAATTTTCATTTCATGGCATTTTTTTTTACTTGTGCTGAACATGTGCAAGTACATTTTTTACATTCACTTGTTTAATTTGTTTCTATGAGGGCTGCTCTATATATTTCTGGCCTAATAGTGAAAATGCAAATATTTATAATCAAAAATGGTTTTATTGCTTTTCAAAGTATTCTCCAGCATGATTTACATACTTTTGCATGCATTCAAACCAGTTGTCGAAGCACTTTTTCCACTCCGATTGAGACACCTCTAAAACATGGTTTTTGAACACTTCAACAGCTTCTTCTGGCGACGAAAATCGTTGACCACGCATTTTTTTCTTGATGTGCGGAAACAAGAAGAAGTCATTAGGTGCCAAGTCAGGGCTGTACGGCGGATGACCCATTAATTCGATGTTTTGGCTGGTCAAAAACGCTCTGGTTTGACCCGATGTGTGAGAGCTCGCATTGTCATGGTGAATAATGATTCGTCTTCTCTTGTTGGTTTTTCGAATTTCTCCGATGACTTCAGGCAAACAAATTGTAGTGTACCACTCAGAAGTGACCGTACTACGTTGCTCAAGCGGAACAGTCGCCACATGACCAGTTTTGCCGCAGAAACAGGCGACCATTTGCTTTGAAGTGCTTCTTCCACGAACAACTTTCGTTGGATTTTGCTCGTCTTTGAAGACCCACACGGTCGATTGTTGTTTCGTTTCGGGCTCACACGCATAGATCCATGATTCGTCACCTGTGACGATCTTATAAACGTCTTTTGAAGCACCGCAATCGTATTTTTGCAACATTTCTTTGCACCAATCGACACGAGCCTTTTTTTAACGACTTTCAAATTGTGCGTGATCCAACGAGAACAAACCTTTTTCACGGCCAGGTGTTCATGCAGTATCGAATGTATGCTGGTGGAAGAAATGTCCAAGGATGTCTTTATCTCTCGGTATGCCACATGTCGATCTTGCATTTTAAGTTCACGCGCGGCATCAATGTTCTCTGGCACAACAGCCGCTTTTGGGCGACCTTTATGGAATTCGTCTTTGAGCGAGCTATGGCCACGATTAAATTCATTATACCAATTTTTTACAGTGCAATAGGATGGTTCTTCATCGCCATACAAAGATTTAAGTTCATCAATGCACTCTTGTCGTGATAATCCACGTCGAAAGTTATGAAAAATGATGGCACGAAAATGTTCACGAGTTAATTCCATTTTTTTCTATATTAATTTTTTCAAGTCACTGTAAACAACACAAATGATGGTCGTACGTCAAAACGTTTTGAGTACGATTATGCTTAAAAATGACAAACTGTCCAATGGAAATGTCAGATTGCAGCAGCCCTCGTAATAAAAAGCAGTAACCAGTAAATATGTTTGAAATTGCATTACCAGTAAAATCTTACTGTTTACTGCATATTTTGTTTGCTTTAGAATCATTAAAAGAATTTCACTTGTAATTTTATTTACTGCCAATGAAAATGAAATGCAGTAAAATATGTTTTTTTTTTCAATGATCGGTAAAAATGTAATGTTATTAAAAATATAATTACAATAACAGTAAATATTAATTAGAAACATTAAATTTTTTTTTGTACATTTAATGGTAATTGATGTTTAATTGCGGCGTCAGTAAGAACTTATTACTGAAAGTGTTCATCGATGGTTCCAAATATTTGTGCATTTTGATCAAGTTGTTTAATGAAAATTAAATTCCTTTTGATCAATTAATTGAATGTATGAATAGTGGAAATAAAAATAATTAATAAAAAATTTTTTTTGAAGCTATCAAATTTTTTGAAGTTAAATAAGAGTTTTGTCAGACAAAGTTTATTTGTTTATTTAAAGTGTATGGGTCGCGTATCACTTATCTATATGTAACCAATTATTCCTTTATATACGTATGAATGAAATCTAATAAAATTGTAACTCGTAATTGAAAAAAAAAAACTAAAAATAAACAAAACAATAACAAATTGTAAATTTATAAAAAAAAAAAATTAACTTATCATTCCTTAATAATTATTTTGTTACTTTTAATTTATTTTTAAAATTTTTTTAGCGTTTTTCTTTAACTTAAAAAAAAATTCCAGTCTGTTGTAATTGAGATATAAAAAAAAAATACATTAAAGAGATTTGCAAACAATATCAAGGATTTTATATTATGGAATTGAATTTAATATGAAATCCTTAACAATATTTATATCCTTAACATATCAAAATAAACATTTTGTAGTTTCTAACTTAAGTTTCTATGAAATTTTTTTAGAAAAAAATAAATTAAAAAAAAAAAAAAAATAAAAGAAAATGGTCTCAAAATTAGTTTTAAATTTTCTTGCTTTGATTGTCTTACTTTTAAATCAAAACGCTATAAGAATCAATGTCCATATGTGTGTGAAAAGGGAACAATAAACTCTTCAACAAAACTACCCAGCTTTTGTTGCTTAATTTAACACAATAATGGCGTAACGCTCTCTTCCAATCGCTTGTATTTGAAGCAAAGCCATACTGATATTCCACGAAAAAAGTCAGACCCATAAATTATTTAAGACATCTTGCGTTGGGGTCTGCCGGTCATAAATATGTTAAAAAGGTGAAGTTGGGTAAAAAATTAGATATTTTAAATTGAGGCTGCGTAAAGATCCATAAAAAAGCTTCATTTATACTCTTAGGATTCACTTAAGATTTTACCGTTAGTTTTCGGCTATTTAAAATTAATTTTGAGAACATTAAATTAAACTTTGAATTAACTCATTTTCAACTTTAGGCTCTGGGTTGTATATCATGATCGAAATTTTTTTTAATTCGCAATAAATTTTAAAATAATTTTTTTTTAAATAATAAAAAAAAAAAATAAATAAATGAAACCTCAGGAAATTATAAAAAAAACATTCACTCAAAAAAAGAAAAAATACATATAAAACAAACAAGTAAAAAATATTACAACAAATAAAAAAGCAGAAATATACAAATAAAAGAATATGAGCAGCTTGAGAAATATTTAAAAATAAAAATTAAAAAGGAATTAAAAAAAAATAAATGGGAAAATAATAAAAAAGAAAAGGACAACAAAAAGATCATATTGAAAATAAAGTTCAAAATGTCTCTAAGGACATTTTTTTATTAAATAAAATAAATAAATAAAAATAAAATAAAAAATAAATAAATAAAATAACTAACTCAAATTTTTTTACACAATTTTTTCCTTATGTTGATGTTCTGCATAAAAAACCAGGAAATAAAAATTTAAACAATATTATTCGCTTTCAATAAATTAATTATAAAAAAAAACTACAATAATATTTAGTATAAAATATATCAAAATTTATAATAAATAAATAAAAAGTTAACTAAATATTTTTTTTATTTAAAAAAAAAAAAAAAACTAATTAAATATAATTATTTAAGTCTTAATAACTTGAACTATTATTTGTTAATTGGTTTTAACTAAGTTAAGCTGTACAACTATTTGTTATTTTTAAACTATAAAATTAGTTTAGTTTATCAAATTTTTCTTACAACTTAAAAAAAAACGTTCTTTAGTCAAAATATTTCAGAAAAAAAAATTAAAAAAGAATTTAAGACGAAATATGAAAATTATAAAATAAAAAGAAGTGTATACTATTAAATACAAAACTAAATATTAATAAAAAAATTGTTTTAATAATAATAAAAATGAATAATGAAATTTAATAAACATTTTATGACAACACCAACAAGTTAAACTATTTTTATAAATTTTTAATATTTCTTTAAGGAAAAAACTTTTATGTAAAAGGTGATGTATGAAATTCTATTAAATTAGAAAAAAAAATATTTTTTACAGTGGCCTTATCGATTAAAAAAGAGCGTATAATGGCTGCTGAGTTTTATTATTATTTTTTTTTCTTTGGGCAAAAAATTTTTTTTTTTCCTAAAATGTGGGTCCGCGAAAAAAGTAAAAATCTTCTTGATATTCAAAAATTTATATTTTATGTATGAGGAAAGTATTTGTTACGGATGTACTAATTTTTGCTAATTGTGACATTTGATGTAAAATATATTTTTATATCCTTCACTACAGGTGAAAAAAGTGTATAAGTTTGTCATTCCGATTGTAATTTCTATAATATCTTCTTTCGAGCCCATTAAGTATAAATATTCTGAATTCTTATGCATAGAGAAGATAGAAGAAAGAAGAAAGAGAAAATTTGTTCATGACAATCGATCAGACAGTTTCAAAAATTTTGCTATTGAAAATCAGCAAGATCGGTCCATGTCTTTCGAGGCAGTGGGCAAAGCACCACGTCTGCCTCTTATTTTTCCATATTGTTTGAAACAAATCTAGCTATGTAAAGTAATTTCAATTAAAAAAACAATATCAAATATATGGGGCGATAGAGAATGAAAAAATAAGAAAAAAACATAAATTAAACAAATTGAACCCATTATAGTGCATGATTTTTTTTCCTATTTTTTAATTCTCAGTTGATTAAGCGATGTCCGCCTGTGTTAGTGTTGAAATCAACTTTGACGAGGCACTAGATGAGCTAAAGAAAATTTAAATACGCCAATTGATCAAACATAGTTTCGAAAATTTTGCTAATGATAATTAGCAAGATCGGTCCATGACCTTCGAGACAGTGGGCAAAACACCGCGCCTGCCTTTAATTTTTCCATATCATTTCGAACAATCAAGTATGTAATTCCAAAAAAAAAAAAAAAAAATACTATGTGGAATGATAGAAAATAAAAGAAATAAGAAAACAACATCAATTGAAAAGAATATGGCGCTTTGCCATATTTTCCGATTTATAGGCCTCTGAACTTTTCATAGAAAAATACGATTGTGCAAAATATTTTTTAAGAAATCGATATGGGTATCATTTAAAAGCTTTTGAGGAGATCTTTTAGTAAATACTAAAATTTAAAAAAAAAATGCTTAACCCATTAAAAGCCGATATAATTTTTATGAAAAATTTTGTTTGAAATTTTTTAATTCTCTGCCACCTCAATATTTGGTTTTTTGATAAGAATTACTTTACTAAACTAGATTTACATAAATAGTAAAGAGTATATAAGATTCGTTCGTTTAACTTATTTTATAAAGAATTTGAGATTAAGGATAACGGCAAAAATCAATGAATTTGTCATTGCTACCCCCTGCCTGTTAGTTCGACATGAGAAAATATTTATAAGAGTAAAATTAAAAATTGAAAAAAGATTTGAAAATTATTTATTTATTGTTAACAAAGTTGTGTAGAAAGAGCCCTACCATTCAGTGCCCTTTTTTAAATCAATTATCTTTCGCAGTGATGAATAAGTATTTTTTTAAGCTCTAAAGAATTTAAAAAGAAATTGACTCTTGAACGAACTCTTATACTGCGTTAATTTTATGATCATTACAACTTGACATATGATCTAAAATAAATTAACGCTTGAACAACGGTACTAAACTATCTAGATGTGCTTTGATCATTTATTCTTGCAACTTAAAAAAACAAACTTGCGACGATGAGGTCTATTTGTACCTTAATGGGTTCGAAAATAGACACAAAAAAATTTACACACTCGATTGCGCCCAGAAAAATGGACGTTATTTCCTAAAAACTGAAGCTAAAGCTAGCGTTAAAGTTGATGCAGACCGCTAACGCACCATGATCAACGATTTTTTATTTGCAAATATGGATGACAGTGATCCGAAAGGCTTGTGGTTGCAATGGAATGGCTCTACGTGCCTTGCGATGACCGCAAACACCGCTAAAAATATTTCCAATTAAAAGTTTGTTTGAAAATTGTTTTAATATTCTAATCTAATCGGAGCAATTGAGAGCCATAAGTCCTTTAATGATTTTTAAATTTTTATTCAGTTTTGAATGTTAAAATTTCTTTAATAAAATCTTAAAAATATCCTTTATTATTTAAAAATAAATTATAACAATTTTAATGAAGATTATTTTTTTATCATTATTACACCAGTGAATTTTATGTAAAATTGTATTAAAAATTTACACTTTTTTTTTTAATTTTTTTTATATCATTTGAAGCAATGAAATAATTGAAATACAAAAAAAAAAAAATACATGGGGCGATAGAGAATTAAAAAATAAGAAAAAAATCAAATAAAATAATTTGCGCTCGCCCATATATTCCGAGTAATAGGCCTCTGAAATTTTCATAAAAAACACGATTGTGCTTCAAATTTTTTAAGAAATAAATGTGGCTATCACTTAAAAGCTTTTGAAGAGATATTTTAGAAAAAACAAAAATTAAAAAAAAATGTTTAACCCATTAAGAGCCAATGACATTTTTATAAATTTTTTTTTTTAATTTTTTAATTTCCTGGTCACATGGTGAATTGGCATTGCCTAATATAGCACTCTTACTTGTTTAAAACTGTGTTTTGTAAAGTTTTGTTTTTTTTTTCTTAAATGTGTAGTTTTTTGTTTAAAGTACCCTTTAATACGAAAATTTACAACAACTTTAAAAATTGTAAACGTTAAAGCTGACTTAATTTACAATATGCCTTCATTCTAAAAAAAGGCACTGACTAAATTGAATATTTGTTTCTTTATTAATTTAGCGCCTTAAAAATATTTTAAATTTAATTGAATAAAAAGCCACAATTGTTGGTTGCATGTGTTAAAAAAATTTATTTCTTTAATTTATTACCATCTGCACTTGTAACCCATAATACAACCAAACAATATTGCAAACTTCCCAGAAAATAGTTATTCGTTTATAACTTATAAAAAGTATACAATTCAATAATAAACTTTCAGTTTATTCAATTAAACATTTGTGTAACTCTGACCCCACACAACTAAACAGTTTAAATTTATTTCGAACTTTAATAAACGAAAGAAAAAGTCAAACCATTCTCACATCCAACCAAAACATTCATTCATTTCGTTTGCATACCAAATATTCGTAGTTCAGATTTTAACACGACTACAATTAATTTTATTTTCTTATGGCTGCTTGTACTTCACAAATGAATAGTTTTAATATGAAGAGAGAGAAAGAGAGAGAACTTGAAATAGTGCTAAAAAGCTCCATTTAGCTTTTATTCACTCTCAGGGGGCATTTGAAAAAAAGTCATACAGAAGAAAGTTTTTGTTTTTGATTTTTCGTTTTTGTGGTTGTTGGTTTTTTTTTGCAAAGTAAATTCAAGAGTATTGAATTGTATTGAATTACAAACACGATGTTTGGTACGGTACTGAATTTAGAGATTGTAAATGAATAGAAAAAAATGTTTGTAACAAATTGTATTTATTTTAAAGCACAACGTAGCACTTAACTACGTGGCTAAAAGGAAGCATTTCTCATCTCTTCTGGAAACACACAACTAACAATAGATGAATGAGTGTTAAAGTGTGTCTAGGAATTTGTAATTAAGAGTTTCCATCGCAGCAATTGGAAGGTTATTTAAAATAATCTGGGCAACGTCAGTTTTCGGTAATGAACTTGTTAGGAGTTTAAAAAAAAGAGTCGAAATTGTTTCAACTGTACTATATTAACAGACTTTGCAAACCGAAGAGCCTTTGAATTTTGTTTTACAAGTCATTTGAAAGTCAACTCGAAAGGATTTTGCATAGAGTTCTTAAATATCGAAATGATGTCACATGGGATATTTTGAATTTACTGTACAATGTCCAGGATAAAAAATATTTTTTCAAAGCAAAATTTGGAATTGATATATTTTCTATTATAAAACTAACGTAACAATTAAAAAACTTTTTTTTTTTTTTTTGAAAAATCAAATCCCGCCAAAAGTCAATGTTTGGATTATCATGATTAAATATTTTTTTCTCACCTGAAAATTTAATTAAAAAATATAAAAAAATACAATGATGCGGTTTATTTTTCACTTTTAAATATAGACATTTTTTTTAAGATATCATAAGGCTATTCAATACTCAATTACATCTCTTATGGGGACACCCTTTACTTTTTAATTTCAAAATTGTTATTTCTTATAGCGGACTTAAAAATAAATTAATAAATTTCAATTGTCTGTCTACAATGGTTTAAAAGGATTGGCGACATGCATTAATTGCATCAATTATTGGCACACCCTTTTATTTTGAAATTTAAATTTTGTCTTGTTATTACGGCAAACTGGTTTTCAATAAATTTCAACCACCTGTATACAAGTATTTAAATGTGTGGTCATATACATTAAATCCAATGTACTGTTGGGGTACCCTTTAATTTATAATCTTGAATATTAATACTTGTCATTATAACGGTCATAATAATCGAGATTATGTTTTTCTATAACGTTTAAAAAAAGGCCAATACAGGTAAATTTACGTCACCTATGGGACACCCTTTAATTATTACATTTATCATTGTTTTACTTTTTTTTAATTTTAAAGAGGTGCCTTCTACGGTTCATAATACAAGTGAAAAACATTATGATGTATGAGGACACCCTTTAGTTTTAAAAATTATGAACTGTTTGAAAAACGAGACCAATTTGTAAACATCAAATAAAAAAAATTCTCAATCGATCCAGAAATGACTGAGTTATGGAGGCACGAAATAGACATATTTTTTTACTTATCTTATCCGATAATATTTGAAATTTTGCATCAAGAGAAAAAAAATTTTTTAGAAGGATTTCCTTATGTCCCGTGAAGAATGTGAAATTATTTTATTTCGGTAGCTCTTTCATAAATTGGAACTAGAAAAGTCAAAAGAAAAAGCCGCAAAAATGTATAGCAACAGTGTGTTTGCTAAAAGTCCAAAGAGAGTTAACCGGATTGCCAGTTAAGAAAGAGAGAGAGACAAAGAGAGAGTACAAATTTTTGCATTATAAAGGAGAGGAAAACCGCCAAATTTTGTTTAAGGGAAAATTAAAGTAAACAAATGAAAACTAGGAAAAGTGAATGGATGAAATAAATGTTTGCAGGGATGTTTATCGGACTATTTCTTTGTTTCTTTGTTAGCATGAAATATATTTCATTGTTTATTTGAATGTGTTGTTTGCTGCAAGTCGTTGGTCTTGTGTGATTTTGAGTTGTTACATTTGTTGTTTAAAATGTTGTGAATTGTAGTTTTAGCTGTTTTGACTAGCTTTTTGAGTGTTTAGTTGACTGGAGTGAGTGAGCCTGGCTTGTTAGCGAATAGCAAAGGAAAAACTTTGTATTGGAAAGTTTATTATTTTGTTTTTTCTCCTTTTGTTCGCGACCACGCTCTTGAAGTGATTTTGTTGTTGCTGTTAATATTGTCAGTGATAGCCAAGGTGGTGGTGAAAATGTAGTAAACTTTGTTTATAGACCTTTTACAATTTTTGAGAGTTTCTATACAACAACGAAACGAATGATGACAAGAGCAAAAATTTTACGACCAAACGAACAAACACAACAAATGTTTTGTTTTGCGAGTGTTTCTGTTATAGTTGCTTTTTTTTCCTCTGGATTTCATATCATTTTTTCGTAAACGCGTACGGATGGATGCTGTAAAAGACAAGATTTTTAGTTTGCTGCTGGACGTTTTTTAAAGAAGATAAACGAACGAATGAACGAGTTGTAAAATTCTTAAAAAAATTAAATAAATTGTGCACAAAATATTATTAAATAAATTGTGAAATTAAGCTGAAAAAATTTGTTAATACAAGAAAAAAATTATAATTATTTGCTGTAAGGAAAAATATGCATTTAAAACAGTAGAAAAAATACGGAAAAATAGAATGCAAATTTCTAAGTGAATTTAAATATTTTTAAGGTAATTTTTTTTTTGTATAATCTGTGAAAAAAAATGTATAACTATTTTCTTGAAAGCAATAATATTAAACAAAGTTTAACTTAAAAAGCAGTAAGTTGTGTTAAAAGAATATCGTTTTTTTTATGGCCAAATATACATACCTTTGTACACAAATTCATGCACATATTCCAAAAAAAAAAAGAGAAAATTTGAATTACATGAAAAACAGGATGTGAAAAAATGTGTAATTCTAGTAACACATATAAATCTAACTGTGTTAAAAATTGATTTTGTTTCAAAAGCCTCATAAAAAAAGACTGATTTGAGACCTAAAAAGCCATTCAAATACTTTTAATGATGACTTTTTTATTTCTTCTCTTATTATTATTATTACTTTTTTTTTTGCTTCTTTTACTATGCTTTTATTAATATTTTTCTCTACTTTTTTTTTTTTGCTACTTACCAGCCAGCCAGCCAGCTAGCTAGTCAGCCAGCCAGCCTTTTAGCCCGTGCTTTGCTTTATTTTATTTTGCTTGGTTGGCTCTGTGTATGTTTAATGCTGACACTTCATTAAACTTAACCCAGTGGGTGAGAGAAGATGACGTTTTCTTTATGTACTCATGTTTATGTTTGTTTGCCGTTGTAAAAACTTTACAATCATCCATTCAACGATCCAGTCACCCATCCATCCATTTATCTGTTCTTATATTCAAGCAACCATTCTATTCTTGTTTTTACTGTATAACGTAGAATCTGTTTATATTATTGTTACTGTTACTGTTGCTATTGCTGTTGCTGTTTTTGTTTGCTTAAAATTATCCCAGAGTATGATGGCTTGGTTATAGATGATTGCATGGTTGATTGGATGAATGTATGGATGTTTGGTTGATGGTGGTCACGTAATGGCTTAGATTTTAGGTTATTGTGAAATGGTATGGTTGGATTTTTTTTATTAAGGACACTTTGTTTTACTTTATAATTTCCATATTTTCTTTCTTAAGTTTTATATTGCAAGACAGCTATAGCCCGGTGTGCTTCGCTATCGCTACTTTAATAAAAAAAAGTTATAAAAAATATGTAATTTTGTCTTTAGTTACTTATTTATTCTTCCTCACGATAAATGATTTTTTTATTTTGCTGATGGTTGAGACCATCATACCTTGAGAAAACTATGGTTGTGGTCGAAACATATTTTTGTTTGAAATGTTAACTATGTTGTTGTTTTAATCTTATTGTTAGACTTGTGTAGTTTATAAACGAACTAGTTCATTTAAACGATTCCACAGATTGAACTAAGTTAACTAGGTCATACTTTCAAGAACATCTAGTTCATTTTTGAACTATACTTTGTATTTGAACTACCAGACAAGATGAACTAGAATTAATGTCTGTGTTTTCTTGTTGACTATTTCGGATATGAAATAATTGCTGCCACGCATTTCATTAAACATTCGTTTTGGGAATGATACGGTGTTGTTGCCATCATATTTTTAAAAGAAGATTTTAACTAAAAAAAACTTTTAAACTAAAGACAGCCTTTAAACCAAAATTTGAACTAGTTAATTTTCATGGTTTGAACTAAAAAGAGCGATCTCTAATTGAACTATCTGGCACAAGTCTACTTATTGTTAATAAGTATTATATTGACCTGGTAAAATATAACCATAGTATGTTTAAAGTATCATCATGTTAAATTAGAATCTGAAGATGAAGTAAAGAAGTGATGACAAATTATTAATTTTATTTTGGATGTTTATTTACTTTTTGAACTGACTGAAATGTAATTTAACAGAGGCAAACTTATGTTTTTTTAAACCAAACTTTATTTTTCTGTTTTGGTTTGCATGATTTTTTTTTTTTAATTTTCAAACAATAGCAATTTATTATTTACAAATTAATAATAAAAAAACTGCACTAAATAAATCGCATTTTAAATAGATATTCTCTAAACAGAAAAAACGCCATTAAGTATTTGTTATTTTAAATAATTATGAAAACATAAGGGCAACTTCATGGCACCGTAAATAATATTTATACATCTGTGGAACTGAATAGGTTTTTTATATATAAAAGTAGTAAAAAAAACATGGAGGACATATGTTCCATCTATTGAGTAAAAAAACAGCATAGGGGAAATAAAAACAAGACAGCTATATTTATTATATCTTTCACTATATACGTAGATTTAGCTTAGTGAAGTGACTCTAATCAAAAAAAAAAAAAAAAAAAAAATTATAAAAAAATTAGGGTAACAGAAAATTAAAAAATAAGAAAAAAACTAAGTACTTTACACCTTAGCATTTTAAAAAAAATTTTAATATTTTCTAAAAGATCTTTTCAAAAGCTTCTTAATGCTACCCATATGGATATCTTAGAAAATGTGGAGCAAATCATACTTCTCTACGAAAAATTTAGAGGCTCAGAACTTGAAAAATAAAGGCCAGCTCCAATTTGGTTTTTTTATTTTTAAACTCTTTATCGTCCCATATATTTGTTTTTTTTTGTTTTTTTTGATTGGAGGAGCGGCAGGCGTGGTGTTTGGCCCGGTGCTTTGAAAGACATGAACTGATTTAGGTAATTTTCAATAGCTAAGTTTCCGAAACTGTGTCTAATCGATTGGCGTATTTAAATTTTCTTTAGCTTATCTTGTGCTTTGGCAAAGTTGATTTCAACACTAACACGAACGTAGAGAAGAACATCGCTTAATTGACTTTGCTATGCATAAGAACTCCCAATATATATTTTTTATGAGGTCGGAATGGATACTGACGACATTCTATTTTTTTCTTTTTCCCTATGAATCCAGTTCATTATTGTTGTAGCGTGCCCATGTAATGTTACAAATACTCGCTGGATACTCAATCTATACTGTTATTTTTCTCTATTAAATATTAAAAAATGCTATTAATACTCTCACATAATATGCTTTTCCTTTTTAACTCAATTTGAAAAAAAATTTACAAGGAACTTTGTTTTCTCGGGCGAAAGTGCCCATATGTGTGCATTTATTTAAACATTAGTAAATCAGTTTTTCACAAATAGAACTACCATATGTATATAATCTTCGGAATTTTTTTGCATTACGTATTGCATTATAATTCTCATTTAATTAATTATGTTTTATTTTATTTATTCACAGTTTTCTACACAAAATTTGGCAAGCGTTGGCGAAGCAAAACGTAGATGTACCTTTACGTAAACCATAAAATCTCTTCCATTTTATGTAGACTTGTGCCATATAGTTCAATTTTTTTTCTATAATATAAAATGCAAAAAATACTTTAAAAATGTGATCAGAAAAAATCGGTTTTAAGGCTCTAGGACCTCTAGTTTACGAGATAATTGAGTTTTAAAGTTTTCAATAGTAAAAAGCACTTTTTAGGTACAAAAAAAAATTTTTTTTATTAATTCTTTTTCTATAATATAAAATGCAAAAAATACTTTAAAAATGTGATCAGAAAAAATCGGTTTTAAGGCTCTAGGACCTCTAGTTTACGAGATAATTGAGTTTTAAAGTTTTCAATAGTAAAAAGCACTTTTTTTGAATTTAGTTCAATCTAGTTCAAAATTTAGTTCAAAGGCTCTCTTTAGTTCAAAATCTTCTTTAGTTCAACTTTCAACTTCTAGTTCAAACGCTTTCTTTAGTTCAAAAGCTCTAAGTTCAAATGTTCTTTTTAAAACATGATGGCAACAAAACTGTAGCATTGCCGTAACGAATGTTAATTTCATGTCGAAAATAGTCAACAAGAAAACAAAGACATGGATTCTAGTTTATCTTGTCTGGTAGTTCAAATACTAAGTATAGTTCAAAAATGAACTAGGTGTACTTAAAAGTGTGAACTAGTTCACTTAGTTCAATCGATGGAATCGTTTAAATAAACTAGTTCGTTTATGAACTACACAAGTCTAATTTTATGTGATGATATCCCTGCCCTATATTTTGTACCACAGTGTATCGACTAGAGTTGTGCCCGGTCGTTCGTTTCAGTGATCGGTTTTTATGGATCATTTATCAAAGACTGATCCGTTCGTTCAATTCGTTCCATCGTTCAATCTGTAACAAATTATTGGTTTATTCATAATCACTTTTTTATTAATTTAAATATTACAACTTTTTCATTATAATAGAAACACTATATCAGACAACTAAACTTTTTGAAATAAAACAACATGACAAAGAAAAAAAAAAACAAAAACTAACACCTGAACGAAAGTCAACCATATTATAATCCCTACACTATTGAACGAAAGGAGCCGGTTAAATTTCTCGCTCATTCCGTTCACTTAAATCATTCGTTCAACTTAACCCGTACACTATTGAACGAAGAGACCTCAGTTAAATGACCGGATCATTCCGTTCACTTGAGTGATTTATTCAATTTAACCCGTTCGTTCACGAACGACACAGCTCTAGTATCGCCTTTTTTAATTTCATTGTTTTCATCTTTAAATGAAATATAACGTTCTTATATTTTTTACTTCATGTAAAAAATTAAGTTCACTTTATAGGCGTATAAGTGTCATGTACAGAGCCATGAAATTGCTCATATCTTTTTATTATTATAACATTATATGGTTTTTGGGAACATGTACCAAATCATGATTTTCTATGCGCTCATTAAAGGCTTAAAATAACATGCGGTAATTTATTTATTTTAAACGACAAGTGGTTAAAAAAAACTGGTCAAATTTCACTTTGTGGGAAAGGGCCATGTTAACTTCCCCAATCCGGTTAATTTTAAATATAATTTTGCATATTGATAATGAAGTTGGTAACAGACATTTTAGACTGCTATTATTCTCCAACCAAAAAAAAAAATTAATTTACCTTGAACTGCCACGGCCACTATTTTAATCTGTTTTATTTTGGTGTAATTGTAAATAGATTTTATTAACTTTTTCTAAATTTTAAATGTGTGACCGCTATAGACCTTTCGTGATACTATAACGATTTTTTATGGGCTTTGCCACGCTGACCTCTGCAACGGGCTTCATACACACAAACGTAAGGTTCGGCTAATCAATTATCACTTGGTATGAAATATGAAACCCGCACTTTTCGACTTCTGTAAGTTTTTTACTGTGACTACTCACTTTAAAAAATTATTCTCGATTTTATAGTTCTGTTGGCACACGTTATATAAATATTTTTATGATTAAAAAGCGACGTCTGTTTAAAATATTAATTTCAAAAATTTTATAAAACAACCAGCACTAGGAAAATATCACAAAGAACGCTCGATTGTTATGGGCTGGTATGGTATTTTAAGCGAACAAACAAACAAATATTTCCACTTTAATTTTTATAGACACTTAACCATTAACTATTTTACTTAATAATAATTTGTTAAGAACAAAATTTGATCTAAATATGATTTGTCATATTTTGTAGAAAAATTTGTTGGGTTGAAGCAACAAAAGAAAAATAATTTGCATTGAATTGCAAGGACTAAATTATGAATTCTTTTTATTTAAACTGAGTGATAGTTTTTGAGGTCTTTTCTAAGGCGGAAGGTGACAGCAACAAGAAGCTAATTTGAGAATTTTTAAATTGAAATTAAGAATTAAATATCGTGTGATTTGTAAAGCTTTGTTTTAAGTCACACAGTTTCACATTCTGACCTGAAATATAAAAACTCTCGAAACAAATTTGAAACTTTTGTTCCCATAGTATAATGGCCACCGTTATAAATTTCATTCGAAATAAAAAAAAAAAAAAAAAAAAATTTAAGCTTCGAAAATGTTGATCGTTTTGACGTTCGACTGAAGTATAGAACGGGTAGATGTATTAAAACAGATACAGCAGTAGGTAGGAATAATTAAAATCAATAAAACGGCTTTCTAAGTGTCTTAATGGACATGAGTTATGCAAGTTTTTATTTTTTTCCTGCAGAAGCAACTCTATATTTAGAGTTTTAAAAGCCTTTTAATTAAGGAGATGTATTTTATTAAAAAAAAGGTGAAGCTCCAAATTTTCTTTCATTCTTTTTTTGTCGACTGGAAATCATTTGTGCAAAATTAAATCATCGAAGGTAGAGTTTTGTTTTTAGGATCATAAAAAATAGTTCTAAAAATATTTCTAAATCATGTCACCAACAATTTTGTTTTTTTGCTTTTCATCTGGAATAGCTCATAAATTTTTGCTTTAAATATTGTTCTATAAAAGTTGACAAATTGATTGAAAAAAAATATTTTTTCAATAATAATTATGAAAATTTTCATTTTTGCTGAAGTCTTCATCTTAGAAAGTTATGGAAAGAAAATTTTGGTTTTATTAAAATCAAACTTTAAAAGAAGAAACATCTTAAAATAATTCATGCATAAATTTATTGAAAGTCTCCCGTGTGGCCACCATCAAAGAAAGAAATATTAATAAAAATGACTGAAATATGAAAAAAAATTGATGATGAAAAGAAAAAGAGTATCAGTGACTAAAAGTATTGCAAGTAAAAATAATCAATGAAAATTTTAATAATTCATGATAAAAAAAATTTACTTTAAGGCAAAACATATAGTACAGTTTACGTTCTATGTTTGTCCGTCTTTCCGTCCGTTTCGTGCCAAGATACTAGAAGAGCTAGAGATAATCTAAATATGCCAATCGATCAGACGTAGTTGTGAAAATTTCGGTATTGAAAATAAGCAAGATCGGTCTACGTCTTTCGAGGCAGCGGCCAAAACACCACGCCTGCCTCTAATTTTTCCATATCTTTTAAAACAAATCTAATTGAGTGAAGTAAATCCAATTAAAAAAAAAAACACAAAATTACATGGGATGATGGAAAACTAAAAAAAGAGAAAACCCCATCAAGTGAAAATATAGGCGCTCTCCCATATTTAGATTAGTTCCAGATGATTTGGAAAAATTAGAAACAGGCGTCGTGTTTTGCTGGCTGTCTCGAAGGACATGGACTGATTTTGCTATTTTCATAGCAAAATTTTCGAAATTGTGTTGATTCGAATAGCGTATTTAAATTATCTCCAACTTATTTAGTGCCTTAGCAAAGTTGACTTCAATCCGAACATGGACAGACAGAACTCAAATATACCACTTTTTCACCGATGGTAAAGGGTATTAAAATCAAAATTCTAACAGGGTCGTTCGGCAAAATTTATATTATCACAAAAATAACATTTTTCGGCAATAAATCCATTAAAAGTGATGTGCTTAAAGAGTCCAAAAAACATTAAAATTAAAAACAAAAATTGGAAACAATGAAAATAAATAAATAAAATAAAAACGTGCTTTCACTAAATAATAAAAATTTAACCCAACTTAACGAATAAATCGAAAAAAAAAATTGAAATTTACGATAAAAAGGAAAAACCCACCACAGTTGTTTCGAAACTCACATCTTTAGTGTAGAAAAGGGGAAAATTTGTGTATTCGTACATGTCTTGTCTTTTTGCAAGTGCTAAAATTTTGATGAAATTTTTTTTGCTTATCATTGTGAGTCACATTTAGCTACAATTTTTAAAAATTATAAAATTACTCTTTTGATTATAAAATTGATTTCTGATGTATTTTGAGTGAAGCCACAGGGTGTACAAAAGCTTGATTTAATTTTAATCATGCGTTTGATTTGGTTTTTTAAAAAACAGTTTTCTGTTTGAAATTAAAAAGTTAAAAATTTTGCTTTTGTTGTTAAATTGTTTTTAGGAATAAAAGAAGAATATGCATTTTTGTGTTAAAACGATTGATTTTAAAAGATGCGTTACTTAGATTTATTTTAAGAAACTTTTAAAAAAAGCGTATTTCTTCTTATATTTTTACTCGCAAAAACAAATATTTCTGAACTGTTTTAACTTTTTGTTTGTTTTTTAAATGCTCAATTAAGGACTTCGTCAAGTGAAAATTTTTGACAGCTAAAATTCTTTAAAGAAGTTTAAGTTTTCTTTATAATTTTCATAATTTCACATTATAGTTTTAATATAGTTGGGCCCAAATGATCTGACCGAAATTAATTAAAGTTTGAAACAAAAGTTAAGTTTTGGAGATTTTTGTAGAATTATTTAGGAATTTCGGGATTCTACTTTTTTAAATTATTAAAATCTTTTTTTATTTAAAACAATATTATTAAAAAGACGTTGTAGTTATTGCTACCTTGCTTTGATGTACCAACATTAATTTGATTTTATATTCTTTCAAGTTTAAAAGAGTTGCCACTTTTTAGTTGTAGATGTTTAATTTAGTGTACTTAGGCGTGGCAGTACTTAACCAGTATTTTAATGTTTAAGAAACCTAATTATTAAATACTTTCAAGATGTGATAATGCTTATTACTGGTAAACGATTGCTTCTTTTAAGAAAATGAAAATCAGATTTTTGAATGTTCTCGTTACTTGGAAAAAAATCGTAAAATGATTGAGTTTTAATAATAAAATTTGTGTTCTAGAAATCAGCATATAGAACATCTAAGATTAATGAATTTTTCCGTATGTTTTCTTTTAGAAGTTTTTTTTTAGATTTTAATTTATTAATTTTTCGTTTGAAAGAAGACAAGATGCACATTTAAATATTGAAATGATTGTGTTTCTTTGTAAATGAATTTTCTTTTCATATTTATGATTTTTAAATGTAAATGTAATTACACATAAACAAATTTAGAAATTTGAAAATATAAAACACTCAGTTTTTTTTTTGTTACGAAAAGTTAATTTTGGTTGTTGTCATTTTGCAGCTTTCTAATGAATAAATGAAAAGATGTAAACATTTTGTAATTGCATTGACTTGTTTAGTTACATAAATAGTGTACTTCATTACTGAGTCCCCGGTAGTTTAGAGAATGTTCTCAACTATAGAAAAGTAATTTGTTAAGTAGAAAAGGGGAAGGGTTCTAAGTCAGCTTAACATTTTATATTTATGGCCTTTCTATAAATAATTATTTTACCATAATTTCAAAATAAATTATTAAAAATAAAAAAAGACGCCATTAATGATTTTCTTTGATGTCATTTAATTTTTTTTATTCAGCTTTGTATAATTTTCATGGCAATACTGGTTAACAAAACAATCACACGCTTTGTTGTAATAGCACATACAAGCTCTCCTTTATTGACTTAACGTCTAAATTAATCTGATTTGTAAAGATCTGGCAGTTTTTTTTGTTATTCACTTAATACTTCATTAAAAAGAAATCACTAAGAAAGGAAAAAATAGAGAGAAAATAACTGAATTAAATAAACTACGTATTCATTTCTTTGGAATTTAATCCTTTCCTCAGGAGAATAGGTACAGCTACTACTATTTTTCTATATGATTAATCTTTAACCTTTGACACTTAGTGTCAGATTTAAGAAAAATTAAAGAGAATATATTTAAAATTCAAATACAAATTTTTTTTTTCAAATGGTTTTTATGCCTTAAAGCCAAAAAAGTCGGCGAACTGACCTAATATTGCCTCGGCTACAAAAATACATTGTCACACAATGAACTAACGGGTAATTTATGGGTACAAGAAATATCAAACAGCATGTAGTTTGCAATATTTTGTAATTACTTTTTATACTTTTTGTTGTTTCATTTTTGGAATGACGTTGCTGTTAATTTCTGAAATGACAACAGAACAAAAAACACTCAAATCATATTAAAAAAAAATATGCATAAAATATTGAAAAAGAGCAGAAAAGTATCTCTATATTTAGCCCGTTTAAAATGAAAAAAAAAATAAAAATAAAAAATGATGTCGGTGTAATAATCATAAATATAAACACACACACACACGAACACACAGATAAATATGTGTGTATATCTGATTCAACAACCAACCTCATTTTCAAAATATACTTCAACAATATATTAAAAACATATTTTTACAAACTTGGGTATGTGTGTATGTATGTGTGTGTAATGTGTATTGGTAGACAAACAACATTCTGTTGTTGTGATCGCCCTCTTCAACAGCAATACGGTGCGCCGCATTGCATGCAACTACAATAAATAAGTAAGTTTGATGATAATGATGTCTAAAGCGACTAGGTGGAAGGTGACGCTAATGATGATGATAATGTGATGCTTCTTGCAGTCTGATTCTACTCCTACTTATTGTAAACAAGGCAACTCGTTGTTTTCTTGAAACTGAATAACAAAAACAAAAAAAAAAAGTAAAGAAAAAAAAAACGTAAGAAAATAATAAAGCCAAATATTAAAATACAAATAAAATTATTAATTTTCACAAAGTATAAAAACTTAACAGCTCATAAAGCTTAAAAGTTAGAAACAAGATTGCTGTTGTTGTTGTTTTGCTAAAAGGCTGTTTATCAAACTGTTTCTTGCGGCTGTTGACGTTTGCATGAAAAACCATCACGAACAACAACCCAGTAAGGCATCCGTGGCTGGCTGTTAAATAAAGTTAAGTTAACAAAAAATTTAAAATGAAAAAAAAAAAGAAATACTCAGATGAGGAAACTTAGAGTTTGTTAAAGAAATGTCTTTAAGCAGATTGCTGCTGATTACTTTTATCATCTTCATCTACTATATTGTTATTGCTGATTTTTTATTTTTTTATTTTACTCGTTTACTTTCTCACACTTTTACATTTCAAACTTTTACTTGGGATGTTGAGTTTTTTTTTTCGCTTGCGTTGCGTTTAAAATTTTAGTTATCAACAGCAATAGAAAAAGAATGAGCTCTTAATTTTCCAAAAATATATAAAAAAAAACTTTTCAAGAAGCATTCAACTATAATATCTTAACTAAAACCCACAAAATATCTCTTTCCCTGGAACGGAAATAAAAAATATAAGAAAAAAAGAAAAACAAAACAAAACAAAAAAACAAAAAACACACAAAAACACACAAAAATTGAAAGGCATGTACCCAAACAAACACACACATACAGTGATAAATAAATAAATTAAAAAGAGACGCTTTAATAGAAATTTCATACACACACAGCCGCAAATACAACCACCACTTAAATGACGATAAAGATGTTTCTTACAGTGGGTATCAAAAGATTTGTAATTAAAATAACAATATCAATAACCGCTAAAACCACTTGTATCAACCGCTGCAGTGGTTTTAAAAACACTTAAAACCGAGAAAAAAACATTTTCACTACGACAGTTGCTAACAAAACTTTTAACAATCAAAAGTTATTTGTAATTTTTCACTAAAATAAAAAAAAATTAATAAAATAAATCAATAGTTTATATTTCCGAAATATTTTATTACAAAAATCACAATGAAAATTAAAGAAATGGATCAATTTAAATAAATTCATTTACATTTAAGCCAAAAATTTTGAAGCGTTTGTTATATCGTTCATTAATTAATGCTAACGGCCATCTCACACGATTTTTATTTCAATTCCTTTTCTATCTTTTTTGCATTGTTTAAAAGACTAAATTTTATAGTTAAAAAATTATAAGAAGCGTATTCTATAACACGCTTTTCATCTTTCCATATGAGGGTAGAAATATTCCTTTTAAAGACCTCCTCTAAGGAAATGTTAAGTTGAATATCAAAAATACTGCTTGCGTTAATAAAAAAAAAAAAAAATTAAAATACCTTAAATAATATTTTACACATTAAAAATTTCTTAAAAATTTTAAAGAAAATTGAAAATTTATCAATGAATGGAATATTCTGTGAAATAATAAAAATCACCAAATTGATGAAAAAATCACATAAATAAAAAATATTTTTATGTAATAAAAATGACCACAGATTTTTAAGTCCCAAAATGCTAAAATCTGTAATAAAAATTTAATTTACACCAATTAATTTTAACGAAAAGAGTTAAAAATAATTTTGGTAAAATATTTTATTTGGCAAAAAAAAAAAAAACAAATAAAATAATTAAATAAATCAAAAGTAATAAAAGTTATTTTAAAATTATAAATAAATTTCAAATTTTAAAAATAATCCAAAATTTTATGCGAATTGTAATTTTTAATAATATTTTAATCTACAATATTTAGAGTTGGGGTATCATCGCAAGTCTCTAGTAGCCTCATGGCATAAAAAAGGGATACCTCCTCATAGAAATACTTTTTAATCTTGATGAAGGATACGGAATAGAAAACAGAATATTTCTGGATGTGTACGGTCTGTTGGTGTTCAAGGTTATCCTTCAGAAAAAATTAATCCACCTCTACTGACTTACTGAAGCATCGACGAAATGTGGAACCTTTTTCACTATTTTGTCATTACTATATGCTTTCAAAATTAGGAAAATTGTTTCTGAAAAATTTAATTTCGTACGCACAACACTTTCTACATAAAGAGTGCAACCCCCTGTAGTCAATTGAACAGAGAAAATAAGTTTTTAAGCTACACAGTTCGTATATGAAATAAACTTCCTACGGAATATTTTTTGTTACTTTCAGTAATCACAACTTCAAATCAAATGTCCACAAGTATTATTCTATCTATTCTCCTGCCCACCACATAATTTCTTAGTTCTAGCGCATTCCCGAGTGTTGGTCCTATTAAAAACAATTTTATGTTTCAAGTTGTTCAAGGTTTAAGGAATTATTTATTATCCTGTATTCGAGGGTCTACATTGATAAGACTCTTCGAATTTAAAGAATACAGTTCACTTTAATATAAAGTAATAATTAATTATCCTTAATGTATCTAAAAAATTACCATAAAAAGAAATTCTAAATTTGATGTATTTTTTTGGAAAAAATCTTATATGTGAGAGGATCCCTCTAGCTCGAAGTAAATTCCTCGGAGAATGTGCATTTTCAAATAATATCCTGGTTGATGAAAGAGGGAGTACCGTCAGTTAACATAAGTATTAATTGTTTGAAATTTGAGGAACTACATTTGCAAACTTTATCGTTGAGGTATACTAAATGGGGTACCTATTATTTATAACAATTAGGTTCTTGAATTGGATGTAGATAGATTTTTTCGGGATAAAAAAGCGTGATTATTTAATAACACCATACTCGAGTTAATATAATTAAATTTAAAGTTTGTAACAAAACTTTTAATTTTTTAACATCAAAACTGGCAAAAAATATTTTACTCTACATTGTGGCATTTAGTGCCTGAAGTGCTACTTCTCTTAAAAAAAAAAAATATTGGGTGACAGAGCATAAAAATAATTTTACATAAAAATGCCACCAGCTCTTAATGGGTAAGGCATTTTTTAAAAATTTTAGTACTTCCTTAAAGATGTCTTCAAAAGCTTTAAAATGATACCCATATTGATATTTAAAAAATTTTTTTTTTTCAGAGGCCCGTAACTTACCTAATGTTTTTTTTTTCTTATTTTCTAATTCTCTATATGTTGTTGTTGTTTTTTATTTTTTATTGAAGTTAATTCATTGTGTCAAATGATATAGAAAAATCAGAGGTAGGCGTGTTGCTTTGCCCGCTGCGCCAAAGACCATGGACGGATTTTGCTGATTTATAATAGAATCTGTTTCCGATACTATATCAGATCGATTGATGTACTTAAATTTTTTCTAGCTGATTTAGTGCCTCGGTAAACTTGATTTCAACATTAACACGGATGGACAGACGAATAGACAGCATCGCTCAAACGACTTCTTTATGCATAGGAAGTCAGAAATGGATATTGTAGAAATTACAATTGGAGTGACAAAATTAGTTATACCCTTTTTCCACTTCTTGGGGTGAAGGTATAAAGAAAGAGTTGCAAATGTTCTAAAAAATTTTTTCTTAAAATATTTTTTCTATAATAATTTTCGTTATTATAAAATTATTTAATTTTGCAAAAAGCATGAAATCTTTTTAAGTAAAAACAAACCATTTATTTCAACGGTTTTCAAACGGGGGTCCGTAGCAACCATCCAAGGGGTCCGCATGAAGAACCGAAAAAGTAGTGTTTTCAAAAATAGTAAAAGTTTTATTTTGAACTTGGGCTTCACAGGGATCCGCGAAAAAAAAATTAGTTTACTAGGGGTCCGTGAGCAGGAATTTGATGAGAACCCATGATTTATTTGATCACAGTAAGGAGTGTTTTACCGTCCACTGTAAGAACTTAACGACACAAAAAATCAAAAATGTTTAAAACCTTTTTTTAACTTGCAAAAAACTTTTGCAGGTGTACGTGTTTGTGTTTAATTGTGACTGTGTGCTGTGTGTATGTACAATACTTCAGTGTATTTATTTATTTATTTATTTATTTATTTTTAACTCAAAAAATTAACTGATTTTTTCTTGTCATTTAAGGGAAATAAATTTTGTTGAATAACACAGCCGCACACAAACAAACAAAAATTAATTTTTAGCTTTAAGATATTTAAATTTAATTAGTTCTAATTTGAATGTAGTAGTTTTATAGCATCATTAAATATAAGAAAAACGCTAGTTAGTCGTTAACTTATTTAGCAGCTAATTGACAAATATCAATAAAAAAAAATTATTTCATTTATTTTTTTTCAAGAGGATGTCTTTTGAAAAAAAGGATGAACATTTATTTTTGTGTTAGTTGCTTGGGTTTTATATAAAAGAAATTTAGCAGAAAGATTGTATTGAACAAATATTTGTGAATTTATTTGCTAAAGATAATTTAAACATTTGGACTTTAGAAAAATTAGGGGTTTTTTTGAATTTTTTTCGATTAAAAAGTTTTTTTTTCCTAAAGTTTTAGCGAGTTTTTATGTGAAAAATATTTTATTTTCAATGTTTTTTTAGGGTTTTATAAATTTATAATAAATTCGATTATTAAATTTGTTTTTCATTTGCTTTGCAATATTAACGCTTTTCTTATCAGCATTTATTTATGTAATTTCGTAGCGATTTTTTTGGCTAAAGAAAAAAATTAAACTTCGACGATTTAATTACTTTTTTTTGTTAAGGGTCTGGCTTTAGCGCTTAACTGGTTTGCTTTTATAATGGCGTTTATGTGGTTTCATAAACAGTAATAGAGAATTATTTTGTTTAATGAATCCCAATAAAATGAAGTAAAATCGCTAGATTGACATGAAGTTAATCGTTATTACTTTTTTATAAAAACAAAAGTTATGAATTTTTTAGAAGCCAACTTAACTAACTAACTTGCTAGGCGTTTCTGTATATGAATCTGATTTTTTTTAACAGATACGCACTATGCTGAATCAGAAATCTAGTTTAATAAAATTAAAAAAATTTCTACCAACATTTCTTTTGGCAACGAGCTTCTCAATATAATAGGTAACTATAATTCATGTTTTGTTAATTTTTAGCTCGGATTACGAAATCAAAAATAAACTTTAAAGTCAGTTGTTTTTAACAAGTGTATTCAAATTTCACAAAGAGCCAATACTTCGTGTGACGCTTAGAAAGTGCAACAACTAAAATATGTCTTCTTTTAAAGCAGAGTAAAAGTTGTTTATTTCAGTGTAAAACTATATTTCGGTTAATCTTTCAATTGTTCACTTTAAGGCAAATCAAAAACATCTTGCGGAAGTTGAGACCGCAATACATTTGTCTCCACTTCCACAATATGACCTACACTCTTTCACAAACTGAAATTTTTGAAGAATTGATAAAAACTTCCAAAAAACATTGCAAAGATATCTTATGGACATTAAAAATTGTTAGATATGGTCTTCAAGATATAACAGAACATGTGAAAAGAAATATTGAGGCAAAAATTAATAATAGCTGAAAAAGGGATATAAAGAGGCATTACCAACTAGATGTAAGAAAATTAAGAAATCATTGGTCTTAATAAAGAATCAATTGAATGGTTTCATATTATATTAAAAACTTTGGGTAGTGGTTACCTTATTGATGATGATGCCTGTGAAAGTTTTGTTGTTGTCACACGAAATTTTTTCTTGAAGGAATAACCATGATATAATTTGCCAGTTAGGGCCCGTAAAATCCTTCTTCATGGAACTGCTTATTGTGATGATTTTCCCTCCTATAGGACAGCTGTCAAAAGAAGCTCAAGAAGTGAGAAATAAAGGCATGAGGGTTCGAGGTTTGATTACAAAACATGTTTTATCACTTTTATTTGTTGATGCTTTTAAGAAGGAAGAATCTTTTAGCGATGCCTTTAAAAGTGAATAAATTAAAATCTTTAGGTGTATATTTGTCTTATTACCTTTATTACGAGGGCTGCTATATATATTTCTGGCCTGGCAACACTGAGTGCTGCCAAACAATCTGACATTTCCATTGAAAAGTTTGTCATTTTTAAGCATAATCGTACTCAAAACGTTTTGACGTACGACCATTATTTGTGTTGTTTACAGTGACTTGAAAAAATCAATATAGAAAAAAATGGAATTAACTCGTGAACATTTTCGTGCCATCATTTTTCACAAGTTTCGACGTGGATTATCACTACAAGAGTGCATTGATGAACTTAAATCTTTGTGTGGCGATGAAGCACCATCCTATAGCACTGTGAAAAAATTGGTATAATGAATTTAATCGTGGCCGAAGCTCGCTCAAAGACGAATTCCGTGAAGGCCGTCCAAAAACGGCTGTTGTGCCAGAAATATTGATGCCGTGCGTGAACTCATAATGCAAGATCGACATGCGACATACCGAGAGATAGAGACATCCTTGGACATTTCTTCCACCAGCATACAGTCGATACTTCATGAACACCTGACCGTAAAAAAGGTTTGTTCTCGTTGGATACCGCACAATTTGAAAGTCGCTCAAAATAAGGCTCGTGTCGATTAGTGCAAAGAAATGTTGCAAAAATATGATTGCGGTGCTTCAAAAAACGTTTATAAGATCGTCACAGGTGACGAATCATGGATCTATGCGTATGAGCCCAAAATGAAATAACAATCGACCGTGTGGATCTTCAAAGACGAGCAAAATCCAACGAAAGTTGTTCGTGGAAGAAGCACTTCGAAGCAAATGGTCGCCTGTTTCTTCGGTAAAACTGGTCATGTGGCGACTGTTGCGCTTGAGGACGGTTACTTCTGAGCGGTACACTACAATTTGTTTGCCCAAAGCTATCGGAGAAATTCGAAAAACCAACAGGAGAAGACCATGACAATGCGAGTTCTCACACATCGGCTCAAGCCAGAGCGTTTTTGACCGGCCAAAACGTCGAATTAATGGGTCATCCGCCGTACAGCTCTGACTTGTCACCTAATGACTTCTTCTTGTTTCCGCACATCAAGAAAAAAATGCGTGGTCAACGATTTTCGTCGCCACAAGAAGCTGTTGAAGTGTTCAAAAACCATGTTTTAGAGGTGTCTCAATCGGAGTGGAAAAAATGCTTCGACAACTGGTTTGAGCGCATGCAAAAGTGTATAAATCATGCTGGAGAATACTTTGAAAAACAATAAAACCATTTTTGATTATAAATATTCGCATTTTCACTATTAGACCATGACAATGCGAGTTCTCACACATCGGCTCAAGCCAGAGCGTTTTTGACCGGCCAAAACGTCGAATTAATGGGTCATCCGCCGTACAGCTCTGACTTGTCACCTAATGACTTCTTCTTGTTTCCGCACATCAAGAAAAAAATGCGTGGTCAACGATTTTCGTCGCCACAAGAAGCTGTTGAAGTGTTCAAAAACCATGTTTTAGAGGTGTCTCAATCGGAGTGGAAAAAATGCTTCGACAACTGGTTTGAGCGCATGCAAAAGTGTATAAATCATGCTGGAGAATACTTTGAAAAACAATAAAACCATTTTTGATTATAAATATTCGCATTTTCACTATTAGACCATGACAATGCGAGTTCTCACACATCGGCTCAAGCCAGAGCGTTTTTGACCGGCCAAAACGTCGAATTAATGGGTCATCCGCCGTACAGCTCTGACTTGTCACCTAATGACTTCTTCTTGTTTCCGCACATCAAGAAAAAAATGCGTGGTCAACGATTTTCGTCGCCACAAGAAGCTGTTGAAGTGTTCAAAAACCATGTTTTAGAGGTGTCTCAATCGGAGTGGAAAAAATGCTTCGACAACTGGTTTGAGCGCATGCAAAAGTGTATAAATCATGCTGGAGAATACTTTGAAAAACAATAAAACCATTTTTGATTATAAATATTCGCATTTTCACTATTAGGCCAGAAATATATAGAGCAGCCCTCGTATTAATATAATAAAGCAAAAGCGAGTAAAGAAAACAATTATTATCAAATATTTATTAAAAGCATTTAAGTTTTGTTTGATTATCTTCGACTGCTGAGGTAAAAAGTCACTAAATAATTTTATTAATCATAGATATTAGTTATATATTTATCGTAAATACTGCTATAGGAAGCTAAAATAAACTCAGAGGATGTAAGAAGAATTTTTAATCTTAAAAATGTATTATTTCTCGGCAGCGAGAACTGTTTATTTTATTCTCATTTTAGTAAAAAAACTTGTTTTTTTTTAATTTGATTTTTTCAAATCATTAATACATTTGAACTCATTTTTTCTTTAATTCATAAGTGAGAAGTGAACCCAAGGCGGTTTTTTAATCTTGTGCAATGTATATCAGATCAGTCATAGTTTTGAAGTATTTGCTAGATGGTGAATATGTGGTTGTTGTGTTTATGATAAAAAGTTAATGAAAATAGTAAGAAAACTTTGAGTGATTTTTACCATTTACTACCCATTCACCACTAAATACTAGGATCTGATATAGTGACCTTTTTATTTACTAACAACCCCAAGAAAATATTAAAAAAAAAGGTTTTTTTAAACAGGAAAACTTAATGCAAGGAAAAAAATTTCTCATGCCCAGTCTTATTTATATACAGTGGTGGCCAAAAACCTTTAATTACGATCCCAATCCACCTATTAGAAATGGCTGGGAATAACTTCGGTTTGGAATTAAGAAAACGCATTGTTGACGATTATTCCAAAGGAATGTCTCAAAAAGCAATATCTGAAAAATATAAAGTCCACAAAAGTTCAATATCACGAAAAGTAAATAAGTATAAAGCCACAAAAACAGTTTAGGTGCTCCATATGAGAGGACGTCCACGACACACAAGTCAACGTACAGATAACTTGATCGTTCAAACTGTAAAAAACAACTCTTTATTACATCTTCGCAACTAATTAAAGACCTTCAATTACCAATAGCTGCCAGAAGAGTCCGTAGACGGTTCGTAGATGCCTCCTTACGAGCGCACCGTCCTGTAAAAATGCCGCTTACGAGGGCTGCTCTATATATTTCTGGCCTAATAGTGAAAATGCGAATATTTATAATCAAAAATGGTTTTATTGTTTTTCAAAGTATTCTCCAGAATGATTTATACACTTTTGCATGCGCTCAAGCCAGTTGTCGAAGCACTTTTTCCACTCCGATTGAGACACCTCTAAAACATGGTTTTTGAACACTTCAACAGCTTCTTTTGGTGACGAAAATCGTTGACCACGCATTTTTTTCTTGATGTGCGGAAACAAGAAGAAGTCACTAGATGCCAAGTAAGGGCTGTACGGCGGATGACCCATTGATTCGACGTTTTGGCCGGTCAAAAACGCTCTGGTTTGAGCCGATGTGTGAGAGCTCGCATTGTCATGGTGAATAATGATTCGTCTTCTCTTGTTGGTTTTTCGAATTTCTCCGATGACTTCAGGCAAACAAATTGTAGTGTACCACTCAGAAGTGACCGTCCTACGTTGCAGAACAGTCGCCACATGACCATTTGCTTCGAAGTGCTTCTTCCACGAACAACTTTCATTAGATTTTGCTTGTCTTTGAAGACCCACACGGTCGATTGTTGTTTCGTTTCGGGCTCATACGCATAGATCCATGATTCCTCACCTGCGACGATCTTATAAACGTCTTTTGAAGCACCGCAATCGTATTTTTGCAACATTTCTTTGCACCAATCGACACGAGCCTTTTTTTGAGCGACTTTCAAATTGTGCGGGACCCAACGAGAACAAACCTTTTTTACGGCCAGGTGTTCATGCAGTATCGAATGTATGCTGGTGGAAGAAATGTCCAAAGATGTCTCTATCTCTCGGTACATCGCATGTCGATCTTGCGTTATGAGTTCACGCACGGCATCAATGTTCTCTGGCACAACAGCCGTTTTTGAACAACCTTCACGGAATTCGTCTCTGCTCTTTCACAGTGCTATAGGATGGTGCTTCATCGCCACACAAAGATTTAAGTTCATCAATGCACTCTTGTCGCGATAATCCACGTCGAAAGTTGTGAAAAATGATGGCACGAAAATGTTCACGAGTTAATTCCATTTTTTTCTATATTAATTTTTTGAAGTCACTGTAAACAACACAAATAATGGTCGTACGTCAAAACGTTTCGAGTACGATTATGCTTAAAAATGACAAACTTTCCAATGGAAATGTCAGATTGCACTTGGCAGCACTCAGTGTTGCCAGGCCAGAAATATATATAGCAGCCCTCGTATTTCAAAACGTAACCAACTAATGCGGTTAAAATTTGCTAGAGACCACCTAAGTTGGCCAATTTTAAAAATGGAAAAGTGTATTATTCAGCGATGAGTCTAAATTCAATATAATCGGAAGTGACGGCTTGCGCTATGTAAGGAGGCCACCAAAAATGCGGCTGAAATCTCAATACTGCACCAAAACAATGAAACATGGTGGGGACAGTGTAATGGTGTGGGGGTGTTTCTCTGCCACCGGAGTGGGCCTTTTATTCCGAATCGATGGCATAATGGATTAGCATATGTATAAACACATTTTAAGAGATGTTATGCTTCCATATGCTGAATGGGAAATGCCACTTGTTTGGGTCTTCCAACATGACAATGACCCAAAACACACATCAAGAGTGGTAAAGTCATGGTTAGCTGAAGAAAACGTTACTGTTATGGAATGGCCACCTCAATCAATTGACTTAAACTCCATTGAAAACTTTTGGGAAATTGTTAAGCGGAGAATAGACCATGATAATGTTCGCAATACGAACGAGTTGGTCATAAAAATTAAAGAGTCGTGGAACTCAATTCCAGTAACTATTATAAACAATTTAATAGAATCTATGCCACGTCGTTGCGCAGCTGTGCTACAGAATTCTGGCTCTTGCAACAAAATATTAATATTTTTCAGATTTCAATTTTTTTTTAGCTTTTATTATAAGTTGCATGTGTTTTGGCCAAACGTATGTTGAATTTTTTGACAAAAATGTATATGTTATTTTAAAAATGAAGTCCAGCTTAAGTTGTTTTGTTAAATTTTGTTTATAAATAAATAATCTTTGATTTCATAACTCAATTTTAATCTTCTTGGTATCCGGTTTAAAGTTTTAAGGATTTTATTATAAACCATATCTTAGTTGCATATGATATGGCCACCACTGTATATGGTGAAAGGTATATACGACTTGGCATGGACGGGTATAGCACTTTTACTTGTTTTTAATTAAAATATTTAAAAAAAAAACAATTTTTAAATTTTATTATTTGTGGTGTAAATAATAATGGCATCGCTTAAAAATTGTTTTAAAGTGAGTACCAGTATCGTTACCGATAAAAACCATGATTCATCATCCGATTTAGTGGTTAGATCGATCGCTCACATATTATATCGTGTGTTTAAAAAGCAGGATAGTGTGTATTCAAATAAAATATGTGCCGGTTTTTTTTAATCACAGTTGCATTTTGAGTGACATTCTTGATGTGTGACATACTTTTTCTTTATTTTTTTCCATATTTTTGTGCAGTATGATTTTTTTGTGAGTAAATCCTACGCTTGTGTGAGATAATCAGTTTTGACCTTAAGTAGCGAACTGAAATGACTTATAGATATAATTTAAATAAGCACTTCTTAATGCTCTTTAGTAAAACTCTTTTAAAATATTCTTTGGTAGACCATTACAACTTAATAATGCCATAAATGAAGAGGAATTTCTTTAACTTAATCAATTATTTAAAGGGTTTAAGAAAAACAATTAAGAAAACAATTGAAACATTCCAGTTGTTTGTGCTTGCTGGATGGCACTCAACTCTTTTGTGCCCTCCACCCTTGGGATTACTGTCAACAATATGTTTTAATTTAAATCTAGGTGTTGTTTCATCCAACAAAGGAGCAGTAATTTTTTAACTCTTCTAGGCTCGTTACACTTTGCCTTTGGCTTTGCCACTGCAACGACATCAAACCAAAAAAAAAAAACAAAAAAAAAACGAAAAAAAGGAAAAGGGATGAAAAACGCTAAAGGACATAATATATACATGCTGGTTGTCATTCGAAGATGCGGCTGATACATACGACACAAATTCATTATGCAAATACATTTACGTATATTCATACTCTACGACTGACGGCGACTGATTTTAAAGGAGGAGGCAAAAGGCTGTTAAAATTTAAATTTTGTAAAAAGTAAATTTAGAACACAGTAATGTTATTTTTAATTTTGTGCAAATTAGTAGCCTGCAGTTTTCTGGCCACATTACATTTGAAAAAAGCCCAAAAGGTAAAGGTAAAGAACCTTTAGATTTGGCCTTCTAGCCGGGCAAAACGGAGAAACACACGTCTTAATTTGTATGTTTAAGACTGGATGGGGGGAATGTGAACGGCAAAATATTTTTAACACCCCTAATGGATGACCCTTTTATTGATTTTGGCATTTAAGAACACAAGCATATCGAATTTAAAATAAATTTCACGAAAACTTACAGAATAACAATATTTACTCTCTCTTGTATATCGCCAGAATTGATTTTTAATTAAAAATAAATCGTATATATTGCGTCTGTGGCAGGAAACAATATTATTTTATTTGTTTTTACTCTTTACAGCAGTCAATTCTGGAAGTACAACTCTAGAAACAAATACTTTTTCTTGAAACAAGAAATAAATGAAAAATTTTTTTTTCTCACAAGGTGGCCATTATGTGTGAAGAAAGTGAATAATTTTTTTTTTAAAAGATTATGTTTTAAATTGATTATATGTAATTAATTATCTACAAAGTTTGCCAAGCAATTTTCAAGATTAATTTGAAGTGGGCTTTTGCTATGGAGACACAAAACTTTTTTTCCCCAGGCCATTTCAAATTAGAAAAAACTCGCTAGAAAACAAATCCTCAAAACTTTTATTATTTTCTGGAAACTGTGCAAGCATAACAAAATTTTTTTTAATTTTTTTTCAATGATGTTTCATACTTTGCATTCATTTTTTTTTTCCTCTTTAAGTAAGTTGGTCTTAAAAATCTCAACTTGCGCCCTACTAACCGATTTAACTGTCTATGCTTTCTTTAAGCAAATTTAATACAATAATTTTATTTTATTATAATTTTAAAAAATATTGTGATAAAAAATTATTTTGATAAAAAATAGCTGTAATAAAAAATTAAAATAAAATTTTTTTGTGATTAAAAAATTTTATTGTGATAAAAACGATATCGTAGCAGAAAATTACAACTTATTGCAAGCGTTGCTTTATCGTGAGTCTTCTCTTTATAAAATAAGAAACTAAAATAATTAAAGTAGTCATCAGCTGACAAGTTTGTTGTAGAAAAAACAGTAATTTTTAATTTTTTCCGTAAGTATTATAAATAAAATAGAATTTTACTTTTTCGGCTTAAGGTTCAATTTTTTTAAATTTAATTTCTAAACATTTTTTGAAAAAAAAAAAAATTATTTACAAATGCATGCAGACGTTTTCCAAAGAAAATAAGAAAAATTAGACGCTGCCAAATCCATCATCAGAATTCTTCGCATCTATCTACCTTAAGTTGTGTGTATTATAAACATCATCTATTTAACCAACTAATTTTGTAAATAAGAATTTTAGGAATATTCATATCAATATTAATTTGGTTAGAGAAGTCGACACACAAACCAAAGTATTTCTTTACTGTTCTTCTTGTAATTTGTCCTGTGCATTTGTTTTTGCATTTGTATCAGCCATCGGATGATCACGAATTCATTCTTACTTGTTAACTTCACACATTCTGCCGGCGTCTAATTTTTCTTTTTTTTTCTGGAAAACGTCCGGATACATTTGTAAATAATTTTTCTTTCTAAAAAATGTTTAGAAATTAAATTGAAAAAAAGTTAACCTTCATCCGAAAAAGTAAAATTCTATTTAAAAAAAAGTAATCCCAACTCAAAGATGTGACATAAAAAAACCATAATAATTTTTTTTCAACGTTAAGAATCCTCTCATGAAAACGTTCTACAGTGTCGGTTCTTTGACTATAAAAAACCGGTTAATATATAAAACAGAATTTATACCTCATTATTAAAGGCTGCCATGTCTGTAACAAACTAATAAAACTAAAAGGATTTTTAAGATCTGAATTTACTGTGACCTTTGGAACAGACTTAATTATAAACAAGTAAAAGTGCTATATTCGGCTACGCCGAACCTCCTATAAAAAAGGCATATATTGCAGTGACAGAGAATTAAAAAAACAATATAAAAAAAATTAAAAACGATATAAAATTTTACATAAAAATGTCATCGGCTTTTAATGGGTTAACCATAAAAAATTAGTATTTCCTGAAAGACCTCTTCAAAAGCTTTTAAATCATACCCTATTGACAATCGAACATTTTATAAAAATTCAGAGGCCCATAACCAGGTAAATATGGGCGAGCGCCAATTTTTTCACTTGATGTTTTTTGCTCATTTTTTAATTCTCTGTCGATCCATATTTTTGTTTTTTTATCCATATTTTTGACGTACATTTTGTTCCATATGATATGAAAAAATTGGAGGCAGCCATGGTGTTAAGCTCACTGCCTTGAGGAACATGGACCGATCTTGCTAATTTTCAATAGCACCTGCTTCGAAACTACGTCTGATCGATTGACGTACAGACGGACAGTGCCAAATGCACTACAACGGCAATGCGGTTCAGTATACACGTATTGCAAAGATATGTTTGTGTGTTTAGTTTCGGTCATCTCCTTCTGGTTGTTCTGTGATTACATTTCTGAATGTAAATAGTAACAAATTTAAAGGCTCACTCTTTGTATAGGTATATTTCCCATCTAATATGTGTGTATGTATGTACGTATGTAAGTATAATGCGATGAATCTTTACACATAAACACATGCATAAAATACTAAAATCGCAAGTACTTGATGATGAGTATTTTATAAAATCGCGATTTGCTTTGAATTTCATGGCTGATCATGTCTTATTGTCGTTAAAGTTGTTCGAATTAATAATATTGTCTTTACAAGTACATACCTCCTCGTACGACGTTTGATGTTCGAGTACATAATGAAATCATTATTAATACAGATTGTGTTACTTTTCCCTAGCGTTACCGCAGAAATACAAGAGTAAATATTAAAATATAAATTTTTTATTGAAACTGTATAAGTCTGAATGAAAAGTAAAAAAACCCTCACAACTGCAATGAAAAAAATAAATAAATAAATAAAACTAAAGTCGAGCCACTACTGGCTGGTCACGAAAATGTGTGAAGCACTTTAATAATTTTAAATGCATGTTAACAATTATTAAATCTTTTTGTAAAACATTATCACATTTAGTATTTATGTTTGCACTCGTAGACAACAGATTTAAATATTATTTAAGAATAAAACCGGGGGAAAATACTGCAGCGATTATAGCAAACAGCAGCAATGATAAAAAATAATAAAATATTGCCTGAATTCATTTCTTTAAATTGCATTTATGCACGGACCCAAAAACAAACACACACACCACACACACATACACATACAAATAGCCATTGCCTAGCTCCAACAATAAATAGAACAATTTCGTGCAGCACTCTAAGCGTTTGAGTGTGCGCTGCCTTTATCCAGCATGGACAATATGCTGAAACAATTGCAACAGAAATAAAATATTTTTAGTTTCAGTTTTTACGTTTCCTTTTTTCTTATATTTTGATATATTTGACTGTTTTTTTTGTACTTTTTTTTTGTTTGTTTGCGTGGATGCCTTTTAGCGAAATAAGAGTGCACTTTATAATGTGTTATAACTTAAAAGTATTAATTCTTAAACTTAATTTATTTTATTAAAATTGTAACTCTGTAATGAATACAAAATGATATGGGAAGAGAATTGGAGTTATATTTCTTATCTGTAATTTTTTTCTAATTTACAAATTACGAATTTTATATGTACATACGTAAATATTTGCTGACAGGAGGCAGTAAGTTAAATGAATATAATGAATATTTATATATGTAAATAAATTTTTTAATGTATTTATGTATGTATGCGTACGTTAGTATTTTTTTATATACGTGTGTATGTATATACATATGTATGTGTGCGTGTATGTATGTATGTATGAATGTATGTAAGTATGTATTTATGTATCTATTTATGTATGCATGTTTGTATGTATGCATGTATGTATGAATGTATGCATGTATGTATGTATGTATGTATGTATGTATGTATGTATGAATGTATATATGTATGTATGTATTTATGTGTGTATGTATTTATTTATGAAAGTATGTATGTATGTATTTATGTATGTATGTATGTATGTATGTATTTATGTATCTATTTATGTATGCATGTTTGTATGTATGTATGTATGTATGTATGTATGTATGTATGTATGTATGTATGAATGTATATATGTATGTATGTATTTATGTATCTATGTATGTATGTATGAATGTATGTATGCATGTATGTATGTATGTGTGTATGTATTTATGAATGTATGTATGTATTTATGTATGTATGTATGTATGTATGTATGTATGTATGTGTGTATGTATGTGTGTATGTATGTATGTACGTATTAATGTATGTATGTATTTATGAATATTTATTTTAATGTGTGAATGAATATACGTATGTATTTATGAATGTATGGAGCTATGTATGTATGAATATATGTAGCGGTACTGTAGGGCACTTTATTAACTTGATCTTATCGCGTATCTTCTCTAAGCTACGTAGATCAGGTTAAGCTTCATATTATGGTCTGAAATTATTGCCCATTGATCTCTTCGAGATGTGTCATTTCCCAGCAAAGAAATGTAAAGAAGAGAAATAATTTGAATATATTTTCTCTTCCACTTTATCATGACAGGCGCAACGTTAAAATTCCAAATGATTCTGTTTATACTGAGAAATTAAGTCTGTAATCTCTCTCACAAAAGCCATCTTCTCTACCATTCGGCATTTCTGCAATCCTCTGTTGTGTTAAAAAACCGAAAAACCAAGCAACGCGGTACTTCATCTGTAACATGACGCCTTATACTTTTATCGATGTCGTAACTAAAGTTAAATCTCGAGGGTAAACTTTTACTATGGCCAGATTGACTGAAAGTATTGTGGAAAACAGAAAATATTTTCAGCATCAAGTTTATCACTGGTTGCCTTTGGAAAAATGGGCGTGGCACCATCCATAAAAAATCATGTATTTAAGAAAATAAAAAACAATAACCTTGGAATTTTGTGTGAGTAACTCAATTACCAGTACACATGGAGTTAAACTGTAAATGGTCGAGCTTGAAAAACACTAATAAATATTAATTAAGAGCCAGCAAAAGAGGATCAGTTAAATCTAGTTAAATAAATAAATGATATTTATTCTTTAGCTGGGCTTTTGATTAACGGTGAGGTGATCAACAAAATGTAAATACCTATAGACTGAAATGCACTTTCTGGTTCGCTACAACCTTCGTCAGCATTTTTCATATTTATTTACAAAGCAGTGTTAGCTTTTATTTCTTTGTAAGTCACTATTTATTTGCAAGGAATAATTATTATAACACTATTAACACACACTCAATTTTATTATCACAATTTATATATTTCTGGATATTCAACTCGATAAAAGTCTAAGAAGCCCTGCGCAAAAAAAACAGAACTACAAAAAATTGTCTATGAAACCTCATATCATATTTATTTTAATAATCAACTCTTAAAGTCTGTACTGCACATTTTCTATAAAAGAAAAAAAAAAAAATCATATATTCATATGCCTGCAAGCAATAGCACTTGTATAAACAGGGAAGGAGACTGCTCGCAATCAAATATGTATATAGAACGCTAACGAAACCAAGTGCAACTTTGATGCATAAATAGTATGAATTTGTGTGTGTGTTTTTTTTTTTGATAAACAAGAGTGCAAGAGAACGTGAACGTGGTTGGATGAATGTTTATTTAGTTTATCGTTCCTTGTTTTCCTCGTGCCTGTTTGTTTTATGCAAAGAATTCGAACATACTTAAATGTTCTTTAGTGCAGAGGTGTGTACAAGTGCAAGAATAGTGCAAATGATTTTTTTATTTGTTTGCTTGTTTGTTGATGTGTTTGTTTGTATTCATGAAAAAAAACATTCTTTTTTGTTTTTTATTGTTTTGTAATATAGTACCTGCCATTTTTGTCTAATTGTATTATTTTTTGTCCTTTAGTGTTTTACCTTTTTTCATTGTTGTGTTTACTGGGGAATAGTGCTTAACTGAGAGCAGTAGTAGAGTCAAGCTCAAATGCATATTATACACATTTGCCACAAAATAGGAAAGTCAAACACTAGAAAAGCAAAAGACCTGCTGCAGGAGGGAAAGGAAAAAAATGTCAACATCATTTGTGTTAACTTCTGTTCATTTCTAATTAACTCATTTATTGTGCGTACCATTCTTTTAGTTTATCAAAAGCACATGGTTTTAAAAAGCAAGCATCTTTCTTTTGTACTGTTAAAAACTTAAAAAGGTAGCAAACAGCCATCATCCTCACTTACACAAATTTGCAGGTTTTAAATAAAAATATTAATAATTTTCTTGTAAAAATGTTTGCTATACTTTACTAAGCAATTTTGCATTTTATGACTTAACCTACAGCTTATGAATGTTTAAGTGAATAAAAAATTAATGCATTAATAAACTTTAAAGGACTAGAAAATAATTAAAATTTAATTACATATTTTTTATACTTTTTTTTTTTTGTTGAACAGCTGCCACCACCACCATTAAAAATTGGCTGCAGTAGAAGTGTAATAAATCTTGACAAAGATTTTAATCATAACAAATACCAAGTACGGCCACAAAATTAAGTGCTTTAATTTAACAGATTTAATTAATACAATTGGCTAAAGTGAAACATTTGTGCAAATTCAAATGAGCATGTAACCCAGCAAAAGTTTAACAAGAAAAAATTTATTTTGAAAATTAAAGACTCTGATCATAATGAAAAATATATCAGAAGTGAGTCAAGCTTGTTTTTTGATATTTTTTAAATAGGAATTTGAAGATTAATTAAGCTTTTTTCGAAAAGTAAAAAAAACCTGGGGAGTTATTTTGTGTTTTGAGTTGCAAAAAAAAAAAAAAACTTTCGAATCAAAAGGTAGCTTCCAAACAAATTCGAATGATTATTTTTTCGAAGGGTAATACAGAGTGCTATCATTCATACGATCATGTAGAGTTTTTCAACCGATATAGTGTTGGTGAAATATAAAGTAAAACGAGAGCCAAGAAAGAGAATTCCCCAAGTGAAATTAACTCGAAAATAGTTGTTTAGTGTCATTGCTGTCAAGAAGTAAATTCATGGCCTCGGATTTCAGTAAGCTCTTGGAACTATTTTTTTGACTTCTTGGAAAGAGAAAAGGCAATAAAATGCGAGCTGAAGTTTAAAATGAATGATAAAAAACTTAATTAAAAAAAATATCGTGCTGTTTTTATCCCGATTAAATACATAAATCATGGTTGAAGGCACATCTTGCGGTAGCGAAATGGACTTGCTTTTACTCTCAATATTCACTATCGGTGATTTATTAATTTAATCCGAAAAAATATAGCACGCTATTTTTCAAAAACTAATTAATTTAATTTAATATTCCTGTGGTTAATTTTAATTAGATAAAAGACTTTTCAATTTATAATGGAGCTATTGCAGAGTGGCCAGATCAAATATCGGAATAAGAAGCGGTTTTTCAGCCATATTTTTCTAGAAGTTTGTCATTGTCTATTTAAAATGAAGTTATATTATTTCTGACTGAGCGTATAAAAGTTTTTAACCAGTTAGCATTACGTCAAAAAATTTTCTGTATAACTCATAGAGGCTTTAGGATTAGAGACACCGGTATTGATTTTTAAAGGTTAAAGCACGTCTTGATGGCCATTATCCCTACTTAGCTCTTCAGGAAATTTTCTCAACGTAATTCCTAAATTCACTTGATTTAATTTTAATTCAAAATATTTTTAATAACTGGATGCTATTGCACTATGGGAAATGAATTCACACAGATTTCGCACGTCCGTTCTTCTACAGTTTTTGTCTTACATAAAGTTAAAAAAAAAGTTTTCAAAAAAAGTTTCTTAAAAATGATAATAATTACTGCTTTTAGTACTAAAATATTCAAAAATAAAAGTACTAAATTTTTACAGCTTAAAACCATAACTACTGAGTATCTTTCAAAATCGTACGATTTATTCTTAAGAAAAGCAAGAGAAATTCTCTCCTTCTAAGAAAAATCGCCAGAAATAGTAAATTTAGGTGCCTAGCTGTTAAAAAATGCAGCTAAAAATACAACTCTGATTTTATGAAATTTTTTTAAATATTAGCAAATTGGATGGACCCCCACATTTTGGACAGATAAACGACAATTCAATATAAAAAGGCTGGATCTCTACGAATGATAATGGTTGACATGAAATTTAAAATAATTACGATTCAAAAATTTTGTATTTTGCCCAGTCACTGAAATGGTTTTGCCACTATAAATTTCACTTGTTTTGGCCAGATCTGGCAACCCAATACGTTACAACACAAATGAAGGAAAGTTCATATCTGGCCTGAATTTTCAAACATTTTTTACAGGCCAACTGAGAAAAAATACCCAGCAGGAAATGAGTGAAGGAAACTTATACATACACAATTATCGACTAACACATTTGCAATAATTTTATACTGAAACAGCGTTGCGTTGTATGGCTTTTCGTATTAAATTCAAATGAATTTTTTTTTGTTAATTATATCTAAGTTTTTACTCAAACTTGATTAGCAAAGTTCAAAATATAGCGTTTGAAAAGTTTTGTAATTAAATCTGTTTCAAAAATCAAGCAAAATTTTTATTAATTTTTTGTAAAAAAAGTCACTGGTAACGCTGTTTGCTACAGACTTCACACGTATGCAAATGTTTACATCAAGTTTTTTTATTTTTCCTTCAAAAATGTGATAGATATGTGATAGATGGATATTTCCATCATCAGTGATTGTCATGGTCAAATGATGGCCACTGTTCTTGTGGGGTATGGTAAAAAAGTTCGTGACTCAAAGAGATCTCGAAATAATTTTATCTTTAATATTTAAAAAAAAGAGGTCAGAGTTTAGCCAAAAATTCATTAAAAATTTAAAAATTTAAATACATTTTTATAAGAGAAAATAAATAAATCATAGAGGTAATTGTGTGCAGCCATTAAAGTTTTTTTTGTTTTGTTTTTAAATTAAAAACTGTTTAAAGTTTTGGCGCACTGAGTTAATTCAGTAAGAATATGTTAAATTGCTTTTTTAATAATTATCTGATTATAAAAATTTATTAAACTTTATGTTTAATTAATGAATTTTTTAATTAAATATGTAATTAAGTCAAACAAAAATTTAATTAAAATTCAATCTGAAAACATTATTTTTACACTTTTAATTCTTTTACTTAACTAATTTCAAAAAGCGTAAAGCTTCCGATTTTAAGTTTAACTGCAGGAAACAAGACGTCGTTGGTTAAAAAATTTTCTCAATATCTAACGCAAGGCGATGGTCACCTTAAAACTATAGTCAGAGCAAACTAAGTTTGCTAGGATATCATTCCATCCAACAAGTACAATTACAACAAACTATTAAAATAGCAAGTGCTACTTTTGCTGCTCTAGAATTGTTATTGCTCTCATGTGTATGAAAGTAGGTATTATGCATTTGAGAACATTATGAATTTTAAAATAGTTTAAATAAAATCAAGCAAAATAATATAACATGTACGGGCAAGATCATACATGTCCCTTTAATAAAAATTACAAATGAAATTATAATTTGAATGTCAAATGTAGCAATAAATTAAAAAGGTAAAACCTCTCAAAGATAAAAAACAGTCTTAAAAACTTATTATTGGCAAGAAAGAAAATAGTTGAAATGAAAAAGCTGCAAGTAAAGTTAGTGGCAATGAAACTATTTTCCCCACTTTTTGAAATAACAAAAAGTACTTGAAGGCTTGCAAGGTCGTATTATAAAAATTAAATTTAAATCAGTTTTAAATGCCCATAAATTTTAGTTAAGTTTTTTTTAATAATTTCAAATAAATTATTAAGAAATGAGTTAAGAATTGCTTTAAGCCAAAATTGCAATTTAGATGTAAGATTAAAGTAAAATGTGAATATAGTAATAATAAATTAAATTATTAATTGGAAAAGTATTACTTGTAAGAACTGATAATATGTAGCATTAAAAACTACAAAGTTATTTCACTAACAAAATAATATTTTTACGTTTTTAGCTTCGTTAACCGTAGGGGCTGTTTTTTTTGCGAATACCAGAATATCAATTTTTATTTCGCTTTCTAAGACTCTTTAAATATTACGTTCTTTTTATATTCCTTGCTTTCTGCCTGTGAATAGGTTGATACTCACAAAATATTTCTCTCTCACACGACTTTAGCCATACTCCTCAAATTACTCTGTGACTCCGACGAGACTCATCTACTAAAACTACTTTTGGGACAATCTTTAATTTTAAACATTTTCTAATTTCATGAAGAAATAAAAATATATATTTTTTTTTGGAGACTCTAGTCTAAAGTCTTATTTGACAAACATGTGCCCTTAATCAGCACTGCCATTCAAACTACAATAGTCTGCCGGTTCAACTCGACTTGAATTTATTATATCTTGTTTACCTCACAAACCGTGTTCTTTTACCATGTCAAGAACGACTGGCTAGAACTTTTGTGTTGTTACTATAGCTCCGTCGACATTCGATTTGAATTTTCCTGCACTGAAAAATGACAGGAAAGACCTCAGCAGGAAATGTTCGGCTAAAAAACAAATTCTATCTGTAATGCATAATCCGATTCACTGGCCAATCGACTAAAATGGTTGAGCTCTTAATAAAACGCGTGTTGTACTTGAAAACATGATGATATTGGGTACAAGTTCCCCTATCGCATTAGTTCTCCTATCGCATCGATAAAACACCGAAAAGCAACCAACATTGCGTCAAAGTTCAAGAAAGCTAATACATTACGTAATCAATATTAATGTCGGTAGCTGGCTGCGAAGCTCTAACCCGACGGTGGTCTTACCACTGAGTAAAATCCAAAGCGTCGACTAGCGCCCTCTGCTAGGCGTAGCCAACAGAGTTGCAATTTTAAGAACATGGCTTGCAGGACCATTTCCTTCCCTTGCTTGAGGGTTGGAGACTTTTCAACTCCTCTGTTGAATATGCAACAGCACATTCGTTTAGCACCACACCTTCCCTGCGGACACTAAACTTTAACCGACAGCCACCACGTGTACCCCGAAGGGATCTCACCAATAACCGGCTACATAGATGGGCGGCTCTATGTATGGGCCACCGGTTCCCGTGGCGCCAGTATTTTAAGGACACTGGTAAGACCTTCGACAATGACCCACGTCTTGTCTATCCAGATTCAGTGCCTGCACACCGGGGGACTGGTTCCCCTAAAAAGCTAATACAGTGGGATACCCTACTCTCAACTATAAGCGTCTTGATTTCTCCTGTATGCGGACGATTAATTCCAAAACAAAGTTTGAAGCACCCCGCCTATGAGTTGTGTTTCATTCACGGCCGGTTTGAATTACGAAGTTCATTTGCTGGAGTCTTCAACAACTTTTTTGCCGTAGCTTCATAATAATTGATTTCTTTTGCGATTTTAATTTTTCATTAATTTTTTAATATACATACGCCTGCTTTTCTACTGTACAGGCATCTCCGCCAACTTATCATGCGCAGAACAAAAATAAACTTTTTTTCTTCTCAACTCAAGGCTCTGTTGGGACTTGAACTTACGATCTTCTGTTTAAAAACATTTATTTAAAAACATAATGGAAAAGTCTACCAATGCCGCAATATTTTTAACTCTAAGTCCTTATTTTATTTAAGCTCGAGTTCATATTTTTTTTAATTGGCCAGCACTTTAGGGAAGGTCCTCGCTCTTGAAATAAATATTGCTAGAGCTAGCAGATTAGAGAAAGATGATAGAGGCAGATGTGTATATGGAATTCAATTTAACTGTAATGATTTGTGTGATCAATTCGCCAATCGACCTTCATGGTCATGAGCTCTAGTGAAAAACACGGCCAAATCCAATCTTTTTTTTTTATATGAATTTGTGTCCAACAATTAGTGCAATAATAAAACAGCATCTGCTCTGATGTGAAATAAAGAGCATGAAAAAGAAATACAAATAAAATTGCTTTCGTGGCCAAACCAATGATTGGCAGGAATCAAGAACAAATATTTATGTGAAGATTTATAAAGGGAACATGCAAAAAACTTTGGCTTGTCAAATAAAATGGTTTAGCAGATGATGATTACAAAGTACATAATTTAATGTCGATAGGTGCGAAGATTTCTGATAACCAATGTAGTGACCCAGAAGATGCTTGCTGGTGTTTAATTTCTGTTTTGTTTAAAATTTATCGTAAAAATTTTTAAATATTTTTTTTTTAATAAATTAAGAAAATAAAAATGTACGTGAACTTAAGCCGATCGAAATTATTTGTTGTGATAATAAAATACTTTGAGCAATGATTTAAAAAAATTAAAAAATTATGAGAAAAAATTCCAAAGTTATATTAACTGTTAGCGAACACTTAGTGCCTCTTCAGCGAAGCCTAAAACGTTCTACAGTAAAACTTAATCTTTAGTACTACTCTGCTTTATGTAAATAATATGTCTCCTCTCAAACTGGTAGCATTTTATTTTGCTCCACTGTGCTGTATAAAAACGGATTAAATTTTAATATTTTAAAACCAACTTTTCTTTCAAAGCTTAAATGATTAGACAGAATTTTTTTAAATAAAGTAAATCTGTATCATGTCTACTTACATAAGTGTTTGTAAATTTGGGTGGGTATTGCATTTTAAGTTTAAAATTTATATTTTGTATCAGTAAATTGTTAGCTGAAATATGAATTTAGAAAATTGCATTTTACTTAAAAGCAACTTTGGGGCTTAATTTAAAATATTTGAAAGAGTCTTTGTAATGATTATGACTCTTATAAAAAATATTTTTTAAATCCTTAATCGTTATTAAATGGCAATAATATTGAAAATACGGCTTGTGATGGGAGGACGAGGAGGAGGAGAATACATATTTCATACTTTCTTTCCTATTCGTACAAATGTAATACCTGTGAAGTCTCATAAAATATTCTTATAGTTTGATTATTTGTGCTCTAAATAACAAAATTTATTTTGTTTGGACTTTAGTAGATTTTACCAAAACCAAATAAATGTGTGTTTTGTTAAAGCACAAAAAAAACAACACAAAATTGTCACATTCAATTGAAAACTAAAGTTCTATTTTATTGGGGATTTAGAGCACAAGCTGCCAGCAGTGATATAAAAAGAAGTTAATGCACAAATATTGTAATAAAATAAATATAAAAATAAATGATTGCAAGTAAAAATTATTACTTCAGCTTGAAAATATTTTATTTGTCATGAGGATTAAGTTTTATATTGAGATGTTTGATAAGAAGTCAAAGGAGTTCAGTTGCTTTTAAACGAAGCAAAATTCTGTTTTAATTATTTGTTAATTCTAGTAATAATTGTTTTGTTCTATTGTCTGTTATAATTGTTATTCTACTAGTTCTATTTTTATTTTTTTACTAATAAAACTCCTGAGAAAAGCAAGTGGAGTTTAAATTAAAAAGTTTGTTAAGAGATTGGAACCTTTTCTGTTTAAATAAATTATTCGTATGCCAATTGGAATTTAACTCTTTCATACTTGTACATACATGTCTGTGCTTTTTTATCTTAATAGCAAATGTTCTCTTACGGCAAATTTTTCTTTTCCCTTCTGTTGTTGTTGTTGCCAAGAAGTGCAATACTCGAATCTCTACTACAAAAACATCATCAGCTACCGACTTTAAAAAAGATTGGTATTGTTTAAAAATTGTGTCTGGCTGTGTCATATATTTGCGTGTAATTTTATGATGTATTTTTTATATGTATCCCAGCGAATATTTTTTGGAGATCTTTAAGATTTCCTTTAATAGTGATTATTAACTTTAAATCAAAAAGAAGCTTTTGATTGATCGTTAGAAGTATTAAAATTCAATGCGAGGCTTGGTGGAACAAGGATATTTTTCATGTCACAAAAGTAGCATTAAAGTGCCTAGGATTTCTAAAACAGTATAAGAAATACTTCACTCCATCTGATCTCCTGGCTATTTATGTCACTTTTAACAGCTGTTGCCCGTAAAAAATTATGTTTTTCAGGAAGAAGTTTCCTGACTTCTTCAGACGACTTTTCGTTATAGAAACAATAAAACAGTGAAACACATCCCACGTTGCATCATTGCTACAGTGAGTGAATAGACTGTCACCGATGAGTTTCTTAGCTTTCACTTCTCACGCGGTCGATTGACGCCAAATTAGTCTGGTTGTAAATGAATTCCTTTGGCCGCAATTAAGTTGGACAGAGTTTTTAAAATTTTAAACAAAAAGGAATAAATTTGTTTTCAACGATAACAACCGTCGAAATGTTCATTGGGATATTTGTGGACATTGTTAATGTGATTGAGTAGTTTCATAAAGTGTATGATGCACCGATTTTGTCTCCATTAAATTTTCACGTTCACAAACCTTTATAGACTGTAGTGTAATAAAAGTCTTAACTTACGTTTATTTCTTTTAATTGTGTTTTGGACAATCGGTAAAGTGGAAGATGGAATTGTTGAGAGGAGAGGATTTATTATTAATCGATTTTAAAATAAATTGGACATTTGGTTAAGCAAATTTGTTTTTCTAACAAAAGCATTAGAAAAGAGAAAAAATAAATAATAAAAAATTTAATTAATATTTTAATTGCTTTTATTAATGTGGTTGTTAAGTTTAGTTTTTAATCGTATGAAAGTTTTTTTAACAAAAAAATTATTTTAGTTTACGAATTTCGTTTTGAAATTTCCTATATATTTAATTCTGACCAGGTGCTTGTTAAAACAACCTTAAAAATTCCATTTATATATACTGACGTGACAAAGTCTTGGGAAAAAAAAGAAAAGCAGGATTTAAATTAGATTAGATTAGATCCGACTGAATGAATTAATCCTTTTTATATCTGACTGTCCAGAAAATCCACTTTCGTCGTTAGTAGGCAGAAAGAATTTTTTTAAATTTCAATTAAATTTTTAATTGACTCAATTAAGTTTTTATTTACTCAATTAAATATTTAATTGAAAAAAAATTTTTCTAATAAAATAATTATTCAAATCCATCATTTTTTTTTAATTAAAAAGTTCATTAAATCAATGTCATATTTAATTAAAATATATGAAAACAATTTTTTAATTAAATATATTATTGAATTAATTAAAAATTTAATCAAAATCATTTAAAATTTAATTGAGTTAATTAAAAATTTAATTGAATTAATTAAATAAAAATTTCAATCTGAAAAGCAATGGTTTAATTCCCGATCAGAATAGCTACTAGTGATAAATTTTAAAAGTTCCAAAGGTTTGCTTATTTCAGAAAAAAGCCGATGCCACAACCTAAAATATTTAAATAATTTAAAATTCCTCTTTTACGGTCTCGATACTTACTGGTCACTGTCTAATCGGCAGGCATGCTGAAAGACTCGGTTTGACCTTTAATGATTTCGGGCACAGCTGTGGCTCGGAGGATGAGGAAGAGACCGTAATGCACCTCCTGTGCCATTTCCCATCCCTGGCTCGAAGAAGATTAAGAATTCTAGGCTCTCCTTTCTTCGGAACATTTAGGGAGCTATCATCTCACTCTATAGGGGACATAGCGAAGTTCATCCGGGAATCCTCATGGTTCTCGGCTGGGTAAGGAGAGTCTCGTCGTCTTCCTTGTGGTATCACAACGGGCCATTCGATTGTGCTCAAGTGAGTTTCGTCGTGAGAGGCTGCCACTCCTAACTAACTTCCTCTTTTAAGAAACACTTTTTATACTGCACTCGTCTGTATGCATTTTTACCAATTGAACACGATGACAAATTAAACAAATTGTTTTAATTTAAACAAAGGAGAAAATGGTTATTTGTATGCAAAACTGTGTAATCCTTAGCTTGGATATTTTTCTGTTGTCCTCTATCAACTGATTGAAAAAGGAAATTTTATGTGTATAAATACATTTGTGTGCTTGTGAATGTGGTTGTAGAAATTGTGTTTGTAGTGCCACAGATTCGTGCCAGAATAAAAGAGTTAAAAAAAGAAAATGGAAAAATGTATTAAAAATATTTTGTCTTTTTTTTGTGTTCTTATTTTGTAGGGTTTTTTTTGTTGTTATTGTCATAGTAGTAGTTGTTGTTGTTTCTGTTGCAACGGTTGTTGTTAACGTTCAAAATATTTTAAACAATATTGTTGATGCACTTTACAATGTTTGAATGGAAGGGAAAACTGAAAACGGAAATACAATGATGTCTAGGAAATATAGATAACAGCCAGTTGTTTTCATGTTTTTGTTTTTTATTTTAAAAAACCGCATACATACACAAAAACACACATACATACTAACGCATTGTCAGACAGTTAGTCAGTTAGGAATGTTGTTGTTGCTGCTGTAGTGGCCCAAAGTGATGAGTTAAAATTTTCTAGGACAGTAGAAAAAAGTCATATACATGATTTCTTGTCTGCCATTAAAAGACAAAAGTATTGGTGTGTATGAGTATGTGTGTCAAACTATTTGATTGTTTGTCTTATCTCGTTGACTTGTTCGTGCGAGTTGTAAAAACCAATTTATTATTCAAACTGAATTTTTAATTGAGTATGAGGCTGAACATGTGTAGTGTCATGATAAAAGGAAAACATAAGTTCTTGTTAAGAAATAAAATGGATTTTAGAAAATTACTCTGACCCATTGTCGTGTTTTTTTTTTTTATAAAAAGTGTGTGACATCACATTGATAGTAAAATCAGAAAAACAAGCTGTTAGGATGTATAGTTTTTTTCATGCCTTTTTAATGAATGAATTTACAGTTTTTTGTTTAATAAAAGTAAAAAAAAACTTATCTAACAAGAGTTTCATTTTAAGATGTTAAAATTGCATAATTTTATTCAACCTTTTTAAGGCCCTTTAGTTTTTGTTAAATCATCGCTTTAAAAGAATTATAGTAAACGTTTGTTTTAAATGTATTTTATATGATGTCGTTGTAGCTTGTTCTAAAAATTGATAGGTTGAAGTCATTTTTAATTTCCAAATAAACATTAGAATTGGTTTTAAAATTAAATATTTAAATTAAAGTTTTTCTTAACAAAAGTATCTACTACAAAGGTTTTATGATATCAACACCCATGTTATTGAAGCCAAAGTACTTTTTTTTTACAAAAACAAAAAATGTACTTTTTTTTAATAATATTTTTTTCCAAAAATATACATACTGTAAAAGGTTTTATAATATTAAAATATTTTCTTGCAAACCACCTTTTTACCAAAAAATAAAATTTTTACAAAAACGTTCTTTTGTTTTTTTTTTCAACCATAAAAGTACTTTTGGCATAAAAACTATTTTGCAAATGCTTGACACCTCTTATCTCAGCAATTTTTTGCTCGGTTATGATAATTTTTATAATTTTTGAAAAAAGTATTTTTTTAAACAATAACCCATTAATCACAAAAGGTACTTTTTACAATAATATAAACAAATGTGCTTTTTGATTAAAAATTTTCGTGTTATAAAACGTTTTATGATATTAAAACCATTTTTGTTAAAACCAACCCTTTTATCAAAGAAGTGTTACATATTTAAAAAAAAGAATTTTTGGCATAAAAATTCTCATCTCAGTAATTTTTGAACAGTTTTAATAATTTTAATAATTTTAGAGAAAAAAAAACTTTTATATGATTAAAAACCTTCTTCAAAATAGATACTTTATGCAATAATTTTTTTTCAAAAATGTACTTTTTGGTTAAAAATGTACGTATTGTAAGAGGTTTTATAATTCTAAAACCATTTTTGTTGAAAACCACCTTTTTATCAAAAAGGTACTTTTTTTATAAAAAGTACTTTTGTCATAAAAATCCATTTTCAACAGTTCGACACCTCATAATTGAGCCTTTATTGGATATTTTTGATAATTTTCGAAAAAAGTACTTTATTTTACAAAAAAACCCAAAACACAAAAAAAAAACACAAAAGGTACTTTATACAATAATATTTTTTTCAAAAATATACTTTTAAATTATAAATGTACGTATTGTAAAAGTTTTAATGATTTTAAAACTATTTTTGTTGAAAAAAGCCTTGTTATCAAAAATGGTACTTTATTTTATAAGAAGTACTTTTGTCATATAAATTTCTTTTCAAACGTTTGACACCTCAAATTTCAGCAACTTTTGGCTCTGCTTTGATAATTTTCGAAAAAAGTACTTTAATTTTACAAAAAACATTCTTATCACAAAAAGTACTATATACAACAATATTTTTTTTTCAAAAATTTACTTTTTGATTAAAAATTTAAAGATTTTAAAAACCTTTTTTGTTGAAAACAACCTTTTTATCAAAAAAGGTACTTTCTCTTATATATAAGCACTTTTGGCATAAAAATCCCTTTTCAATTGTTTGACACCACATAATCAGCATTTTTTGGCTCGATTTTGATAATATGTATAATATTCGAAAAAGTACTTTTATTTTACAAAAAACCTTTTTATGACAAAAGGTACTTTTTACAATAATTTTTTTCTACGATATTATTGTTGATTAAAAATTTACGTGTTATAAAAGGTTTTACGATATTAAAACCATTTTTGTTAAAAACAACCTTTTTAACAAAAAAACCCCTCTTTTTCAAAGTTTTGACACCTCATATTTCAACAATTTTTGGTTTTGTTTTGATAATTTTCGAAAAAAGTACTTTTGTCTTACAAAAAATCTTTTATTAAAAAAGGTACTTTATGCGATAATTTTCTTTTTTAAATGTAATTTTGATTAAATATGTACGCATTGTACAAGGTTTTATAATTCTAAAACCATTTTTGTTGAAAACAATCTTTTAATCAAGAATGGTACTAAAAAAGTACTTTTGTCATAAAAGTCCCTTTTCGAACGCTTGCCACCTTTAATCTCAGCAATTTTTAGCTCGATTATGATTAGTTTTAATAATTTTCGAAAAAAGTACTTTTTTTACAAAAAACCTTTTTATGATAAGGTACTTTCTACAATAATATTTTATTTCCAAAAATGTACTTTTTGATTAAAAATCTACGTATTGTTAAAGGTTTTATAATTCTAAAGCCTATTTTGTTGAAAACAACCTTTTTAACAAAACAGGTACTTTTGTAAAAAAGTACTTTTGACATAAGAATACTTTTTCAAATGTTTGACACTTTATATCTTAGCAATTTTTGGCTCTATTTTAATATTATTTATAATTTTTAAAAATTCTCTACACCTCTGTAAGTTATTTGGGTTCATTTGAGTCATTTTAATACATAGACGTAAGGTAAGAAAAGTGACAAACGCACTGAAAAAGAACAAAAAAAAAAAAAAAATAAAAAATAATAAAAAATAAAAATAAAACAATATTCCAAAATGAAATAAAAACATGTTCGAAAACTTAAAATTTTTTTTGTTGAATAAAAGAAGAAAAAAACCATACATTTTGATCGAAATGCTTTTAGTTACGCAGTTACCATTCCAATTGACTTTTATTTAAAGATGCTCTTCAATTTAAATTATTTGTTCACTTTCTGAAGAGGTAATTTGCGAAATTAAAACCCCTTTCAATCAGAATTGAGTTCCATGACATGCATGAATAAAAAAATAAGTTCAAATTTATTTTATCTTTATTTTTATTACAGATACGTTTTATAATGAAAACTAAAATGACTGTGTTGAATAACGTATGATAAATTTCTCCTTTATCGATAGAGGTGTTTATCATTCATCATTTAAGACTGGACCATAAAACTTCTCTGCCTTTCTCTCTGTTCGTTTTGCACTCTCTTCTGTCACCAATTGCCAATCGCACAATCACACCAACAACTCGAAACGATTTTAACAATCGTAAAATAAACAATGAAATTGTATGCCACATGCCAATATAAATGTGGTGACAACAAACAGATAAACTGCAATTACAATTGTCGTTTAGGCCATGGTATAATGGCCACTGGTTGTGGTGACTACCCTGACTACACAACGAACTCACCATCACCAACATCCCTTCAAAGTAGTTGTCCCCAATTGCATCAGTATCGTAGTTTGCCCAGAAATCACTTTAGCACATTAAGAAGACAACAACAAAACCAACAACAACTGCAGCAATTACAACAACAACCGCAGCACAATTACCAGCTACTTAAACAACCCAATTGTGGCCAATATACTTCCAGAACAAATTCCGAACAGGAACTAAGAAGATCAGCTTTAATCAAAAGCACAAATAGTAAAAATAAGAATTTAATTTTATGCAACAAATGTGCAGTGTGACGAAGGTATAATCTCAGTTGTGAACATCCGCCACAAGTTCCCAGCAGGCACACAAAACCCATTACAAGTGATTTCTCTAAAATACAAAATTCCCTTAGCGAACAATCTGAAGCGGAAATTACACTACCAGCGCCACCTGGATTTCGGGACATTTCAATTGCCACGCCTGCCGCCTTAACGACTCAAAAAATTTTATGTGAAAATTGTCGTTACAACGATCAGCCAATTGTTTGGTGGGTGTCGTGTCCGAGTTTGGCCTATAAACAAGGCTCCACACAAAGTCTCAAAGAATATACAACAAAGATTTCACAACAACAACAACAACAACAACAACGACTGAACAACATTAACCAAATTCAAAACGTCAACGAATTTGTAACACCTCACAGCACACTGGACAGTTACAGATCTCAGGCATCATCAAACATGTTAAAAAGTTCCATAGCAAAATCGAATGTTCCAGTAACAACAATTGCGTTAAGTGGCATAAGCACAGCAGCACCAACAACACAGGCTAATTTGACAAATCAAGCGTATAAATTTAATACGTCTGTAACAAATGCAACACCATCGCCACCACCACCACCCCTAATGAGAGCACATCACAATCGTTCAATTACAGCATTGCAGTCATTAGATTTGTATGATAATTATGGCGCATCGACACATGTTCCTTCCTACGGCTTTAATACAATGACATGCAGGCGTCATACTAAGCCACAGCAGCAGCAGCAGCAGCAACAACAACTACAGAGACAGCAACCACTACAGCATCAACATTATTTACATCAACAGCCACAACAAACACACTCCACCCAACAGCAGCATATTCATCAATACCCACAGCATGACCAACAACAACAACAACATCAGCATCAACACCAACACCAACAGCAATATAATTGTTGTAGTTCCTACAATATAGACCATCATAAGATGCAAATGCCTTCTGACTGCATGTGTGGCAAACTCTACCATCAACAGGTGCGACCTCAAGAAACTTTAGCGCCACCTCCACCACCCCCAGCACCAGCACCGCTGCATGCTGGCAATCGTAGTTGCAATCACAGCTTTTGCTATGGTGAGATATTTTGGGGTTTTTTTAGTTAATTTATTTTTTTTGCATTAAAATAAAAAAATTTTATTTTCACTTTTAGCTCCAGATTCTTATGTTCATCAGTATGAGGAACAGGATTCTGGTTTTCCTGGCTTGCGTGATCAAGAATTTTATCTGTTGCATCGTAATATTCCTGCCTTAAGACGAACTGGTGTCGATACTATTGGTATACGTCAGCATTTTTATCCGGACGGTGGTTGGGGCTGGATAATATGCGGGATGTCCTTTTTAGTTCATATCCTAACGACTGGCTTGCAATTGTCATATGGTCTGACACTATTCTATGCCGTTCAGCACATACGAAATGCTAATGGAAATGGTAAGTTTAAAGAGGACAAATGATTATTTGTGAGTAGTGTGTGCGTGTGTGTTTTAGAAGAAGCAACATGTGGCTTTTGTTGCTCCCTTGCGCAATAACTGTTTTCACAATCCTCTGTAAGGAATACTGAGTTCTTGGTCGTTGGTATTATTTAGTTTTAACTTTGTAACATTCAAACGATATCCTACCTCAAGTTACCCATTTTTTTATTACAGCAGCCAAGCGTAAAGCTGCTTAAGAATCGTACGGTTGTCCGATATTTCTCCCCTCTCCCCTAAAATCGAATATGAAATCCCTGAAATTATGCTTTTTATACCCATCACCAAAAAAGTAGAAAAAGGGCATATCGACATACGTCATTCCATTTGATAGAGACTAAGATTATACTTTCAAGTGCCTTGTTAAAAAATTATATAATAAAATTTATGTGAAATAAAAAACTAATGTTGCTGAAGTTGTTTATTTCTTATTCATTTGCGAAGTTTTGAAATGTTTCTAACTTTATGTTTATATGCACCAAAATGTTTCTGGCAACAAAAATAAAATGTAGTGTTTATCTTGCATTTTGAAAGAATTTAACGTTTTATTGTTTTCACGTATACTACATTATTTTAGAAATGTAAGCAAAAGTCATATGATTAGCTGTTGTTTGAAAAATTGCGCCTCTTTGCTTTATGTTGCCAGAAACATTTCATATGTTTTTTACAGTAAAAACAGAGTGCTACTTCTGCAACATATTTTCCTGTCTTTTTCATGCAAATTTTTTATGATTGTTGTTTAACAGCAAATTATCAAATTAAAAAAATTTATAATTTGCTTAACACATTTTGCGAATTTAAATAGAGTCCCGAACCCCAAAAACACTTTTAAATAAAGTTTATACCTAAAATATATTTTTGAAATATATTACAGAATGGTTGGGAGCACTGAGTTGGTCGATATCAATTTTGATTTCTCCCTTTGTGGAAACAATATGTCGAAGGAAATCAACTCGACTGATGGCTGTGGTAGGTGGTTTAATACTTTCCTTGGGCATACTTTTCACTTCATTTGCCAACGAGGTAGATCAGATTATATTCAGTTACGGTAAGTTATAAGATTTTATATGCAAGAAAAAAAATTATGTTGATAAATTTTGTAGGTTTTGTCTTTGGTATTGGTGTTGCGATGGTGCGTGAAACTTCAACCATAATGCTGGGGAATTATTTTAAGAAAAGAAGACTTTTTGTAGAAATGGTAGCGATGTCGGGTGAAGGTGTGGGTATAGCTTTATTTTCAGTTCTATTGAAAGAAGGAGTGGGGTAAGTATACAGTGATCATTTCTATGCCCTTCTTTTCAGTATAAAAGTTTAATTTTTTGTTTAATTTCTCTTCAAATTGCTATTAGATTTATTTTAGGTTTTAGAAAGTATAATTGATTGTATAGTTTTAAGTCGGTGCTAAGATTTTTTATAATCAGCTAAAGTAAAAGATTTTTATTTATTTAAAACAATTTTAAAACAAACTACAAACTGTTATGCACATGAACAAAAACCATAGCATACTTTCAGGCTTGAAAAAAATATTTCCGTGAATAAAAACTTGTACCGTAACGTTTTTTATACCCTTCATTACAGGTGGGAATAGTATAAATCAAAGTTTGTCACTCCGTTTGCAATTTTAATATTGTACATATTGTCAGTTTTTATACACAGCGATGTCTGTCAGTCCGTCCAATTTCGGGTTTAAATCAACTAAATCAAGATGAGATAGAGAAAATTTATATACGCCAATCGATCAGAAAGACGAAAATTTTGCTATTGAAAATCAGCAAGATTGGTTCATGTGGAGTAACTACAATATCTCTTTTGGCATTATTTGAAAGCGCTTGAAGAGATCTTTCAGGAAATACTTAAATAAAAAAAAATGCTTTATTCATTAAGAGCCGAAATATAATTTTTTTAAACCACAAAAATTAACAAATCGAGAGTATAAGCGTCTAAGGAATTAAATAAAAATATTACACAGCAAAAAAATAGCTGTCCGATGGTAGAAAAGGCAACAAGGTAGAGAAGTGAATAAGTGTGTGTTCAACTTATACACGAATAGTTTTGTATTATGGGTCACTCTTCCATTAAATTTTAGGTTTTTACTTTATTGTTGTTTGTAACTTTTTCCACATTTTCTTTACTTAATATGAGGGTGAAGGGCTTGCAAACTCCTGAATATTTAAATGCCGTCCTCTTGTTTCTACGTAAATAATTTTTTTCCTTTACATTTCTTTAGGAAAATGGGTTGGCGTTGTGGTTTACAAATTGTGGCGGCCTTAAGTTCTATAAGCTTTTTTGTAGGTCTTCTATATAGACCAGCATCTTTGTATCATCCCCAACGAAGAGCCATTCAACATTTAAAAAATCAAAGAAAAAAGGTAATTTGAAATTTTTCACATATTTGTTTTCTTTTAGTTTTTAAATTATTTTAAAAATAAAATCGAAATTAATAATTTTTTTTTAAATTAGTTGAGAGATCATAAAAACAACAATCCACCTGCCGAGCCGAATATTTTTAAGAAATTATTACAAGACATATCAAATTTAAAATCGGGCACAACCAAAATATTGCTATTAACCTCTGCTGTGGCCGCTTTAGGAATTTATACACCCATGTTTACTATGGTAAAGCAATTTAAAAACTCAGTAAAAGATTTTAAATAAATTTAATTTTTGTTTTTGCATTTGAATTCAAGTCCTTAAATGCAGCCAAAGAAGGTTCTGATGTTCAGGAATTGGTGCTGTTGCAGACAATGTTAGGCATGTCTACGACCTTGGGGGTGGTTTTGGCGGGAGTCTTAATAAGAAGACCTTTTGTTGTACATAATTTTGTATTGTCAACGCCCATAATATCACAGGTAAATTTTTTGGCGTTTTTTGTAAAAATATTTTTTTTTCATGGAATTTTTTTTTTTTAGTTTTTCCTTTCCTCGGTGGCTCTTTCAATACTCTTCATGTCTTTTGTAATGGGCTATAGAGGCCTTTGTATTTTGTCGGGCATATATGGTGTGGGTTTTGGTGGCTTTCGTTTTTCATTGAAAATGCTGGCCTTGGAAAGAGTCAAGTTGAAATTTTCAAAAACTTGGTCTTTCGTTAAGGGAATTGAAGCAATACCGGTGCTGATAAGTGTACCTCTAACCATTTTCCTCAACGATTATTCTTTAAAATATGGCAGAGCAGGCTATTATATATGCTCAGCTGCTGCAGCTATAGCTGCTATTATAATATTCTTTATAGGTTACTCACAATACACCCACAATCCCTCACAACGTTCAAATATGAATGGTGCTGTTGTGCCCACAACACCACGTATGCGTTCCATGTCTACACAATATGTGAGACATAAATATCAGCCTGCCTTTACGGTGGACTATTCCAAAGTAAATGGCTGTGATTATCCAGCCCCGGATCTAATAAATCGTAGTTGTATTAGTTTAAATCAATTGGGTGCCAGTTCTTCTTGCATGTGTGAAGCCATGAGATCTGTGTGTAGTTGCCATCAGCATTTGTCTCACCATCATGCAACTCCTACTCAGTCTAGAAGACATTTTATGACTGAAGCTAGTCGTACTGCAGGCATGGGGGCTTTACATGCTGCTGAAGTAGGTCACATTCATGATCATGATCATGATCATCATTATCCTTTTGTTTATGACAATGGCACAGGAAATTGTCTGAGGCGCAGCCTTTCTTTTATACAAATTGCTAACTGCTGTGGATCCAATAAATGTCAGCTGCAATGTCAAGCCAATGTCCAGTGGTCTAATAGAGATTTAAGGTAAATATTTTAAAGCACTTGAATATTTTAATTTATTTCGTAATATTTTTCTGTTCACAGAGTGGAGACTACACAGCCTTTAGTGTGCACCTGCAATCCTTCAGCTTACTTTCAAAATTGTAAAAGTCAAAGCGTTCCTGAGGGTCTATCGACCATGTCTCAACACTGCAAATGTAAACCTCAACAATTACGTGAATACATTTATGTACCGCGCCAAATAGCCCAACAACAAATGCCATTACATCGCTACTGTTCCTGTCACCATTTAGATAAGTCTTTGGCAACAGCAGCAACAACTACCACAACACTAGCAGCTTCTAATCTATCAAGAAATATTTTCAAAGACACTGGACCATTGCATTCGAGTGCTACGATACCTAAATGTAAACTAAAACGTTCACAATCCCTGTCGAGACCTCTTACTTACGTTGAACAAATGACCACATCAGTATAAATTATTTTTATGTGAAAAATTTTTTACGTTTTTTTAACTACCACTACCAAACTACTAAGTAGAACTATTTAATAATGAAAATCAATTTTACCTTTTCTAGTCCTTTATTTTTTACTTGGAAATTTTTTATATTTAGAATAAGAAAAACAAAACGGCAAAATGTGCAAATTTTTACTCCACTTACACTTTAAATTGAATTTTGTAACCATAAAAAAATAACACACACTTTAGGGAGCACCTTTCAAAAAAATAACCCGCCAATCCACCTCTCTCTCTCTCTCTTACACACACTCTTACTTATACTCTATCACTCTTACACTTCTATAAAATATTTTTGGATAAGAAAAATCAAAATTTTTATGGCAAATTAACTTTTCAACTTAAAAAAAAATCATCCTAAAATTTTAAAGATTCGCTTGTAAACACACACACACACACTAAATTTCAGTCATAAAATTTTTAAACATCAAATTCATATTAATATTGAAAATTCATAATAATAAATTAAATTAAATTAAGTCCAGGTTCTAATCCACCGATTATATGAAAACAAAAACATTTTTAAATAATGACAAAACAGATTGATTGTTAGACAATTCTAGAATAATTGAAATATTAAAAGCAAATTTTAAAGAACCATTAAATAAATTTTAAATATAAATTACATAATTTGTTTAGAAAAATAAATAAAATGTCTTCATGTAGAAGATTTATTATAAAAAAAATAACAAAATTAAAAAAAAAATAATTAAAACTGCAACTAATTTTTTTTTAATATTAAAAAACTCGTTTAAATTAATGCTTAAACATTAATAAAATTAATGTTTCTTTCATTAAAAAAATAAAACAAGTTTGAGTTGTTTCGTTTCACTTTTGAAATTTTTAATTTTAATTTAACAAAAAAAAAAATTACTTTGTGTGCAATCTCTAATTTTGTTGTATTTTTAATTCTTTCATCAAATTGTTACAAGAAAATGCAGAAATAAATGTCTAAAAATTAGAAAGAATTGTAAAAAATATATATTTGTTTGTTAAAAACTTTTTGTTATTGCTCCAGAATTTCTGTGCTGGGTTAAAAAATTAATTCTCATTCTGTTGATAAAGTTTTTTCACTAAAATAAAAATATTGGAATATTTTTTGCTTTTATTATTTGCTGTTGAAACTTGATATTATTTAATATTACGGTCAAAAATATGACAACATATGTCATAATCAGGTGTTATATGTAAAAAAGCAATTAGCACCTTCGAATTTTAAATTAATCCTTGTAGTTGGTACTCTTAAGCCAAACATGCGGCGCCTTAAAATGAAAATGATTTGGAATTTAATTTTTTTAGTGCTGACAGATTTAAGTCTGTGAATTATTTAAAAAAAATAATGATTTTTTTGACGAAAAATTTAATTTTATTGCATTTTTTAAATGACTACAGATTTCAATTCTTTAAGCCGCAGAATGCTTAATTTACTATTAAATAGAGTTTAAAAATTTTAGTATTTTTTAGTCTTGAAAATCTTGTTTTAATGGATTAAAAATCTTTAATTAATAATTAAATTCAGTTTAAAAAATCTAGTTTTACTGAGTTTTTTTATGTGATCCCAGATTTCAGTCGACTTTATTGTTGAAAATATATATTTTTTGGTAAAAAAAATAATTTTATAAAATGTTTAAAGTGAAAAAAAATTTCGTTCCTTTAATCCGTAGAACCATTAGTTTACACAAAAAAAAAAAAAAAAAAAAAAAATTGAGGTCAAATATTTTTATTTAAAAAATTATATTTGTTTGGACTAAAAATCTTATTTTATTGACTTTTAAAGCGATCTTGGAATTTTGTCCCTTAAGCCGTAGTATGCTTAGCTTGCAAATAAATCGAGCTTAAAGTTTGTATATTATTAAATTTATTTTTTTCTTGAGACCTTATTTTAATATAATTTTTAAATGAGCAGAGACTTCGGTCCTTAAAACAGTAGGAAGCTTAAGAAGAATTTAAGATTTTAGTTAAAAAAATTAATTTTTTCATTAAAAATCTTAGTTTTTTACATTAATTATAAACAATTCATATATAAAACCGTTTATTTTATAAAAATCGTTAAAAAAAACTTATCACAAAAACAAATCAATGTGTTCGAAATAACTAAAAACCAAGAAAAAAAAAATTATAAAAATAAAAATAAAACCAACAAATTTATTAGCCATATCACCTTTAAGACCTCCTCCTCCTCACCTTTTTCGTTTTCATTTTCAAGAAAATTAAAACTCAATAATATAAATAAATAAATCATCTTAAAAGTTTTTTATAAAAATTTCATGTAAAAAAAAAAATTAAAAAAAATTTATTGAAAATTTTTCTTATAAAAAACAAAAATAATTAACAAATTAATAAAAAAATTCCTAACGTAGTTAATTGAATTGATAAATAAAACAAAAATAAATAAATGAAATAAATAAATAAATTAAAAACGCTTTAAACTTTTATAGTAATCTTTAGATTTTAATGTTAAAAACTTTAAATAAATTTAAACATTTCACAAACAAATGGAGTTTTCTTTTTTAGTTTTGATGTCGTGTTGTTCATAAAATGTTTCTTACATAAAAAAAAAACATAAAAAAGAATTCTAGCTTCTGTTTACAAAATTGCATTAAATATAGGGGCACTCTGTAATATCCAAATTCAAATTTTATACTTGTTGTCCTGGCGGACTTAGCAATTCAGGTTCTTTTTAAGTTTCAATCATTTGCCTAGAATTGTTTAAGAGTTTGGCCATATACATCAAATTGCATCAACTATTGTAACACCCTTTAAAATATAATTTTAAATATTTATACTTTTTATTGTACGAGATAGACAAATCAGTGGACATTCTGTCTTATTTTCAAGTGTTTCTATTTAACGGTTCAAGAGAAAGGGCCGATAGGTTAAATTTCATCAATTATGGGAATACCCTTTAATTTCTAAATTCAAATTACATATGTATTTGTTGTTATAACGGATTTAGCAATACACATTCCTTGTAAATTTCAACTGTCTGTCTACAACTTTACAAAAGTATGGCTGTATGTATCAAATTAAAGGAACTATCGGAGCACCCTTTAATTCATTTTTCTGAATATTTAAACCTCTTATTATAACGATAAAAGTAATTAAAGTCCTGTCCAATTTTCAAGCATTTTTCTATCAATTTTCAAGAGTTTTTCTAAAATGGTTTAAAAGATAGGGGGTCAATTTACGACACCTGTGTTGACACCCTTTAAGTTTTAGATTTATTTTTGTATTACTTTTTACTATTGGGTGCTATAGTGATACACAGTTTTATTTTAATTTGAAAGTGGCGCCCTTTACGGTTCATAATGCACGTTAACCACATGTATGATGTATGGAGACACCCCCTAGCAAGAAATGAGTGAGGGAAACTTATACATACACAATTATCTACTAACACATTTGTAATAATTTTTTACTAAAACAGCGTTGCCATTGTACGGCTTTTCGTATTAAATTTAAATGAATTTTTTGTTTGTTAATTAAATCTAAGTTTTTATTCAAACTTGATTAGCAAAATTCAAAATATAAAAAGTTTTGTAATTAAATCTGTTTCAAAAATTAAGCAAAATATTCATTATATTTTTTGTAAAAAAAAGTCACTGGTAACGCTGTTTGCTACAAACATCACACGTATAAAAATGTTTACATCAAGGTTTTCATTTTCGCTTTGAGAATGTTATAGAAACTTTGTTTAACGCAGTGATGGATATTTCCATCATCAGTGATTGTCATTTGATGAATCAAATGATGGTCACTGTTCTTGTAGGGCCTTTTTAATTTTTAGAATTATGAACTCTTTTTAAAACAAGACAAATCTGTAGGCATAACTTTCAAATAAAGAAAAAATTTTTAAAATCAGTTTAGAAGTGACCAAGTTCTGCAGGCATAAACATTAAAAAAGCAACATTCACACGAATTGATAACCACCTCCTTTCTTGAAGTCTTGAACATATGACAATCTTTAACATATTTGTAACAGCAAAAGCTAACGATGTTGTCACTCGTTGTAAACAGAAGTAAATAAGTTGTTTCTTCACCACCAACAAAGCAATAAAACAAAAGTTTTGATCCAACATGTTGAGCTACCGCAAACTATTATAAGTTCAAATCCCATCGACGGCCTTAAAAATCGCGGGAAAAAACAGTAGAAAGCTCCTGGATTCTAGATTGGTGAAGAAAGAAAATTATTGTGTGTGTATATTATAAAAGCAACAACGGAGATGGTAAAAGAAGCATTTTGTATGGTAAAGTAAGGAGCTCAAGATAGCGTGGTAAAATGTAACAACATACAAGCAGTGTGTGGCAGTCGTATATCTGAGTTGCTTGAGTAGAGGCCTTGATTAGTGAACAGGAGAGGAGATTGTGTGTTTGAGTCTCGCCCTAAGAACACAGTGATGGAATGTGGATGATTAAAAAATCTTGGGATGGCTCATGTTTAATTAACAAAAGACCGTTGAAACAAATACAGCCAGAGCCAGAAAGTAAGAAAACATGATGCGTGAGAATCCGTTTTTTTTTTCATCGAAAAAAAGTGTTACAACTTGCAAATGTTTTTACAGAAAAAATTTTCCACTGAAGCTTTTTTAAGTCTTACGGCACTTCTATCATTTTTTTTTCTTTGTTCACTTTTTAGCAATCGAACATTTGAAAGGGAAACATTTGAATTGCTTGCAGGTTACAGGTAGGGAAGAGAGCCTCACTTTTGACAGCTATTCTACACATTACAAAATTAAACAAAAATTCTCATCTGCCGCAACGATGCCACCTGGTAAAATTAATTCGCCTTGGACCTTCTGTTCTGTTCCGTTCGAATCAGTAGAAAATAGCATTCAACGTTAAGTTACTTAGAAGTTGTTGGGTAGTGTGAGTGTAAAATTGTAAACAACCTATTTTTGTCATTGTAATTGTAGTTTATTTTTTATTGTATTGTGGCTTTGTTTATTATAAACAGCTGATATGTTGCTACAGAAAAACTAATTATAATAATTTAAAAAGCCGAATGGCACGGAATAGAACAGCAACAGATAGTAAAGACTAATGAGGCCTATACGCTTTGTTGGGCGGACGACACTACCTAGTAATATAAATATACATTGGTTCATAAGATACTCTATAGACTGACAGAGTTACCAGAAAGGTAATTTAACATTCTTTGAAGTTAGTCTCTCTAGCCGACTTTTTAACGAAGGAAGACTATTCGTAAAACCAAAAGCTTCTTATTCATGTCAAATTAAACACCAGACCAAATTAATAAGAAGTTTTAAAAACAATTAATAGTTCTTAATTTCTCAAGTTCATTATTTCATTTGTTTCGAATACGTAAATTAATTTCATTTTAAAATACTTTTAACAAAAATTTGGAATATCTGAAATTCCAAAACATATCAAATTACGTTGCAGAATATTCGTATCATAGTTTGCGTATGTGAACTTAATATTAGCATCGTAAATTTTTCTCTACAAAACAACTCATTTAAAACTACTTGGAACTGTTAAAAATATAAACAAAAAAGATCTTAATTTTTAAAAGAAAATTTGAGAAAAAATTAAAAAAAAAACAAATAAAATACTGACTCATTTTTAATGATAATTTTAAAATATTAACACATACATTTTTAAATTCACAATGCAAACTTGCACAAACACACTCAATAAAATAATTAAATAAATGAATTTTCAATACTGATTTTTTCTAAAAATGATGTCGATAATGTCAAAATGTCTTTTTTTCTGCTGGAGAATTGTTAAAGTCTGAGAAGAGTTTCGAAATGAATTCGCCTGAGAGCATATACAATTTGAGCGTGTTTATATCACGCATTGAAGAGAAAGAGAGCTCTTTAATCTTTGTTCGCGAATTGCATTTTCTTAGCAGTTTTAGGAAGGAAAATAAGACTTTGGAAAATAAATAAAATTTTAAGTCTAGGATCGATTTTTGCCTTCCCTGTTTGATACCATTTAACAGTTTAACAGATAAACACACAATCCTTTAATTTTAAATTTAGCTTGAAAGTCAATTAATATACTGTTACACATTATTTACAACAAAAAATTTTTTTCAGTGTACATATTGCAAACTGTCAAAACCAAAACCATTTTTTTGTTTTTAGTTGACATCAAAGAATGTTAGAGTAAAGAAGAAAAGTGAATGACAACAAACAAAGCACATCAAGGACCTGCGCACATAAAACACATTTAAATACTCCATACATAGACTGGGAAATGACATTAATTGATAGTTGTCCTCTTATAAGAAAGTAACAGAAAACTAAAAATTACGGGTAAAATTCCATATTAAGATTAAACGAAAAACCATATGGTTATTAACAAAAAATATTTTTCTTAATGTGTTTAAAACCTTTAAACAAACGGCGGTAATTTTAAGTATTTAAAATTAAATAAAATTTAAGAAATAAATAAAACTGATATAAAAAATTACAGTGTCGACCCAATTTGTTTGCAGTATTTACGTCACTGTTATCTTTTGGTTTTTTGTTGACTGTTTAGTTGTTGTGTTTTGTTTGTTTAAATTCTTTTGTTCTCTTGATTAGTGAAGCTGTGTAAACAGCATCGAGGTTGCCAGATGTGGCGATTTTTCACCAAACATCGCTAGTTCTCTAATAATTTTTTTTTTTTGTAATTAAGATATCAAAATTTGGGTAAATAACATTGGGTAATATTATTATATTGGAAAATGGTAATAACTAACAAAAAAAAAGTAAAATAAAATAAATAAATACTTTATTAGAATCTTGCCAAAATACTTTTTTCAATAGTTAACACCACGAAAGCTCTTCTTCGTAATTAAAAGCAATATAAATTTCTTAACGCTTGTGCAGTTAATTAATTGTTAACACTTGTTAAAATATTTATTTTTATGTCCTCGATTCCTATAGAAATTGTATCGCCGCAAAAATTAAATTAAACGCTGTAACTGACAAAACATAAAATCTGTGTCCACAAGCAATAACAGCTAAAGTCGAGCTAAGAGCAAATTGAGTTACTGTTAAAATTATACTTCTACGGCTCAAATCTGTAATGTAAGTCAAATTTCATGTTTGTAGCTTAAAAACTTAGTATTTTTTACCTTAAAATCTAAACATCTAAAGTCGATATTCCTTGATTCAACGCAACAATATTAAGATTTAAATGCTGTTGAAAACTTCCAAAAAACGAGTTAAGCTTTTATTGCTTGTGGCCACAGAAATGTTCACCAGAGCCAGATAAAAATGATGCAAAAAACGTGTTTTCGATCTTTTGTCAGTTACAGCGTTCTTTAATTCTTGCGAAGATATAATTCCGAATAGTGTTGAAAAATTGCATTGATATAAAATATAGTAAATAAAAAAACTAATAGAAAAACAAATCTCAAGAGTTTAGTTGTATCCAACTATTGAATAACTTGTTCTATCCTTTCGGTTCCCATTTTAACTAACGGTTCTCCTTGTTAATTTATCTAACAGGCACCATCATATTAACATATTTTATGTTGTTTTAGTATATTGACACCTTCGCTAATCCGTCTACCTTAGCTTCACAAGGATTGTTTATCCTTTTTTTTATTTGGAGATTGTGGGAGGTTGGAACTACCTATTTTATATCAATGCATCTTTTAAGCAACCCATCTACTCCCTGTTGTTGCTTAACAAATATTTTTTTTCTTAATACTCATGCCGGTGTTGGGAGTTGAACGTATGTTTTTCTCGCTTAGAAAAAGCAGATACACATATAAATGGAACTACCGCAGTAAGTCAACATGCAAACTCCCTCTTATCTGCACTGATGATAGGTCCAACTTTCTTACTCAAGATCTTTTTTAGGGAACTAGTTTTTAATTTTACTAAAGCTTTTTTAACCTTATAGCTACTACTCATATAAATCCCTCAGATTGAAACTCTGTGATTATCTCAGGCAACAACTTTTAATGAATTCACTTAAATTGTTAATTTGACTTCTTAAAAAAACAAAGAAGCTTAGAAAAGATCCTAGCTTATAAAAATCCCAGTTAAATATTTGTTATCCAGCCCCTGATCCCTTAACCTGATTCGTAATAATTTAAAATAGTTACTTCCTATTTTTTAATATTCTGTTTCCAAACAACTTACTTTCGGATAAATTAAGTCTGTTGTATTATAATATTATTTTTATTTTATTAACATACAGATAAAGTTCTCTGTGCCTAAAATAATATTTTTTTCAACTTAATTTTATATAAACAAAGTTGCACGATTAACAGTTCAATCATTTTTAATTTGTGGCTTTTATAATAAATTTAATTAATTAGTCATTTAATTTTTATTTTAAATTTGATATGGAAACATCCATATTTATTTCCTTCTAGTGTAAATTGTGGGGATACGAGGGCTGCTCTATATATTTCTGGCCTAATAGTGAAAATGCGAATATTTATAATCAAAAATGGTTTTATTGCTTTTCAAAGTATTCTCCAGCATGATTTATACACTTTTGCATGCGCTCAAACCAGTTGTCGAAGCACTTTTTCCACTCCGATTGAGACACCTCTAAAACATGGTTTTTGAACACTTCAACAGCTTCTTCTGGCGACGAAAATCGTTGACCACGAATTTTTTTCTTGATGTGCGGAAACAAGAAGAAGTCATTAAATGCCAGGTCAGGGCTGTACGGCGGATGACCCATTGATTCGACGTTTTGACCGGTCAAAAACGCTCTGGTTTGAGCCGATGTGTGAGAGCTCGCATTGTCATGGCGATTCGTCTTCTCTTGTTGGTTTTTCGAATTTCTCCGATGACTTCAGGCAAACAAATTGTAGTGTTCCACTCAGAATTGACCGTTCTACGTTGCTAAAGCGGAACAGTCGCCACATGACCAGTTTTGCCAAAGAAACAGGCGACCATTTGCTTCGAAGTGCTTCTTCCACGAACAACTTTTGTTGGATTTTGCTTGTCTTTGAAGACCCACACGGTCGATTGTTGTTTCGTTTCGGGCTCATACACATAGATCCATGAATTGTCACCTGTGACGATTTTATAAACATCTTTTGAAGCACCGCAATCTTATTTTTGCAACATTTCTTTGCACCAATCGACACGAGCCTTTTTTTAAGCGACTCTTAAATTGTGCGGGATCCAACGAGAACAAACCTTTTTTACGGCCAGGTTTTCATGCAGTATCGAATGTATGCTAGTGGAATAAATGTCCAAGGATGTCTCTATCTCTCGGTATGTCGCATGTCGATCTTGCATTATGAGTTCACGCACGGCATCAATGTTCTCTGTCACAACAGCCGTTTTTGGACGACCTTTACGGAATTCGTCTTTGAGCGAGCTTCGGCCACGATTAAATTCATTATACCAATTTTTCACAGTGCTATAGGATGGTGCTTCATGGCCATACAAAGATTTAAGTTCATCAATGATAATCCACGTCGAAAGTTGGGAAAATGATGGCACGAAAATGTTGAAGAATTAAATTCATTTTTTTTCTATATTAATTTTTTCAAGTCACTGTAAACAACACAAATAATGGTCGTACGTCAAAACGTTTTGAGTACGATTATGCTTAAAAATGACAAACTTTCCAATGGAAATGTCAGATTGCACTTGGCAGCGCTCAGTGTTGCCAGGCTAGAAATATATATAGCAGCCCTCGTATTTAGTTTCTGATTGTTGCCACTAAATATTTATAAAAAATAAATTTTCATTAAATTCTGACGATGTTTCTTAAACTTCGTTTTAAGAACTTTTTATAATTAAGAATAGTCTGGTAACATCAATTAACTGTTGTTAAAAGAGAGAGTGTGTGTTAGTATGAGTTCTTGTTTATTTGGCTGTTTTGTTTATATTTTGTTTTTCTTTATTTTCACTCACTTTAAACTTTTATTTGAATACATTTGAATGCATGATGTTTGTTGTTTATTAAAGAAAAGGAAGGAGTTTTTTACGTCCATTTACCATCTTGATTTTAAGTTTCAGCATCTTTTGTTATTTATTTCACATGTTAGTATTTTAGTTTCTTATTCTCGACTCTCTTAAACTCACAACATACATATGTAAACGCAAAGTCATTTGTATACTTTCTCACCACGGCTGCAAACATTACTTTCAAACTTTTGGTGGTTTAAGATAGAAAAAGAATTGAAACATTCTCCTTTCGTAGCCAACATTGAACCAATCAAGCAACCAACCACACACTCACTTGTGTTTGCTGCATATTGATTTGATAAAATAGAGAACACAGTTTTTCATCTGTCTTGCGAGAACGATTAAAAGTTAAACTAAACTAAAATTTGTTACGGTGAAGAAAAGAAGCAAAATTTTCTTTCTTTAACTTTTTAAACAAAATAATTTAAAGAAATAAAATAAAAGAAAATTAAAATTAAATTAAAATAATAAAAATGCCATTAGTGAAAATATTTAATTATATAAAAATTAAAAAAAGAAAACCCAGAATTTAAGCCATTACTTTATTGTTGTGTTCTTGCATAAGTTGTTTGAAAAATATTTAAATATTAGAAAAAAACATTTTCATGTATGGTTTTAAAAAGCAACAAAATTCCTTTGTGTATATAAAATAGAAAAAAAAATTTAAACGCATACATACCAAAAAAATCATAAAACAAGAAGGTCCTTTCAATACGGGTATTTTAACAAAGTTACAAAATTTAAAAGAAAATTTATTTAAATAGAAAAAATAAAATTAGTTTAAAATAATTACTTACACACACATACATAATAAAATAATTATAAAATTGAAAAAGAAAAAAAGCTTTAATTTAAAATACAACAACAACAACAACGGCAACATTAAATGTACAAGTAAAAATGCTTTAAATATGAAAATAAGAAAACAGAAAAATAAAAAAGGCTGCTATAAAAAAATCTTTATTTCTATTAAGAATAATAAAAGAGGATGTGTGTAAAACAATCACTTAAGCAAATACAACTACTAACCAAGCAGACAAAACAGGCAGATAAAAGAACAAACGTAATTTTTTTTATCTTTGCATTATACATCTAAATTACAATCTTAAATGGAAAATTGCAAAAAGAGCATAAATTGAAATAGAAGTAAAAAAGGTACAACATCTACGACAACAATAAAAACAACAACACACTCAATAATGGCCAAATGTAATTTTTTTGCTCATCCTTATTTAAGCTCTCAAATCTATGGCTGATTTTGGTTAAAAGATAAAATAAATTGATTCACAGTTGAAAATAAAAAGAAATTCATTATTTAATAAAAATGTTTGATTATTAAAGATTGATCATTTAAGTTCTTTTACGTAGAGGATACAAAATAAAAATTATCCTTAAGCTGCTGTCAAAACGATGAGTGTGGCGATGCGTATGAATAATGGTGAGTATATTTTTTCATATGCTTGTATTTTGACCCACAGTGGTAAGTTTTACGCACAAATAATATACTACAGCTAGAAGAGTTGTTTTTATGAATGAAATTATTAATTAACACAACAAAATGTTTGTATGTAGAGCATAAAAAATAACATTAGAATAATTCATATGCGTGATATTGGGTTCCATGAAATTTTTTGTTATTAATTGCAATAAATTAAATTGAAATTAATAACTTAAATAAATATTTTAAGCCGTAGTGGTGATAATTATGTTTACCAACATTTATGTATGTGTTGGAATAGAAAAAATCACTAGAGAATCGATGCCAATAATTTTATTAAATCGCTTTTATGTTCTGGGAAAATATCAGCATAAGTTACTTTTAGTTTCATCCTTAAGGTATGCAACACTTTTTGTCAATTAAAAAAATTATACACGGACACACTGTATTAAGTTTTAACTGCATTCAAAAATGAATTATAGTCGGCAAAAACAGCAAATTTTTTTCGATTACTGATTTCCGCTTTAATTTTAAATGATACTACAATTTTTATTGGTATTAAAGTATTGCTGATTACTGAAAAAAGTCAGTAATTAGTAAATTTTAATTAAATATTATTTAAAGTACCAATAAAAATCAATCGGATGTTAATGTATTATTTTTTAATAACTGGATTTTTATAAATACATATGCATCCTTGTCTTTTCTTACGTTTATTTTGACAACATAATTTTAATGGGTTTAAACATCGGTGAGTAAGCGTTCGATTGTAAAAGCTCAGCTGGAGAGTTGTAAAAACTAAGTTCCAGACGACTGGCAGGGAGCGTTCTGATTATTAATTCCTTTATTTTTCTTAACTATCAACAAAGCCTGTTCACGCATTCATTGGTGCCCTCAGGTTCCAATGAACCCCTACAGCTATCCAATTGAATAATATCTGATGTACCAATTGCACCAGTGCATGTTTTGAATTACATAAAAATATTTTACATTAATTAACAGTAAATATTTTTTTATCCTTTTTAAATTTTCTTAAAATCACTTGGAATTTTCTGGTTGTCCAGAGTTAAAGCCCTGCGGCAATCAAAAACTAAAAAAATGTTTTTTTCTGTCTAATGGAATAAATTCATATTAAGAATCAACATTAAACATGCAGCCTCCTTCGTCGGTACTTCTTCATAGCATATTCTATCTATCTCTTCTCTATCTATCATCTTTCACCACCTGTCTTATCACTTAGTTATCCCTTTCCTAAAGAATGTAGCACGGTTACGAAAGAATAATTAAAATAAGTATCATTGCCTGAATTGCTTCTTCTCTTAAAAAAATGCAATTTATTTTGGAATTTTCTTAATTTCAAATTAAAACTCTCAATTTCATTTGGAATTTCCTCAATTTCAAAATAAATTTGCTTATTTCATTCGGAATTTTCTCAATTCAAAAATGAAATTCTCATTTTCATTTAGAATTTTATAAATTTCATTTGGAATTTTCTCAATGAAAAATGGTGTAGTATTAAAGAAACAACTAAAATAAGCTGCCAGATCTTTCCATTTTTTTTTTTAAAGAGAAGTAGCACTTCAGGCATTAAAATCTATTTAGTTATTTTTCGTAACCGTGCTACATTCTTTAGGAAAGGGATAGATAAGAGATAAGGCAGGTGGTGAAAGGAGAGAGAGAGAGAGTTATTTATTTTACTTCGCCGGCGAATCTGCTATGAGAAAGTACCGACGAAGGAGGAGACTGCACGTTTTTTGTTCATTCTGAATATGTATTTATACCATTAAACAGAAAAAAACATTTTTTTGTATTTTGATTGCCACAGGATTTGAACCCTGAAACAACCATGTTTGTAGTCCACTTTGGTAAACCACTTTGACTACAGCAGTCTCAACTCTGGATGTTTTTCTCGCCCATAAATATAAATTGCTGTTTTGAGTGGCATGACAATATAGAAGCCCGTTTTACACTAAAATACTGAGTAATAAGATTTGTCAAATACCTGAGTATTATGAAAAATTGTGATAGTGTAAAAGCAAATATATAGTTTATGTCAAATAACACGGAGAGAAATTTTAAATCCAATAATACAAATTAATTTTTCATTTTTTCTAATCACTATGATTTTTCATTTAAACAGGGTTGTTTTGCTGCTCATAACCCAGCCATTCATTAAACGAGCAGTCCGAAAAAAGACTCTTTAAAGAACCCACTTAGGCAGCTTTAAAATTGCTCACGCTGTTACTCCTATAAGACACTTAAATATGTGTACCTTTGGATCTATAAATATAAAACTCTTTCAGAAAAGAAAGCTTAAAAAAAGAGTCTTTTCTTAAATAAATCAAGAGCTGAACCAGTTAAGTATAAAAAGCCCCCATTTCTGAAGACTTTCGTGTGGTTATTAAGGAAAGTTTCCTTTCGGATTCAAATGGCTTGCTGGAAATTTTCATTCTACTTAAAGTGTAAAAGTGTTGAAAGAAAATGTAGTGCTACCAAGGCGAATAGATTACAGTGAAAGCGATGGCGAATTCAGAAACCTAACTGTCAAACTCCATAGGTTCAAAAATTTGTATATTATTTTTTTAAATGTAGTTTGACATTCGGGCTAATGGCAAAAATAAACGAATTCGCCATGGCTTCCACCGCATATTTATTCGCCGTAAGTGGTACGTTGGATTTTTTTGACAATCACTACAATTCTCATTAGATTTTTTTCTTTCAAAATCTAATGAAAGTCTTAAGACTTGAAAGACTGTGTGAATTGCTTGTAAGCAAAACGTCGAGCAAGAAAGTTCATACATGTAAAGGGTTCACCATTGTCAATAACATTTTAAAGGTCTGAATAAGAAAAGTGTGTTAAAAGATTCCCAAAAAGTAAACTATTTTTTATCATTTATATAATTATTTTCCATTGAAAATTTTTACTTAATACTTGGGGTAAGAAAATGTGCTTGCGAAAATTGAGTAACAACTGTTTCAAGTTACTTAATGGGTAACTGAAAACCATCATGTTAAGTAAAAAAACTTTAAAAGCACTGCTGTGTTCTGATATATCAATAAGGTCTTTACCTTAATATTTAATGTCTACAAAAAATCGTGTTTTTTGCCTTAAAGTACTTTAAAATATAAAGAAATGTGTGTGCGTAAATTTCAAAAAATCACTTATTTCAAATGTGATATTCTGAAATCATTTAATGCCAAATGCTAACAAATGATAAGAAGGTGCTTACTGGGTTGATTAGAATGAGTTTGTATGAATGTATGCAAAGGTATGCTGGGTTCTGCTTGCACGTTGCTGTAAACTCAAGAAGACGGAAACCCATTTGTAGTGTTTTGTTTCCTTTAAACAGTCATTCGTGTGTGTGTTTGTGTAAGTTCAGCTCTTAAAATTATTTTTGTTGTTCCTGTTACTTTTTTATTACTTTATTGCTCCGGTTCTTGTTCTTTGTTTTCATTTATAAATTTCTAATTTTAATAAAATACATGAATGAGTTCGTTTTATGTTGGGTAGTGAATGGCTTGAAGTTTAAAGTAATTGTAAATAATTGCACAGTCCTGACACACTTTGTTTTCCTGTAACATTTCACTAACTCAATATTTCACTCGTCTTTCGTTAGACATTTAAAATAAAATAAAGTGAGAGTGGTTGTGTTGCTTCCTGCGTTAGTGTGTGTTTGTGCCGTGTTGACTTCTGCCCACGTTTTCTTGCAGGCATTTTATTTTTAACATTAAATGTTTTTCATAAAAATAAATACTATTTTTGAGCAAAGGAGGGCAACATTAGTAACAGCAACCACACACACACTTACATAATTGCAAAAGTTAATAAAATAAAAATTAAAAGTAATATCACATCATATGGCCCTTTAATAAATTTTTATATAGAAAAAATTCCTAATGTGTTCTTAAATGAATTTGAGCGTAATTTTAATTTCTGCACTTGAAATTTGCCAACCAAATACACGTTTTATAAGTTTTTTTTTATATTTCCTGTAACTTAATTTTAATTTAAGTTTTTGTTTTTTTGTTAATGTTTTCCAGGTCTTCACCATGCAGTTTCAATGGGTACAATAGATTCACATAACAAACCAACTTACACCAGTCAAGCTGATCGCAATTATGATTCGGAAGATGAAAATGCCTATCGCAGAAGACTAAGACACACATCATCGACTGAACTTTATTCAAAACCATCGCAGTACTCTAAAGGAGATATAAGAGAACAGGTAAGTAAAAATAATCCTGGGAATATCCGATAGTTCAAACAATTCTTTTTATTCCTTTTAAAAATTAATGAAGAGGAAATAAACTTAATTTCTTGTGGCAACGATTAGTAATAGAAAGCGATTCAAACAGTCACTATTTTTGAATACATTGGAATCTCGACAAGGACTCGCAAAGTAGGCGATCTCTGATGCGATAATTTCGTTTGTGGGCATAGCCGCCGAGTTGTTAATGCGGCTTTTCATAAAATATATTTTTTTGGTCGAATTCGATATCTTATTCAAGCTTCTGTTGGTCACAATGTGAAAAGCTGTCAGGAAATGCATTGTCGCCAGAGTTACTTTGAGACCCTTGTGCGAAATTCTTAAAATGCCTAGGGATGGACATCGATAAGGAGTCAATGTTTTTGGATTGCATTCCACATCTTTGCCCAAATTCTAATTGATACGCACCGTACTTTGACGTAACATTCTGTACAGCACTTGTGCCAGATAGTTCTCTTTCTAGTTCAAGGCTTAAAAATAAACTAGTTCAAATTTTAGTTCAAAGGCTCCCTGTAGTTCAAAATCTCTCTTACTTCAAATGTTCTGTTGACGTATTGTTCGTACTTCTCAACTTTTAGTTCAAAGGCTATCTTTAGTTTAAAAGCCTTTTTAGTTCAAATGTTCTTTTTAAAATATGATGGCAACAGCACAGTAGCATTGCCAAAACGAATTTAAAAAAAATGCGTGGCAGCACTAATTTCACGTCCGAAATAGTCAGCAAGGAAACACAGACATGGAATTTAGTTCATCTTGTCTAGTAGTTTAAATACAAGGTATAGTTTAAAAATGAACTAGTTCATTCAGTTCAATTGATCGAATCGTTAAAATGAACTAGTTCGTTTATGAACTACACCGGTCTAATCGCGGTAGATGCTTCATATCGGAAAAAATCTTTTCAATTAACGCACAGTTTGTGCAACAGAGCATTCACTTTGAAAAGCAGCTCACAATATTTTCCAACATCCTTAGAACGTAAAGCGACTGACATATTATTAAAAAATATATTTATATTTGAACGATCCTTCACATCAGAATCTCCTTAATTTTTTAAATTTGTTTTCTTGCAGTATTGTTTAACTGATCGCCAAGTAAATACAATCGAGCGCTCAAGACGTGAAAAATTCTTTGGTTGCCTATCAAGACGCAGTGCTCCTCAATCATTGTTGGGTGGGTGTGTGGGAAGACGTATACCATCAGATGAAAATCTAGCACCTTACACACCGTTCTATAAATATACACACTATAATCAACAGTATCCACCAACAACGGCAGACACTGCCAAGAATATGGATTTGGAGAGTTCCTATTTTCGACGGCAACCAGCTTCTATATTAAGCTCATCTAAAATGGTGGATGCCTCTACAGATAATCGTCAAACTACATGGATGGACCAACAGCAGCAACAAAATCAATATGCTTACAATAACTACGATGCGATTGGTTATCTGAACGATAAAGGGTACTTGAATACACATTAAAATTAATGATTTAATCAGTATTTTGATTTTTCATTTAGCTCCTATCACTGCCCTCCTCAACATATGGGAGTAAATACAGGCCTGCAGCAACATTCTGGACCACCTACCACACCAAGGTCAGTGATATTTAAAATAAAATTTATTTACTTTGTATCCTTTAATCTCTTTCTTTTTAGCAGAACTAAACACGTGAGTTTTGCCCGTTCTCATACCTTGACTTCGTTTGATGACTTTAATGTGGGCTTTCGTTCATCAGGTCGCATGAAAACGGCCCAATCGCAAGAACGTTTGATTGGAGGAAAAAAACCATTGGGCCCAACAAGTTCATATTATGATACCACATCTATGTGCGGAGCTCCAATAACTGCCATAATGGGCTCCAATTCTACCATACATATGCTGCCAAAGGCTACAGTTCCTGTTCATCAGATTGGACATACACACCAGCATCATATGGGACACATTCAGTCCACCTATGTTCCCACTTATGTTGCCGAACAGCATGTTCAAACTCAGCAGCCAACAACTTTAATGGCTGCTATACCTTTAATGGAGGACATGACAGGCCTCAGTATGGCATCGGTGCTACCAGGTGCAATAGCTACCCTCCCACCACCCAGTCCCGAGGTAATAGTGGTAGAGAAAAAATTTCGCAATGCCATGAAAACACAAGCTACACAAACAGATGTGCGAAAAACTGAATTTGAACAGAACTTGGCCCTGAGTCCAAGAACTATACATCGTGTTAAGGTTGTGTCACAAGGTGCCCAGACAAATGGCATACAAAATGGTAAGGCTTTGACTAAAAGTTTGTCCCAAATACCTTACGATAGTCAAAGAAAAGAAGCGGCAAATAAAGACTCAATGCCCGACCATGAAACCTTGCATCGCACACAGTCAGAAGAACCGCCGAAATCTCCCTTGGAGAGCAATTTTACTTACTACCAGCCACCACCTCCCTTAGAATATAATACTAATCATGAATTGTACTATCAACAGGCCAAAAGCCAAAAGGAACATGTGACAATGCAAAAAGAGGATTCATTTTCTTACGAAAGCAACAGTTTACCACGAAGAGCTTGTGGCTTTCGCTTAGACACTGACTTTCATAGTTTGCCACGACGAGACATGCACAATGTTCAAGATGTTTGTAAACATATAACAGAATGTTCTGAACTAATGGCTGATGGCTCTTCCGATTTTACCTCGGATCTCTTACCACCACCTCAAGAATATTGTCACAATGATGACGATGATTCCTTGGATGCCACACAAACATTTCCCAAAGAGTATAGTGAAACAAATCGCCGCAATTCCATGTTAGTGACTATGGAACCTCAAAATGATACACCATTTAGGCGAGATGATATACGACGTCAATCTATGCCGGTTTATGTCAAAACAGAAAAACTAATAGATGTAGACTATGCCGCACCTAAAGGAACCCGTCGATTTTCTCGTAAATCCTTTAGGGATGATATGTCAGATGAGAAGGAGATTATAATTGACTTCAAGCCGTTTGTTAAATCCTCTTTTCAAATGAAACCCTTTAAAAAGAAATTCTCAAAGACTGTTGAAAAGCCTCGGGATACGGAGGAGTATTATGAACCTGGAGAACGTTTAGATTCTGTGTCGGTAGATAGTGAACAAAGTGAAGAGCAGCATCGAGATCCCGTTTATGAAAATATACAAACTTGCCTGTGCAACATTCCAGATGTTCAAGAAGCTGAGTGTAGCGAACAAGAAGAAAAGGATTGCAGGGGATGTGGTATTTCATTACCTCCAAGTCCCCTAAGAGAAGAGCCTATAGGTCATGCCTCTACCTATCCATCTTCAGATTCATTAGCCAATGATGCGACAAGAGATCATTCAGATGGTCATTGGAATGAATCTGAGGTTACTGTCCTAACGGCAGAGCAGCGATCAGAGGCTTCTTACAATTCAAATCTTCTACTTACTCCTTCTACCAAACGCAAACATCTATTATTGCAGCACCAGCAGAGAAGTTCTGTGGATACGGATGCCTTGGATCTTGAAGAACAGTTCACCGATCAAAGTCCGACATTTAGTCAGGGCTCGCTGAGCATAAAATCACGCTCACCTGTCACACCACAAAGTGAAAAGGAATCCAAACCATATGCAACTACGCAAGTGAAGATTATTTCGCCTTCGATAGAAATAACGCCATCATTTAGCATAAGCTCGCCATTAACTGGTTCAAATTCCAAGCTTGTGCAAGCTTCACCTAGAAAAAACATTATGACAACTCCACAAAAAGAACAAAGAAGGTAAAAAAAAAAATTTTAAATAAAAACCCAAATATTATATTTTATCAAATTTTATTTAGATTATCGGATATCTCCTTGGGTTTGTCATCCATGACAGACATACCAAAAAGTTTAACCGGAAATGCCGACAATTCTGAATGCAGTACCAATACGAATACTGAGGAATATGCCACATGTACTGATACATCTAGGCGTACGCCAGGTATGAGGACAACCATAACGACAACCACTACCACTACAAGCTCATCATCAACTACACAAGTACCAGGTTTGAAAATAAGACCATCATTTTAATACTACAACTACTGTTCGTATTCGTTTATGTCAAATTCGGACTCAAATTAGAGCAGCACGTAAAGATCAGATATAAACACGAAAATGTTAATTCTTATAGTTTAATCAATGTTAGATGAATGTTTTTGGTGTTATTGTGCAATTTCAAATGGAAATTAATTTGATTTAATCAAAAGTCTTTTGTAGAGTTTATGGTTTTCTCAGCGAACGCAAGGCGAATCAATTGCCAGATGATAGCAATAGCGTATTCATTTATTTCGCCGTTGCTCTTGTGATTGAATTCACCATTGTTATCACCTGTAATACATTCGCCTTGATCGAGTGTGTCATCTTAATTTTTTTTCTTTATTTTTTTCTTTTTAAAATATTAGACTAAAACGTGAATGTTTTTTTGTTTCGTATGATTTTTTTTCTTTGGCCATAATAGATGGTTATGAATGTTGTTGCTTGATGTAAGATGATGCTTTGAGTGTGCCAACATAAAGCTTAGCTTGGAATGACTATATAAACCCAATAATAATTAGATAAATGTTTGTCTACTTCATAAGCCGCAATATCAATAACCTTATTTCCTTCTTCTTTAAATTTAGTTTCTACTCAAAGCTCCCAAATGGACAAAAGTCATGGTGAATCTTCATTCGAAAGTGCTTCATCGCTGTATTCTTCCAAAGCCGAAATATTAACAGAGGAGAGGTTGCAAATTGAGGAAGTTCGCCGCGAATCAAAGTCAAGAATGGAATTGAATCTTAGTTTAACCTTAACACAAGTCGATGGGCCAAAAAAATCACCCTGCCATTCTATAAGCAGCACTTCTTCAGGCAGTTATAATGTGGGCGGGGAAAGGAAGACTCCTGATAAAGAAAAAAATTCACCTTTAGCAATTAAAGCTGGATTATCGCCTCAAGCCCAAAGAGTTGAACAGGTGCGCATAAAAACGGAGTCTATATCGGATGATGAAAAAAGTGAAATGCGCTATTCATCATCCGGTTACTATGAGAGTCCTCACGATGAGGAATATCAAAAAATCAAGTCACGCAGACATCGTCAGGAAGAGGAACGCAAACGAAGAAAAACTGTTATGAAAAACGATATAGAAAAAGAAAATATGCGCGCTTTAACTAGTCCCGTTAAAAAGGAACAAAAATTAAAAAAATCACCAGAACGACAAAGAGGCTCTAATGCTCTAGCTGAGTCAACAAGTCCCATTAAAATAAAACGTTTCCGTCCGAAAATACGCCGTCAGTTAAGACGTTCTTCACGTGATGAAAATATACAAAAACAACGTAAACCAAATGCGGCTGGTTTGTCACCCCAAGGCAATAACGAAAAACTGTTGGACGTTAGTGTAGCGTCAGTAATGCCACCTAATACTCCGCCACCTTTACGCAAGCCGGAACCTCAAAACGTGGTGCTAAACAAATCAAAAGATCAGTCGACAATGGCATCTAAGGTAGTGGCCACTTTTAACACATCTTATGCTAAATCGGCATCAGAAACTTGCCAACTACAAGCTAAATCAATTGAATCTCTCAATCGTTCGGTATCGCCTGGTTCTGATTCTGTATTTTATAGTGAAGCTGATGGCAATCATGCTGAACAACATAGTGGTCATTGTTCGCACTGTGGCAAAGAGGTGGAGGAACCAAGTGTAATTTGTGGCGATTCGGTAGAATCATTACCTTTCATAGACAACGAACCGGATATTGTTAAGCCGCCGTCCGATTTTGCCGATTCGCCTGTAATAAGCAAAACACCTCAGAGGCTCTACAAGAAAATGGACAAACGCTTTAGATCAGAGGAAAGATATCACAATGAAAGAGGTCGCCATTATAAAAGCAAAAAGGATAATGTTAGAGCAAAGGTGAGAACATTTATTATTTAAAATTAATAATTTTGTGCAAATTAGCTAAGATTTACTATTGGGCACTTCTACATGTTACCGATTATGTAAAAATATATTGCGACTTTCTTATGCTTTCCTTGGTCCTAAAATACAGCTTAGAATACTTTAAATAGTGCGAGAAATATTTTTTATTTCTTTTTTATTCTCCTAGTTTTTTTTTTGTTTTTTTTTTTTACAAGAAAATATTGGAACATCTTTTAATTTTTTATATTTGTTTTTTTTTTGTGAATTAGCAATACATAGCCTGAATAAATTTTCGGTCTCAGTCTATTGCGGTTAAAAAAATCACGTTACTATTGGAAATCCTTTATTTAATTTTAATATTTTGGTCCGTCAAATAACTTTTTTTTCAGTTGGCTTCAACCCCTGAATCAATTGAACTTTGTATGGCGTCATACTAAGGTCTTTATGCAAAATTAGTCTCAATGATGTCTTCGAAATGTTCAATTGTTGAGAACGGCGGTGAATTGATGTTGATGGCGCTTCACGCACACTTTCTGCCACAGCAGCAATATTCTCGGGTGAACGCACTGTTTTTGGCTTTTCACGGCTTTGGTTTATCGATGAGGATGTCAGTTTCTTTCAAATTTTTACAAGATAACGAACATGCGAAGCTGACGGTGCTTCTCTTTTTCTAAAAACCGTACGCGATTGCCGCACACATTCTGCCACATTACCATGATTTTCAATGTAATGTCACAATATTTCCCAGCGTTTTTCAAGGGTATACACAACCATATTCGTTCAGCGGAAGGATAAAACTAATTATCTGTCGAATCAGACATGAACTGTGTTACCATTCACGAAATAAGCACTAGGTGAAAAAGAAAACGTTAGATTGCGGACTCATTAGCAGATGTAGCAATACATCGTTTGTACACATTAAAAGCCTCTGCCTGTAAAGTTTTAAAATTTAAGGCCATTTGAAACATCCTTTAATTATTTCTTAAATTTTTTATAGCAAGCGTATTTGTGAGTTCTAAATGTGTGCTTTCTACGGTTGAAAAAACTAAAGCCAAATAAGTGAAAATCACTTCCTTTAGTTTATTTCTACAGACACTGACATATGTCTGTCCATCACATTAAAAAAAATATGTATATTTTTATAAATATTACGTCACTTTCGGAATGCCCTTTAAATTTTAGTATTTATTGTTATTTAGCGTCAAAACTAATACATCTTTTGTGCAAATTTTAAAAGTCTATCTATTACGGTTTCAGAGTAAGTGGGCTGTGACAATAGGGTTACGTTTTTACACTTTGTCTACGAAACTCTTAACACATTAAAAAACAATTTATATATTGACTCATACCTATACCTTTATATATGTAAGCAATTAAGAAAAAAAAAAAATAAGGCTGCCAGATCTTTTTATATTAGAGGAATTAAGACGTTTTTAATCGCCTATTTATGGAAATCGCAGTTAAAAGCGGTAGAGCAGTATTAAGCAAAGTGTGTAACAAAGAAGTTACGCGAGCATAGAAGTTAAATGTGTGCTGCTGAGCAGTGCTGCCAATACAGTTCTACAGAGCTGACATAAATAAAAAAAATAATTTTGCTTTGCAATAAAATAAATTTTAAATTTTCAGTAGTCACTACTATTATCTCTTACTATTCAATCATTAGATATTTTATTTTTGTAGACTATAATTATGTGTTGCAACAGTAGCTGCGCTGCTTTCAAAATTTTTATTAATTTATAAATATTTTTTTCCAATAAATTTTTTCTTAAAAAACTTGAGGGCTGCTCTATATATTTCTGGCCTAATAGTAAAAATGCGAATATTTATAATCAAAAATGGCTTTATTGTTTTTCAAAGTATTCTCCAGCATGATTTATACACTTTTGCATGTTCTCAAACTAGTTTTCGAAGCACTTTTTCCACTCCGATTAAGACACCTCTAAAACATGGTTTTTGAACACTTCAACAGCTTCTTCTGGCGACGAAAATCGTTGACCACGCATTTTTTTCTTGATGTGCGGAAACAAGAAGAAGTCATTAGGTGCCAAGTCAGGGCTGTACGGCGGATGACCCATTAATTCCACGTTTTGGCCGGTCAAAAACGCTCTGGTTTGAGCCGATGTGTGAGAGCTCGCATTGTCATGGTGAACAATGATTCGTCTTCTCTTGTTGGTTTTTCAAATTTCTTTGATGACTTCAGGCAAACAAATTGTAGTGCACCACTCGGAAGTGACCGTCCTACGTTGCTCAAGCGCAACAGTCGCCACATGGTCAGTTTAGCCGAAGAAACAGGCGACCATTTGCTTCGAAGTGCTTCTTCTACGAACAACTTTCGTTATATATTGCTCGTCTTTGAAGACCCACACGGTCGATTGTTATTTCGTTTTGGGCTCATACGCATGATTCGGTCACGATCTTATAAACGTCTTTTGAAGCACCGCAATCGTATTTTTGCAACATTTCTTTGCACCAATCGACACGAGCCTTTTTTGAGCGACTTTCAAATTGTGCGGGATCCAACGAGAACAAACCTTTTTTACGGCCAGGTGTTCATGCAGTATCGAATGTATGCTGGTGGAAGAAATGCCCAAGGATGTCTCTATTTCTCGGTATGTCGCATGTCGCATGTCGATTTTGCATTATGAGTTCACGCACGGCATCAATGTTCTCTGGCACAACAGCCGTTTTGGGACGACCTTCACGGAATTCGTCTTTGAACGAGCTTCGGCCACGATTAAATTCATTATACCAATTTTTCACAGTGCTATAGGATGGTGCTTCATCGCCATACAAAGATTTAAGTTCATTAATGCACTCTCGTCGTGATAATCCACGTCGAAAGTTGTGAAAAATGATGGCACGAAAATGTTCACGAGTTAATTCCATTTTTTTCTAAACTAATTTTTTCAAGTCACTGTAAACAACGCAAATAATGGTCGCACGTCAAAACGTTTTGAGTACGATTATGCTTAAAGATGACAAACTTTCCAATGGAAATGTCAGATTGCACTTGGCAGCACTCAATGTTGCCAGACCAGAAATATATATAGCAGCCCTCGTATCATATGAATATTAATTTTTTTTTTGCGATAAATGTTTGAGTTGAGTTCAAACTAATTTTTTTTGTACAAAAGTAGAGAAATATCTATCGCGAAGCTAGAATGCGATATATAACAGTGCCCTCGATTATTAATATATAGTGCAGTTGTAGGATTGTAAATAAGATCATACTATCTGGAACTGTTATTCCTTTTTTTAAGGCATTTTTGCCTGATTATCAGTTTTTTTTTTTAATAATTTTAATAAATTTATAATAAATAAAAGAAAAATTTTTAGTCAGGTTTAAGTTAATTATTTTATTTTACCTTAAACTAAATGAAATTTTTTCATTTCACCTCTACACCAAAAAAAAAAAAAAAAATTAATCATGTTTTATTTACTTTTTCTTTAGAGCGAAGAACGAAATCAAGAGTGCAATAAGAAAACTACACCAAATCTGCGACCAGCAGGTTCAAGTCCTTGTATACTGCCCAGAAATAATTAACGAGACCAAACAACAAACGATTTATATTGGCCATTATGAGAGTGCAAGATATACACGTCTAACAGATTCGGATATATGGGCTCAACTAGACCATCAGTCACTGGGTTGGTTTATAAATTCCTTTATTTATATAAAAATTAATTTAATTGTTCATTTTATTACAGAGAAAAATCGCGGCAGACGTTCTTCAACAGAATCGGAAAAAAGTTTTAACACCAAATATCAAGTTATACTTCATCGTTTAGTACAGAGACGTTGTACTTTAGAAATGTACCATCGCCAAAAGAACGACACATTTGGTAAGAAATTTATTTAATTTTATACAATTGGAATTTTTATCATGCCAATCAACCAAATAAGTAGCAAGAGAAATAGTTTTGTTACCCATTATATTAGCGCGTGTATCTAATTATGGATCATTATGTTAATGAAACACTGAGCAAGTCACACAACATTATGTGACCGCCTTTCAAAACAGGAGAGTATCGAGTCGAATGGTTGAACGAGTGTTCTATTAAAGTTTCTAGTTTTTTATGTTTACAAAGTTCTCGTCAATAGTTTTAGTTTTATTTTTTTTTTATTTCTTTAAATGAGAATTCCTAAAGAAACAAGAGGTCTAGATAAGATTTTTAGCACAAACGTAATGTAGTCATCGGCTTTCTTACGCACAGGGTAGGCAAGTTGGCAGACACATTGTTACAGTTTTAAAAATATAAACAAATTAATAAAAATAAAAAAACACAAACTATTTTATTTGATAAAAAATAAATAAAAAACAAATTGAATAAAATAAAAAATACAACTCGTGTAATAGACTTTAGAAATTCACAAGATTACGGCTGCACTAGTACAACAACCTGAACGTTTAAAGTAACTAGAGCACAAAAGAAAATGTTGGGTGCGTAATTAAAAATAAGGAAAATAGAATTTTATAACAACTTCAAATGAAAATCTTGACCTACGTTTTATTTTTATTCTAGAACTTATAACCTCAAATTCGGCACAAAGTTCGCTAAGGCGAAGATTAGAAGAGATTTTAAAGTTAATGCTCCTTGTATGGGCCAGAGAAGGTCATGTTTTATCGAAACTAACACAAGGAGAATATGGTAAAAAACTATTTCCCTGCGCTGAAACTAAATTTGTATGAAAAAAAAAAAAAAAAAAAAATATTTTTCCATTTTCTCACATTTACCATTGAATTGATGTAAAATCTTTTTTAATTATCTTTTAGGAGTTGACAAAACGGTTGTGGTGAAAAGTGATTCGGGAGAGTTTGGTTTTCGCATACATGGCTCAAAGCCGGTTGTTGTGGCAGCCATAGAACCCGACACACCGGCTGAAAGTTCTGGTTTAGAAGTGGGTGACATTATAATCTCGGTAAATGGTGTTAAAGTTTTGGATAAACATCATACTGAAGTGGTGAAAATAGCCCATGATGGTTGTGAAAAATTAGAGCTAGAAGTTGCTCGTACTTTAGGCGTTCTAATGAATGAACAACAAGAACCACCGATACAAGTGATTTATAGTGGATATTTGTGGCGTCAAAGTGGCCAGGCTAAGGGCTCTCCAAATTCAAAAAAATGGGTACAAAGATGGTTTGTTTTACGCTCAGACAATTGTTTATATTATTACAAGACTGAAGAGGTAAGTTGATTTGCTATATAACACAGTGGGGCACTAATGAAATATTTTTCTTTGAAAATAATTTTTGAGTTTTTTAATGACATAAATTTTACGCAGTTAAACAGGGTTGCATTTTATTTCAAGTTTAATTCCCAGACCTTTTTGAAGGTCAGTTTTATTATTTTTTTAAATATCAAGACTTTGAAAATCTTTAAATCTGAACTATTAAAAGTCTCGTTAATTTAAAAAAGTCATAATGTTTTGGTTGTTTAAATCAAATTAAATTAAAATTATTTCTTTAATACTCGAGCACGGGTTTTTAAAACATAAAAAAAAAACTATTTTTTTCGGCGTTAGTTTAGGGAATTTACCCCAAAACTTAGTTTTTAATTTAACAGTGGCAACAAAAATTATGTAAGGAAATTGGGGATTTTCTAAATGTTTTAGGGACTTCTCTGGATTTTGCTTCATTATTTTTGCGTTTCAGTTATCCTACGTTTTCACGAGCCATTGAATTGAACAAGACTTGCACATATTAATTTTTCCATGTTCTTGTATATGAAAACGTGTTGAAGGTAACTTTCTGTCTGAGCAAAGTTTTGTATTTGTCAGCAGGGTTTTTTTTAATGTTTTCAACAAGAAAGAGAGTGTTCGCATTGTTGATCAATAAATGACTTTAATGCGAAATAAAGAAATCATACTAAAAGTCACATTTGATGGCGAACATCATTGATCATTGATCAGACAAATGTTTGGCCAACGATGGATGCACATGAACGAAACATGAACATTGAGAGTCTACATTAACCAAATTCATGTGCGACATGATGTTTATAACAATTTGATGCCTAGTGGAGTTAAGGTCAATGTCGAAACTTTTTTTCTTGCTTGCGTTTTTTTAATAGGAACAAAATTTTGTTGGGAAATTTTTATTTTGAAAATGGAAGAAAAAATCTTGCTTTGTTTTTGGGATTTTTTTTTTTATTATTTTTAATATTCTTGAGTTTAATTATAATTCTCTTATTTCTTTCTTTCATGCAAAAACCTTTTGCTATGGGAAACACTAAATTAAAAAAAAAAGGTTTCTGAAAGTATGACTAAGCAAGAATATAGGAAGACTAAATAGACTGTAAATCTGTAAATAAAAAACTTTTTTCATATATATTGACGCACTAAAATCATCGCAAAAAGAAGAAGAAGAAGTATGTTCCGCCAGTAAATTTTATACTGTTGTCATGTAGGACACAGTCACGACAATTAACTTTATTTTTAGAAAATTTTATTTCATTTTCTCATTTTGCGAAACGCATTCTCTTAACAACTTTGAAATCTCAGCTTTCAAAATTGTTTAAAGGCCGGGGTACATAGAATCCGTCATACGTTAAACTTTGATAAATTTAACTGACGAGTCAGTTAAAAGACATGTTTTCTTATGAGCGTTGTCACAATCAATACGTGTACGTCAACGCAAAGTACAAAAGTTGATAAACTTTTAACTTATGATGAATGTTGAATACTTTGACAACTATCAGCCGCTTCTTCTTCTTTTCGTTTAACTCTTTCAATTGTGTTTTGTGATTTTAATAAAACAATTTTGGTGGCAAACAATAAAATACAAATTTAATTAAATTAACAAGTGAATAAAATACAAATTAAATTTAAAAGTGAATAAAAATAGAGAGCAAACTTTGATTTAACATCCGTCAGCAAAGTATTCATTGAGCCAACCTTATCCGTCGTTACTTTGACTTTAGTTAAATTTGTCAAAGTACAACGTATGACGGATTCTATGTGCCCCGGCCTTTATTTTTTTGATTTTTTCCATTAAAAAATTGCCAAGTGCCGATTTTAGGTTAAAGTACCGATAGTAAATAAATCGGCTGAGGACACATTAACTCCAATTTCAAACAATAAATTTGTTATTTGGCAGTGCAGTGCACTGCACTGATGTACTGGGGTGGTAAAGAAAAAATTAAATTATATTTTTCTTTCTAAATTTCTATAAATTTTTATTAACATTTATAATTGCAAAACACACAAAATTCGTTTTTAATAAAATATTTGAATGTAATTTTTTTTATTTATCCGATTATTTTTTTAAATAAACTGATTTATCTGATTTCTTCGTTTAGAAGTGCAAATTTTTCATTAAAAATATCTGGTAGCCCTGATTACACTATTTTCAAGGAATTTAATGTATATCGTTTCTGTATGTATAAAAAAAAGAAATATTAAAAAAGATGAAAACAACAATTGTTTATTAATAATTCTTACAAAAAAACAAAAAACAGATTTCATCTCTCTGTCTAAAATATTTCATGAGTATGGCCGCATACATTAATATTGGGACACCCTTTTATTCTATCTCAAAGCTTTATACTTGTTCAGCTCTTCAATAGCTTGGCAATATACATCAAATTACATCAACTATAGGGGCACCCTTTGCTTCATAAATTCAAATTATACACTTGCTCTTGCAGTAGACATAGCAATTGGATTCTTTGTAAATTTCAACCGTCTGTCTATAACGGTTCAACAGTTTGGCCCTATACATCAGATTATATAAACTTTTGTAAAACCCTTTAATTTATAATTTTTAATATTTCTAATTCTTTCTATACCAAATATAGTAGTGAATATTCTGTCTAATTTTTAAGTGTTTGTATATAACGGTTCAAAAGGTACGGTCCTATAAGTCAACTTACATTAATTTTGGGAACACCCTCTAACATCTAAGTTTTTGCGTTCTGTTTATAACGGTTTAAAAGTTCGGCCACTTATATTAAAATTTATTAACTATTGGGACACCCTTTAATTTCCAAATCCAAAATTTATACTTGTTGTTATAGCGGATTTAGCAACACAGATTCTTTGTAAATTTCGAGGGTCTGTCTACAACTATTCAAAAGTATGGCTTTAAACATCAAATTAAATGAACTCTTGGGGCACTCTTTATTTATAATTTTGAATGACTAAACGGTCATTGCATTCTGTCCAATTCGCAAGCGTTTGTCTATAACGACTCAAAATATAGGCCCGACACCTTTAATTTTTAGATTTCTTTTTGTATAACTTTCTGCCATTGCGAGCAGTTTCTTTAAGTTTAAAGTGGTGGCCTTTATGGTTTATAATACACGTAAAAAATCATGTATATTGTATGGGGACAACCTTTACTTTTTTAAGATTAAGAACTGTTTTTAAGACCGGACCAATCTGTAAGCATCACCCTTCAAATAAAAAATCGATCTAGAAAGGACAGAGTTATAGAGGTACAAATATGAAAAAAATCACCATTCAGTTGAGTTGGTAACCTTCTTCTTTTTTTGAAGTCGGTTAAAAAGAAGTTACTGATGACGATTTTTTTATGAAAGCGCTTTTACTTGCAGTTAAGAAGGTCTTGTTCTGTTTCATTATTTAAATTAAAAGATAATTCTAAAGGCAAAATGTGGTTTCCCCTTAGAATTTTATGCAAAAAATAATTTTTTATGCCCTGAATAAATAAAATTTCATGAAATACCATTTTTGGTGTATATAACGTTTGTTGAAATTACAAAATATTAGATAATTTGCAGATATAGAAAAATTAATAAAAATCTGCACATAAGTACTATTTTCAGAAACATCAGCGCTGTTGCTATGGAGACTGAGAGAATTCTCAATTAAATTTAGATTCTAAATCTTCTTCGTAATACTTTAAATAATTTGGTATCAATTTTATCAGCTGATTAATATTTAAAATCTTTTAATTTTGCCCCACTGTACCTAACAAAACTAGAATATAAATTATTCTTTTCACAATCGTAAGGATACTCAACCTGTGGGTGCCATGATTATGGCTAAACACATTGTAGAATCATGTCCTCCTAAAATTGGCAAATCGCATGCTTTTAAAGTGGACTCAGGTGAGGGGATACCAATGTATGTAGCTGCCGATAATGAAGAATTAGCCAATCGCTGGTTAAATATATTAAAGAAAGCAGCCAATCAAGATAATCAATGGCTTGACAAAAGGCAAGTATACTTTTTCGAAAAACAATGAACAACAAATATTAATAATTTTAAATATCACTTCTCGTTACAGTGCCCGCAATCTTTATAAACAACCCAGCTGTATTTCACGACCTGATTGTTTTGGTTATTTAATGAAGTTGGGCTCGAAATGGTGTGGCTGGTCGAAACGTTATTGTGTTTTAAAAGACGCCTGTCTTTACTTCTTTCAAGATGCAAATTCAAAATCAGCTTTGGGTAATGCAATTGTTTTAAATGTCTGTTGAATTAATTTTTTGGAAAACTTATTTTAATTTGAAGGCATGATTTGTTTACATGGCTATAAAGTATCTTCAATGTCGACTGCTGCTTCAGGTAAAAAGAACTCATTTGAAATTGTACCACCTGAGCCCAAATTGAGGCATTATTATTTCTATACCGACTCCGAAATGGAAAAAAAGAGGTAGGTAAAATTAACGTTTTTTTTGTTAGATATCCTAGAAAGAGAAAAAATGATTATCGTTTATTTTCTGAAGACTGATTTAAATATAAAAAAACAAAAAAAAAAAAGTTAATTAAATTTAAAAATCAAAGAGTTTTGTCTTACAACAGAATTAGAACATATACATGCATTGACTAATAACGCGATCAGAGTCTTAAGAGTTTAAAATTTAAGATTTAATCTCTATGAAAATTTAAAGACTTAAAGTTTTTTTCACAAAAGTTTTTTGAAGAAAATTTTTCTGATAACAGTTTCATTCGAATTGGTAAATTGAAATAAAAACGTATCCCTCATGATGCCATTCACATCAATCTTAAACTAAACAAAAATATTTAATCCAGATTAGTTAAAAATTTGTTAAGAAAATTTTACTCAACTTTCTCTCTAGAGGAAAGTTGCTGTTGTATCGTCAAACAACTGTGGACTACATTGGACCTTAAGCGAACCAGGCAGCTGCTCGGACTGGAGAGAAAATCCATAAGTATCACGGTCTCGGTACTTACTGGTCACTGTCTAATCGGCAGACATGCTGAAAGGCTCGGTCTGCCCTTTAATGATTTCTGTCACAGCTGTGGCTCGGAGGATGAGGAAGAGACCGTACTGCACCTCCTGTGCCATTGACCATCCTTAGCTCGAAGAAGATTAAGATGTCTGGGCTCTCCTTTTTTCGGAACTCTTACGGAGCTATCATCTCACTCTATAGGGGACATAGCGAAGCTCATCCGGGAATCTTCATGGTTCTCGGCTGGGTAAGGGGAGTCGCGCCGTCTTCCTTGTGGTATCACAACGGACCATTCGACTGTGCTCAAGTGAGCTTCGTCGTGAGAGGCTGCCACTTCTAACTAACTAACTAACTCTCTAATACTACATATAACCGAGGGCGCTTTGAAGGAAACGTGAGCATGTTCCACTTAATGTTTCTACGTGTGTAGTAATGTTTCTTGTTGAAATTTTTGTGTCCTTTAAGGTTGCTTGAAATATTAAAATTTTTCTTCTGGTAGTTTTATGCTTTCTAACACGATGTTTCATGGTCCGTTTAAAGTAAGAAAAAATTACACACTTATAATAAATAATTTTAATTGCGAAAATTTCATTATCTTCTGCTCGTATTGCTTGAGTATAATGTACGTCTATTCTGAAATAATTTCCATAGTCATTCGTCTCACTTTCTTTAAAAACTTTCACTATGCTTCAGTTTAAAATTCTTCCTTTCATCGCGTATGTGCTACCAAATAAAATTCCTGGGTTGTATCTCGTCTGAAATGAAAAACCAAAAATGGTTTCTTAATCATGTTTCATTTAATGTTGCCTCGTGTGTATCTAGCACTATACACTTGGTGTGTTTTTTTTTTTTTTGTATACTTTGTTAACTTAAGAAAGTTGAAAAGTTATAATAGAAATTTTAACGTGGAGAAAAGGAAGAAAAAACAGTTTTTCTTTATTAAGCTCTAATTATAACTCTAATAAAAAAAAGTCATTATATTTTTTTTTATATAATTTTTATTGTTATAACTTTTTTTACAGATGGATATCAGCTCTTGAATATTCTATAGATCGCTGGATCAAATCAGGGTAACTAAGGTTGAAAACTATGCCCAAGTCTATACATAGCACTAAAAAGAAGCGACGTAGCTTTAGTTATTTTATGGAATAGTTAGTTATACAAAAGACAAAATTATATGCAGCTACGAAAAATGACTCGTAGAATATTAAATCTTGAAAGAAATATAACAAATAAAAAAATTAAAATTAGAAATCAATATAAAAAACTTTAATTTTAATATCAAATAAATGCAAACAGCCAAAAAAACAGTTACTAATTGAGAGTTATAAAAATATAAAAAATGCAGTTCAAAACCTAGAAATAAAACAGGTTAAAAACTTTAGCACGGAACACTAAATAAAATAGATCAATTTTAATTTAAAAAAAAATATAATAAATATTTTTGAATTAAAATGAATGCAAATTGGAAAACTTATAAAACTTAATAAATAATTTAGAATTTCAATAAAAAAATAAAAGTGTGCAAAATGAAGATAAGAATTTAAAATGAGAAAAGGAAATAATGAAATTTAAATTTAATTAAAAAAATTTAATTAAAAATATAAAAATCGAAAAAAAACTAATTAAAAAAAACAAATGTATATGTGTATTAAAAATATTAAAAAAAAACAACACAAAAACAAACACACACAAGTATTTACTTAGTTGTGTGTGTGTGCATATATGACAAAAATTTCACATTTATTTTTTATCAATTAATTTAACAAAAGAATAGAAAAAAAAAATTATTTAAATTAATTTTTGTAAAAAATATATTTTTTAAATTTATTTATTTTAAGCAAGGACTAGGTTTTGAAATATTTCCCATAAGTAAAATACAAATTTAATGAAAATGTATGCGTGCAAAATTTAGTTTTTTTATACAAGATAAACAAATGTACTGGTATTAATTTTTTTTAATTATTTGTTTAATAATTAATTATTAACAGATATTTATATATAAAATTATATTTACACAAATCAATTTGTACCGGATATATAGTTATAACATTATTATTGTTGTTTAAAGATGTTCAAATTTATTCAGTTGTTAAAATTTTGTTAATTTTTTATGTTTAATATTTTAAAAATTTTTGTTAGAAACTGAAAAAAGGGAAAACAAATAATAAAAATGTTTTGTTTATAATAAACAGAAGTTACCGAAAAATCTTTCAGTTTTAGATGATTTTATTTTAATAACAAAAAGGTTGTAAGAAAAAAAACATTTAAGAAAAAAAAAAAAAATCATCAAGATATCAAGAGAAACATGTGCATGTTCCTTTTAATGTTACCTCGTGTGAAACAATGTTTCTTGTTGCAGTAAGTGGTTGATCTTATGTCGCCTTAAATTTTTTTATATTTTTTGATACCCAGTTCGATGCTCCCACGTCTAAATCGATGCCTACGGTTTTCCTTATGTTATTTGGTCGAAAAAAGTAGAGGGGTGAGAATTGTTTTACGAGTCGCTACTAAAACTAGAAAAGAAAAGAAGAATATGGTAAAAAAAAAGAATTTTTAACTGAAAGGCTATTTAAATAATTTAAAGGAAATGAGTCAAAAACATAGCGAAATTATATGAAAATACTTTAATATGTTTTGCACCCAAAGTTCCCTAAAATTTTTAATCATCAAAAAACGATTCTTTCAACTGCTGTTATTTTATGTTTGATATTTTTTTTAACTCCTTAACCTACAAAACAATACTTATATCACTAATGCTTTTAACGAAATAACAAAAGAAAAAATTGGAAACATCGATACCCACGAGGCAACATGGCGTTAGGAAACATGAAACTTAAAAAAAAAATTTATATTTCACAACACATGAATTTAAATAAAAAACAGGAGAGAGAATTTAATAAAATATGACCATGTTTCCTTAAGTGTTGCCTCGTGTGTATCTAGCATAAGAATTATTTATTTTGTTTTAGTTAAAAACTCATTCTACGTTTGGATGTTCAGCGCTGATAAATTTTTATATGAAGTCAGATGGCCACTTGAAACAGATTATATCGTGAAACTGAGATAGTTTAATAAATTTTATTATATTTATAATTTAATCAACTAAAATTAACCTTTTTGGCTTTGGTTTTTACAAAGAAAAATTTTTCTTATAAAGAAAATTTTTATTGAATTGTATACGGACGTTATTCTAAGAAAACAAGCCAGCGTCTAATTTTTCTTGTTTTGGAAAACATCCGCATACATTTGAAAAATACTTTTCTTAATAAAAATTAATTAAAATTAAAAAATAATATAATTATAATTTTTATTATCAGTTTCTACTTTTAATTAGAAATAGAGTTATGAAAACGGTGTCTCTCTATGTGCCATTAATAAATAAAAATAAACAAACAATAATCTAGTTTCTACACTTTTAGATTAAATTATGTCACCTTTATGTTTATATCTTTTTATAGCCACTATTCATTAAGTAACCGTAAAAAACCAACGCTTTACATTTTGGCCTACAAACCACAAAACGTCTCGTGTCCATTATTAAAAGCTAAAAATAAAATGACCAAATTAATTTAATTTTTGTTTTCTCAAACACTTTAAACGTTCAAACGAGTAAATCTTATATTGGTCTCAGTAATTAATTCTTAATACCGGTAGTTTTATGACAAACAAAGCAACAACTTTTTCAAACAGTAGTAATTAAAACGTTTGTAAAATTTAAATGTTGGCGAATTTGAGATAAAATAAAGAAAAAAAGGAACAAAAAAAATTAAATAAAATACAGAAACTGAAATATAAAAAAAAACTCACACAAAACACATTTGTTATTGTTGTTGATTTTTTTTTGTTGGCATTTCACACACTACGGACTCAGAATTAAAAAACACATGGGGAAAAAGTGCATTAAAATGCCTTTAAGTAGTTGGTAGCATTTATTTAAAATATTACTGGTTGGATGAGCATGACTGTCTTCTCCGATTACCATCACTATTTTTATGAATTATTTATAAACTTCTTTAAAAACAATTGGTTTTTGTTTTTATTAAAATTGGCCATTTTAAAAAAAAGCGTCCTTTTTTTACACCCTTCGTTCTTTAATAAATTCTGGCGCACGATTGTTAGTTAACGACTTTTTATTCTCAAAAATTTTAATTTTAATTTCGAATGTAGTGATTTCTGATTGTCGACTGGAAATTCTCGACTTTCCTTCTCATCACATAGTCGCTCTTAATTGTTAACATCCCCCGGGGCTACTACAAGAAGTCTAGCCGATTCTAACCTGGGCACAGACATAGTACACTCGGGGTATAAGGGGAACCAGTTCCCCGGTGTGCAGGTACTAAATCAAAATAGACAAGTCGGACGCTTGTCGTAGGGCTGACCAGAGCCCTTTAAGAGACTGGCACCACGGGAACTGGTGGCCCATACAGAGAGTCGCCCATATCTATAGCCGGTTATTGGTGAGGTCCGTTCGGGGTACACGTGGTGGCTGTTGGCTAAAGTTTTGTGTCCGCAGGTAAGGTGCGGTGCTAAACGAATGTGCTGTTGCATATTCAACAGAGGAGTTGGAAAGTCTCCAACCCTCAAGCAAAGGGAAGGACATGGTCCTGAAAGCCATGTTCTTGAAATTGCAACTCTGTCGGCTGAGCACAGGCACGGGGCGCTAGTCGACGCTTTGTATTTCACTCAGTGGTAAAACTACTGTCAGAGCCTCGCAGCCAGGTACTAACGTTAATCTTCATCACGTAATATTTGTTAACATTTGTCAATTGCTAAAATCTGATCCTTATACCACTGATAGCCAATAACGGATGTTGACACACAACGGAAGCAGAAACGTTTAAAACGACTCTTCCAGGTACAGTCTCATGAATAATTAAATATTTGTCCCTAACGCCTTAAGGTACTTCGATTATGTTCAAGCATCTTTAAAGGATAACTGCCTTGTATGTGCTTTTGGAGAGTTACCTGTCTACCTTTTGCCAGACTTCTTGTCTACCGCTTGTAGGTGCCTTTATTTATTTACAGTCCAAACTCTGCAATTCTATCGGGGTCTCCCTGTGTTTGCCTATACGGGTTTCATGATCGAAATTAAAGTTCATAAAATTGTTAGTAGTGGCACAGGATATCATTCCCAACATAAAATCTGGCAACTCTTGTTGTTATTGTCCGTATGTGCAGTGTAAAAAACAGAGGTGTTAAAGGTTCTTCCACCACATTGGTGGGTGTATAGAATAATAAGACAATTAGCTAACACAAGTTGAGCAAACTTAATAGCTGCGTTGTTAAAAGTGCGTACTATAAAACAGAAGATCATAAGTTCGAGCTCATCTTCGGAAAAACAATAATAACTGTAAAAGGCAATTAAAAATAGAGAACAAACAATACAACCTCCCGGAAAAGATTAGGCAAGTATTGTGTTAAAAGTCATGGCAAATAAATTACTGAAGACGTCTGTTTAATTTGAGAATAACAGATAAATTGTCAAGACGCCCTTAAAAAAAAAGAAAGATCTTCTAGCTGTTAGCGGAAGGAAGTAATAACATTATTACAGTGTACGGCAAATGTTAGTTGTGTCTATTGGATTTAAAGGGGATGACTATTGGCTTGAATTAAAGCGACATTGAGTGGTCCGCGTGGATGGTTAATGTTACAAAATAAGGCATCGAGTAGTAGTAATTCATGTCTCGCCGGAGTAACACAGTAGTGTAGCGTGGAAGGCTGCTTCTGTAATAACGCATGTTTAGTAAATATGAGACCACATGGTTCTAAAGACCATAGGATCAAGAATTGTCAGAAGCTGTGGAGGAATAAAGAATAGAGCGAATTTAAAATATGCCACAGTGGTAATTGCAATCAAAGGAATCATTACGTTTCATCCAGAAAGGAGAACCGTTATAATATTAATACAAACAACACCTTATAGACGCAGTCCTTTAATTAGAGGTCAACCGATATATAGAGTTCTCTAGCACTCTAACACACCCAGACTATTACTAGAGTTAAAACATTATCAGCGGCTTGTTGGTGGTCGGCACCATGAGATGTTATGAGTCAAGCATTTGCAGTCGAGATGGGCAAAATAAAAATCTGAAAGAGTCTTAATAATGCAGTGGATAAGCTGGGACTTTTTATTTTAGTGTTAACTTGAACTTTTCATTTTCAAGCTTTGTTCTAGCTGTACTAAATTTACTATAAAAAAACTTATTGATGATTCAATAAATTATTAAAAAAAGGTCTTCAATTCAAAATATATTGACAGTTAAAACTTAATTATTTTCAGGTGAAATTGTTTTCAGTTCTATTTTCTCTCTCTAAATTTTCATTCATCTTCGAAAATTACCTTTCTGTTGAAACTGTGATTTTTTATTTAAATTTCAAAAAAGGTGTTTAACGATTTTTTCAAAAAAAAATTTTTTTTTCATAAAACTTGTAATAATTGTTAAGGTCCATCTGATTTTTATAAAAATTAAAAATCCTTATTATTTTTGATATAAATTATATAACCAAAATGCATTTTTTTTGATTTTTAATTTCTGATGAAAATGTTTCACCCTGGTGACATGGACTAAGCTCAAATATTGTATCGAAAGATCTTTTTTCTTTTTTAGTGAGACCCTGCCTAAGAGAGGCAAAAATATATAGGATTTCATTTAAAAGTCTTCTGTCGTTCTGGAATTCGAGATTAATTTGACACACTCTAGGAATTAGTTGAGGATTTAAAGAAAAAAAAGCAATAGAAAATTGTGGTTAAGATCACAGCTAGTGAAGGGAGACCATGATATTTCACCAGCTATGCCTCTGTTTCCACCTGTAAGCTTTACACCAAAAGCTTTTCACCACTTCAGAACTGAATAATTTTATTCTCTCCATATTCTAATCTGGAATACAAACAGCGTGAGGCTGCATAACCAACGTAATATTTACTTAACGTAACCCCTTAACTAATCTACCCTCGTATTTTTCTTCTCTTTATCTTTTTCCATTTCCTTCACAAAGGGACCAATTTTGAGACCTAAAACAATCCTTCCCTCAAAACTTCTGGACTTTTGGTGAACTTAACTTAAGTTTTATTGTTTTTCAATTGCCTTTTAAGGACAACAAACATTATTATGGAAGACAACTTCTTTTAATAGTCTCTTGCTTAAGTATCAAAATCAAATCAGATATTCAAGTTTTAAGAAATAAATTTCACAGCGTTTAACTTAAACACAGATATTGTGCATGTGTATATATGAGTGTGTGTGTGTTTTTTTGCTAGCAAGAACAACCAGCTAAATCAAAATTAATACAAGTTCCATCCATTTTAATAAAATCACAAAAAAAAAAAAAAGAAAATAATAATAATAAAATCTTAATCTTGCATTAAAATGCTTTTTAAACTAAAATGATCATTTAAGAGCGACCGTTATAGAAACACAATTTCATTTAAATTTTTTGCCACCGAATAAAAAAGACATTCATTTATTCAGATGGATCATTAGCAACCAAATAATATCTTTTTGTATAAAAACAGCAACAGCAGCAACAATTACAACAACACCAACACCGGCATTAAAAACTTGTGCATATTAAGATACGAGCGAACACATTAATATTTAAAAGCTGCGAATTTATATAGAAACACAGAATCAAGTCACTTGGACGTTTCGCATTTGATGGTGGGTTTTGCTTGAATGCTTTTGACGGCTTGTTGTTGCCAAGTTGTGCATGCAATTAAATGAAACAGCAACAACAAATACAAAAAGTTATGTATATTAAAAAGTAGTAGCCAGCCGGTAAGTTGTTTGGTAGTTGGAAATTTTAAATTAAAAATGAATAGTGAGCAAGTTGTATGACGAGCAAAAAGCATCATCATCATCATGATCAGCATCGTTATCATCATTATTAACAATGAAAGGCCATTATATATGTTCAAATGGATGTGTGTTAGTATGAATACAACTATCAACTATTGCGGCGATTGCTGCCGGTAGTCTCGTAGAATACTCGTATATCAACTTGGACTGACAGCATTTTGCTATTCATTTGCTAAAAAACTTAAAAAAGAAAACATTAAATTACACGTGTAACGTGCAGTGTGTAGTGTGTGATATGAATGTGTAAGCCAGTCTGTAAATGTAAATGTATGTGTGTGATGCAGAGAGTCAGTTACTCAGTTACTCAGTTAGCCAGTCAGTCAGCCATTCAGTCATGCAAACATCTATACAGCATAGAATATTTTATTACCTTTGTTTTTTGTTGTTTTTGTTGCAGTAGTTTTGTTTGTCCATATCTAAATTTAAACACACACACACACACACACATACATACTTACAGATATATATTTGTATGTATAAACAAACACATTATAATAAAGATACGTTTTCAACAGTTGCAGTAAAATGGTAGCAAGATTACAGTTTGATGTGCCTACTGCCTGCTAAATCATACAATACCCGCCAAACAACAACAACAACAACAAAACAGATAAATTCCAGTCAAAAGACAAAAAATAAAAACTTTAACATAAAAACTGCAAACTTTTCAAGACAAAAAGCAGAAGAGGAAAAAAAACAATCGAAAGATGATTTCCAACCTGGAATCAAGCTAAAAAACAAAAAAAAAAAACCAACAGTAAAGAAAGAAGTTAAAAAGTTTAAGACAAAACGTAGCATCAGCCAGACAAAAAAAAATATGCAAAAGTTTCTGTCAAAAGATAATTACAATGGAGATGGTTAACTTTTTGTCTTTAATGCCCTACATATGGCATTTACACACGCAAAAACAAAACATGGTTGCGGTAACCATAATCTAAGACCACTAGATGATTGAATTAAAACTTATTAGTCAGATCATAATATTAACAATAATATTGTTTTTGTAACCATACTTTTGTTTAACAGAATAATAATATTGTCACATGTAACCATAATTTTGTTAATGATAGAAAGTAAATCAAAATTATTTAATTAATTTCGAGACGTGTATTTTTATTTAAATTAAAGAGTAAATAATAAGAATTTCAGTTTATCATAATGTTTACGATTAGCGATGTAACGTTACGCCATTTAGCCGATCCGATACCGATACCGATACTCAAAATAAATATCGCCGATTTTCAGTTTCAGTTTCTAAAATTCATACTTTCAAACTACAAAACGTCTGCAATATTCATGATTTTACAAATTAGACGATATTATTCAGTTTAGATCGGCTCAAGATTTAAAATTTAAATTAATAAGATTTAAAAGACAACGAATTAAATTTGAGATCATGTTAAAATTAAATTAAAATTATAAAAACAACATTGCAAATGATTGATATTTAAAATTGATAATAATGAGAATTTTGTTTAAAAAACAAAGTGTTCTCAAATTTTGCGGAAATAGACGATTTCTCAAATCCGCTTGAAGCAGACCTGCCGTGGAAAATAGTTTCTCAGATGCGACAGAACTCATTTAAATTTAATGTTCTGCTTTAAATGTTATTTCTCATAGTTGTCATGGAAAAAAAAGAGTTGAAAATTAAATATTTTGTTCAAAAAAACTCTAAAGCAAAATAGAAAGTATCGACGTATCGACAGTAAAATATCGCCGACATCGATATATCGGAAAACCAGAAGTACCGCCGATATATCGGTATCGATTGCATCCCTATTTACGATATACAGTTCAATCATTAAAAAAAATTCCGTGAGAATTTTTTCACCTCTTCTTTTCTCCTTTTATAAATTTCTTCCCTTTTTATTGACTGCAGAATGTAAAAATATTCGAGGGAAACAAAGTAGGTGTTGTGAATTAATAAAAAGAAATTTGATGTAAATAAGTAAAATAGATCCCTTTAAATTACGGTGCTGCCACTTTTTTATATTTTTGTTTTCAGGAAATTTATAATTAGGAAATCTTTTCCCGAGCGAAATTTTTTACGTAAGAAAGAAATTCTGTAAGAATATTCTTGATTGGGCCGATAGTTGTTTGTTTTTGTTTAATTATTTATAACTCTTTGACTGCATAAACAGATGAAAAAAGAGAGAGAGAGAGAGTGGAAGATAGAAAAAATTATACTCGTAATCAGTCCCAGGTTATTGTTATTTTTTTTTAATTAGTAGAGTAGCTGCAGTGGCTGAGTTATGTGAAGTATGTGTCTGCATGGTTGCTAAACAAAAGGTTATCAGTTCAAATCCCAAGAGAGTCCTAAGAGAGATTTTTTACCTGTTCTTTTCTCCTTCTATAAATTTCTTTCCTTTTTATTGATTCCAGAAAGTGCAAAAATTCGAGAGAAAAAGAAGGTGTTATGATTTAATAAAGAGAAATTTTATGTAAATAATTAAAATAGCTTCCTTCAAATTATAGTGATGCCACTTTTTATATTTTTTGTTTCCACGAAAATCATAATTGGAGGAATCTTTGCTCGAGAGAAATTTTTTCCGTAAGAAAGAAATTCCGTGAGAATATTCATGATTGGGCTGATAATTGTTTGTTGTTTTTTTAATTATTTATTATCTTTTGACTGCACATACAGACGAAAAAAGGAGAAGTAGCAGAAAGAGAAGACAGCCGCAGTGGCTGAGTAAAATAAGGTCTGCTTGATTACTAAACAAAAGATCGTCAGTTCAAATCCCAACAAAATTTTAATTACAAAGCAAAATAATAGTTTTTAGGTAACCGCAGCGTTTGAATTGTTTATAGGCGCAATAATGAAAAATAGCAGTGTAAAACCGTTTGTAGACGAGGTAGATAAATCCGTCTGTATATCAGAAAGAGCCGATGTTTAAGGTGCCTGCATAGACTTAGTAAGATTTTAAAGTGGTGATTGGCAGTTGTAGCTGAGACAGTTTAGAGATCCAGGTTGACAAAATTGGAGTCACAATATATTAAAGTCTAGAAGGCTGCAAAAGTTTATTAAAAGGCATATTTAGTAAACGATATATCTTTGCTAGTTAAAGACGCATATTTGCTAAAGAAAGACAGCGAGGAATCGCAAATGTTTAGCAAGCAATATTTAATAATAAGCCCAGGACCATAGAATATGGCACACAAGTCAAGAAACGGAAGAAAAAGAAAAATAAATGAAAAAAATTGTCTAAATTAAATTAAGTGCAGAGAAAACAAAAATTGTCATAATCAACAAAATATTTTTAATTTTAATTTATGTTTGTAGCCATTTGTTTTTTTTAGGAGTTTTTGTAGTCACTTTTACGATGGCAAGACGTGCCGCTACAATAATTTATTTTTAGCTATGAAAATAAACCGTTCAAGTTTAATTTAATTCAAGTAATAGTGCTATACCCTTCACCATATATATGTAAATCTAGTTAAGTGAAGTAAGTCCAATCAAAAAAACAAATAATGGGGTGACATGGAATTAAAAAATTAGAAAAAAAATTTGATACTAAATATAATTTTACATAAAAATATCATCAGCTCTTAATGGGTTAAGGAATTTAAAAAAATTTAATATTTTCTGAAAGATCTCTTTGAAAGCTTTAAAATGATACCCATATTGATGTCTTAAAAAATATGCTGCACGATCGTACTTTTCTATAAAAAGTTCAGAGACCCATAGCTCGCAAAATATGGGCGATGGTAAATATTTAAACTGGATTTTTTTTCTTAGCCTTTAATTCTCTCTCGCCCCATATATTTTTTTTAATTAGAGTTACTTCATTGTTTTAAATGATATGGAAAATTAGAGGCAGGCTCAGTGTTTTACCTGTTGCCTCGAGGAGCATGGACTGATCTTTTTGAAACTATTTTGATCGATTGTCGTATTTAAATTATTTCAAGCTTATCTATTGCCTTGGCAAAGTTGATTTCAATACTAACACGGACGGACAGATGGACATTGTTCAATCGTCTTCGTTATGCATAAGAACTGAGAATAAATATTGTGGATATTGTGGAAATTAAAAACGAAATGCCAAACTTAGATATGACCTTTTTTACCTGTGGTGAAGGGTATACAAAAAATGGGGAATAAAATAATCAATAAATCCACACTGAGCCTGCTGAACTTTACGCAATCCGAAATTTTATTTCACATATTTTTATTTTATATTGAATTTTTTTCATGTTTAGCAAAATGGAAATTTATGAAAAGCGATTGGCATCAGGGTTTTTCAAAAAATTGATTTCCAACTTTCCTGTAATTATGCACACAAAAAGCATTAGGTTTCAAATAAAAAAGTAGGCGTGTTGTGGTAGTGTTTTTTAGGGATCGATTATGGCCAACATTATTCTTTTTATTTTATTTATAGTTTTTTTTAAATTTTTTTTATTTTTATTTTTTTTAATATTTCATTAACATACCGACTTACAGACACTCAAATATAAATGTATGTATTTATGTTTTTATGTATAAAAGCACACCATTACTAAATGATTATTCTCACAAACGTATAAAATCCATAAAGTCTAAATTTGAAAATAAATAAAAGAACATCTAGCGAACAGTTAGTACTAGTAGTAGTTCAACTACAAGGCAATCGGCAACACAAGTCATCCAATAGAGAAATCATTGCTGGTACTGCTCAATTGCTAACAAACGTACTAAGATGATCTGCGTTTGATTGGACTGAAAAAAGTACAAAAAGTTATTAAATTTGCGAGGCAATAAAATTGAAAATTATTTCTTTTTTAGTGGGAAATATGTATAAATTGAGGGTTAACTAAGTTTTGTTCTGGGGTTATTTGATAAAATAATTTTTGCAATAAATAGATCCACCTTAAAATAGACAGATGGGCAGAGGGCCAACGAATGTGAAATTGAAATTGAACAGTTGCGATCTGTGAGCGTTACTTTGTTCAAAAGACAGGGGATTTCAATAAATTTAAATCACGTATGAAGCCTTTTAATTTTAAATTTATTTCTGTTATTGGGATACCAACTTTGTTTTAATTTTATAGGGGTGTTAAGATTTTCATCTTCCAATTAAAAAATTTCTGTCTGAAAATGACAGAAAAGACATCCGAGAGAGTTTGTTCTACATACGAGCTCTTAAGCTGGAAAGCGAATTTTCTGTGCATTGCGTAGTTCGATTCACTGGCAATCGACTACAAAAAGATGCGTCCTAAATAAAAAAACCTGTTGCGTGAACGGAATAAGTTTCCTGATTTTGCATGAACACATTCCATTGTAGTAACGATACAACAGTAAAACATCGTGATTCAATTGACTCAGTGACTGCTATCAGCAATAAACTTCTTAGCTCTCTCCTGCACGCGGTCAAGTAACTCCGAAATAGTATTTGAAATTTAAGCAAAAGCGAAATTTACCCAAATAATTTTTTTTTTGTAATTCCTTATAAAACTAAAATAGTGCGTCTAATAATTTCATAAAATTAAAAAAAAAAAAAAAGAAAAAATTAAAAGCGTAGACAGACGACAGAGTTAAATTTGAACTAAAAGCTCACTACTCTGAATTAAAATTTTACTTTGACAGACGACAGTTTTTGAATTTAATAAACGTTCACACTGAGATCAAATATAAAAGGTAGAAAGTACGTTTTTAGTACATATGCTGTTGATCAAAAATCAATATTTATTTGAAAGAACGTGGAATTTATTTTGCTAAAACTGCTCCATAATATGAAAATTGTAAGTGTTATAAATCAGAGCATGTTGCTACAAGTTGGGATCTCAGTAGAGCACTCTAAAGTAAAACAAAGGGAATTGTGGAAATTGGTAAGTTTAATACGAGGGCTGCTATATATATTTCTGGCCTGGCAGCACTGAGTTCTTCCAAGTGCAATCTGACATTTCCATTGGAAAATTTGTCATTTTTAAGCATAATCGTACTTACAACGTTTTGACGTATGACCATTATTTGTGTTGTTTGCAGTGACTTGAAAAATTTATATAGAAAAAAATGGAATTAAATTGTGAACATTTTCGTGCCATCATTTTTCACAACTTTCGACGTGGATTATCACGACAAGAGTGCATTGATGAACTTAAATCTTTGTATGGCGATGAAGCACCATCCTATAGCACTGTGAAAAATTGGTATAATGAATTTAATCGTGGCCGAAGCTCGCTCAAAGACGAATTCCGTGAAGGTCGTCTAAAAACGGCTGTTGTGCCAGAGAACATTGATGGCGTGCGTGGACTCATAATGCAAGATCGACATGCGGCATACCGATAGATAGAGACATCCTTGGACATTTCTTCTAAAGGTAAAAAAGGTTTGTTCTCGTTGCATCCCGCACAATTTGAAAGTCGCTCAAAAAAAGGCTCGTGTCGATTGGTGCAAAGAAATGTTGCATAAATACGATTGCGGTGCTTCAAAAGACGTTTATAAGATCGTCACAGGTGACGAATCATGGATCTATGCGTATGAGCCCGAAACGAAACAACAATCGACCGTGTGGGTCTTCAAAGACGAGCAAAATCCAACGAAAGTTGTTCGTGGAAGAAGCACTTCGAAGCAAATGGTCGCCTGTTTCTTCGGCAAAACTGGTCATGTGGCGACTGTTCCGCTTGAGCAACGTAGGACGGTCACTTCTGAGTGGTACAATACAATTTGTTTGCTTGAATTAATCGGAGAAATTCGAAAAACTAACAAGAGAAGACGAATCATTGTTCACCATGACAATGCGAGCGTTTTTGACCGGCCAAAACGTCGAATTAATGGGTCATCCGCCGTACAGCCCTGACTTGGCACCTAATGACTTCTTCTTGTTTCCTCACATCAAGAAAAAAATGCGTGGTCAACGATTTTCGTCGCCAGAAGAAGCTGTTGAAGTGTTCAAAAACCATGTTTTAGAGGTGTCTCAATCGGAGTGGAAAAAGTGCTTCGACAACTGGTTTGAGCGCATGCAAAAGTGTATAAATCATGCTGGAGAATACTTTGAAAAACAATAAAACCATTTTTGATTATAAATATTCGCATTTTCACTATTAGGCCAGAAATATATAGAGCAGCCCTCGTAGTATCTCTGAATTGTGAATAAAATTCACTTTTGGGATTGTGACGTGCTTAAGATGGACGATAACAGATTTAAAAAAAAACTTTGGATTATTTTCTAAAAATTGTATGAAAAAATTAAAATTATTGAGAGGTTTGACACCAACATGAGGCCTTGTATTCCACTCGAAATTTCTAATTTTGAAATGCTCTTCTTCTGAGTTAATTTTGTTGCTCATTTGTACTGCAACATCTTTGTAAATGTGTCCATTATTTTTGCACGCAGCAAATTGATGGCACGTTCCGCCCATAGCTCCAGTAGAATCTACATTAAAAGTATCGATTTTATTTCAATATTTATTTTTTTATTTTATATATTTTTTTTTATTTTATTTTTATTTAAAAAAAATAAAAATACCTTTTCGTTTTTGAATCCAATTTAATTTTTCAACAGTAAACAATTTGACAAATGCTTGTTAATTATCGACTGTGTTGCCATATTGAAATAAATAAATTCAGTATAAATTCATTTTGATTGAGTGCATTTACGGTAAATCTAATGCACATTGGAATGGGGATAATTCAAAACTTAATTTGAATAAGGACAGCTAATGCAAATAAACGCTGCCGTCTGTCTATGTTATAAGAAACTTAAAACTTGATTTTTTATTTCTTACAAAAAGTACCACAAACTAAAACGCCCTTTAAATAATACACCACCAGCCCAGTCGCACAAATAAAGGTTTTACATTTCGTAGACGATTAAAAAAAAAGCAATAAGAGGGACGGACATTAAAACGCACACTGTTGAAGAAACAGAAAAAACCAGTTCATAGCAAGTAAAATACCTTACGGCCAACAAAACAGGTATAAAATTATGAGCAGAAATACAAAAACAAAAAAAAACTTATTGGAGATAAAAAAAGATCGTTAGTAGTGAGAAAGAGTGTAAAAAAGGTAAATGAAAAAAGAGAAAGAAGTGCAATTAGGAGGGTTGGTAGGTAAAATAAATTTGTACCAAAAGGTACTTTCAAATGGTACTTTTTTTGGTAAAAAGTATTAAACATACTTTTTAATTGTTAATTTAATTTAATTTTGAAATGAAGAAAATTTATAAATTAAAGATTTGTTAATGGCTAGAGAAATATTAGAGTGTCGCATTTATATGTGAGCCTGGATTATAGATAAAAACGTTTTGTGTAGCTAATGAACTGAGAACACCTTTTTAGCACTTGGAAATCAATGAGTTTGGTGAAATGCAGCTTTCAAGCTACTGTATTAATTAGACAGTTTACGAGTCTGATCTGGCTCACAGAAAGAGACGAAAGCAATTCAGAGGCGTTCTGGCCGTGTTTTCTGTCAGTTTAATGCCTTTGTTGTTAAATAGTAGTGCGAGAAAATTACTATTGCAGTTGTTATCATAAAGAACAGTACTATGGCCCTATCTTAAGTCATCAAGGATTAAGCTTGCTTCTGATTTCCGACATCCACACTGGATAAATTGGAATTAATAAAATAATATTTAAACAGGTACTTTCAGCACACGATAACTTCGATAGATATCTGCCACGATCTTCAAAAGCCAACTATTACACATCTTCATTCTTCTTCTTCACTTTACCATCACACACGAAGTTCAATAGGCGTCTCTCAGTTTAAAACTTCAGGGCTTTATATGACTCTCGCTTAGATTAAAGTACCAAATGTTACACTTATTCTATAAAAAAAATTTCTTATGGGTTGAAGAAATAAGCATTTTGTGAAGCAGTTTACTTTACTGCTTTAACTTAAAACTAGTAAAATTTGTAAAATGGTACCAAGAGATTTTATATGGTACCATTCAATAAAATTAGTACATTAGTAACAATTGTACCATTCCTGTTAGTTATAAATAAGAGAGGACAAATGAGACTTAGAATTTATCTAGATAAATGAGTTTCAAATAGAAAAGGTTTCTTTGTACAACAATAAAACACATTGGCCCCCAAAAAAAAACACAGATACTCCTGGATTAGTCTTAAAGAGTTGATCGTTGCTATCGCACCTGTAAATTCAAAAAGACGGAATAACGACGGATAAAAAATTTGATATTTTTTTTTGTTATAAAATGTCACCACTACACTAAAAGAGTGGTTTAAATGTGTGAGTGGCTTTGAAGTGATAGTGTTATAATAAAAATGATGATGATAATAATTTTAAAATAAAAATTAAATACAAAAGTAAATTTTATATAAAAAAGAAATTAAAAAGTTAAAAAAAAATATATTAAAATAAGAAAAAGAAATAAAAAATTAAAAGAAAAATGATTTATCTATGATCTCGAAAAAATTTGAATAGAATAAAAAGAAGAAAACAAGTAAGTTGGAATTAGAAAATGTAAGAGCGAATTTATGAGTAAATGTGAGTGTAAATATATAACTTTGTGTGTGTGTGTGTTTGAGTCAAGTCTCTAGCAAACATTACAAATATAACGTAGTCAACAATTTTTATACTGTGGCGTGTGGGAAGACATTGGGACTACTTGAGGAGCGTTTTGGTAGCTGCACTGACTTCAGCTCCTATTTCAAAACAAAATGTAGAAAAACACATTTTAACTGCTGTGTGTATGCCAACGAAATAAATAAAAAAAAACATTGTAATGAAAATAAAAAAGGAAAAAAAGGTACAAAACAAAAATGAACTAAAAAATGTTTAGATAGATGGAAGCCTGGTCGTTTGGTAGGTTGGTTGGTTGGTTGTTTGTAAGCCATGCTAAGGTTCGTTGTTCTCTAGGCCTGGCCTGAACAAATGTTCATAACACGTTTGTATGAACTGACAGACTATTGATCAGTTGTTCTGTGTATCCGTCCTTTTGCCTTCTGTCGTTCGGTTTGCAAGTTGCCCGGTTTGTTTGCTTGTTTGTCGTCATGACGTTCATTTATTCCCTTTGCTTTTGTCTGCCTGGCTAAAAGCATTTATGTTGTTCAAACATTCATGTTGTCTTTTCTACAGTTTTTTTTTTTTTGGTTTTTTGTTCTTTAACGTTATCGTTGCTTTATGCTTTAGATCGTTAAGATCTTTTCTTGTTTATTTTTTCATCTTTTGCTAAGAGCAGTGATATGATTTGTTTTCTTCTTTCGTTTTTTCGTTTATAAAATATACAAAAGAAAAGACAAAGATGCATCTTTTAAAATTCCAAACGTGTAAATAAATGAACAGGTTTTCGTTTTTTTTAAAGTTTTATTTTTGAATTATCAGATAAAAAGGAAATTATAATAAAAAATGATATACATACACTCATGCGTTTATAATTAAAAACTATAATGAAAAAAAGTATTGAAGCAAATTAATTTTTCTTAAATAAATTTGCAATAAAAATGCTTTATTGCTTTCCTACTCGAAATAATAAAAATCGCTTAAAACAAAATTAAGAACTATTTTTTTTTTTGTACCAAAACTATTTTTTTAATTGTATTTTAGAAAACGTTCTATCAAAGTTGATATCTCTAAATGCAGAATATGTATTCTAAATTTCTGTAAAGTTTAAAATTGATAAAAAAAAATTAAAAATAAATTATAAGTAAAACAAAATATAAAAGTTCAAAAGGACAGTGCGAAGAAACTGCTTCTTAGAGTTGACTTTATAAAATCTATAAAATGGAGTTTCTAAAAAGCTTTTGAAATTTTAGACGTACTTCTCCTTGTTCGTATTTAAACTATCGTAAATTTATATAATAAATAGTTCTGTACGTCACCTATTATTTTCGTTACACACTTTTTGAAATAAAACGATTCTGCGCTCCTTTCTCTTCCACAAAATTCAGAATTGCTGCAGGAAAAATTGACGTGTGTGAACACGGTAGTACTTTTACCGTTTGCAATATAGAGAAGTGGCCAAAAAAAAAAAAAAAAATAAAAAGTAAAAATAAATAAAATTCATCATCGATAAAAAGAAATGTAATTATATTCCCGCTGAAGATTCGACTGTGCTAAAATAAAGAGAGTCAGAAATTTCTGTTAAAGTTGGTTATTGTGATGTCCAAATGACTATAACTGTCAAATGTATTTTTAAAGAATATGAATAATTAAAGAAGCCTGGCATTTTTATTTCATTTTTAAACCTTTCACCTTGTCTTTTCGGTTGTAATTTATACAGTATCCATTTCCCATCCCCATAAAGTAAATATAGTTTGAATTCTTATGCATAGCGAAGCCGCTGGACCGATGTCCGTCTGTACTTTCGTGTTCAGGTTAAAATCAATTTTGCCAAAGCACTATAAGAACTAGAGAAAACTTAAATCAGGTAATTGTTCAGGCATAGTTTCGAAAATTTTGCTATCAAAAATCAGCAAGATCGGGCCATGTTCTTCAGGGCTGCGGGCAAAACACAGCGCCTGCCTCTAAATTTTTCACATCATATGGAACAAAAAAAAAAAAAAAAAAACAAAGAAAAAACGATAGAGAATTAAATAAATAAATGAATAATAAGAAAAAAAGTAAAAGTCATTAAGTAAAAAATTGGCGCTCGCCTATATTTTCCAAGTTATGGACCCTGAACTCTTTGTAGAAAAGTACGATTGTGCTCCCCATATTTTTAAAATTATCAATATGGGTATCATTTAAAAGCTTTTATAGAGATCTTATAGGAAACACTTAATTTTTTTTTTTAAATGTTTAACCCATTAAGAACCAATGACATTTTTATGTAAAAACTATTTTGTCGCATTTTTTAATTCTCTGTCACCCCAATATTTTATTTTATTGGAATTCCTTTAAATATAGCCGAATAGAACTTTTAATTGTTTCTTCTTAAATTTTACTTGACAATTTGGATTTCGAAAATTTATATTTTTTAATAAGATTCGGCTTAAAACGAAACTTATTTTATAAAAAAAATTAAGGGTTTAAAATAAGTGCTATAAAATTATTACGCGTAAACGTTTATGAAAACAAAATTTTTATTCGCGAAAACGTATAAGTGTGTGTAAGCAACAATTTTCTTTGCGTGAGAGTGCGTAAGTATGTGTGATCAACAAATTTTTTTCATGAGCGCGAGTGATTAAAAATTATTCATCCGTAAAAGGAAGACTCAAAAAATCGAGTTCCAGATATAATAAGAATCGGTCCAGCCATTTAATTGTAATTAATTTGTTCCAAAAAAAAATGATCCGAAGTACTTATAGTGAATCATTGTTACCGAACGCATTATTTTTCTGAAAATAATTTGTTATTAAGGAGATCTATTAAAAGAGTAGCTAAACTGATTTTTCATTATTACTAAAAAACTTATTGGAAGCAAAAAATTAAAAAATTTTTTTTTAATATTTAACTGTTGATAGATATTTTAGAAAAAAGGGGATAAATAAATCAAACGAGTACAAATTGTTCTAACATATGACCTTTAACCTTTATTATATTTTATTTACATAATCATGAAAATTTAAAGTGTCTGCCTTTTACGGCTCAAAACATAAGACAACATACGCATGTTAAAATGATGTCTTCTATGGAAACACCCTTTCATTTTATTTTTTTATTTTTTATACTCACATATTTATATTATTTTTAACTTCAGTTTAAAATTTATAGCTGCCTCAACAATAATTCAACAGTTTATCTTTAAGTTTTTTTTAAGAATTTGACAAAAAAAAAAAAAATATTAACTTCGCGCTAATGGTCCAACATAAATTTTAAAGCCACGATATTCACAACCACCAAAATCAGACTGTTTTTCGAACTGGCCAGTTTCATTATGGCTAAACATATTATATTGTTGCGAAGATGAAAAAAATATTTTCACTTACATTGTTCGTCAGCCTGTAGATGGCTCCAATTCGCTTTTTTTGTTTCCAAACATTGAATCTAATATTTTTGTTTATCATTGATTTAACTAATAAATATGTATTTTTTAACAGAATTAATATTTTCTGTGTGAGTTAGGTTCGTTATTAAATCTGTTTAAAAAAAACATACAATTCAGTTTATAAATTTTTGTTTCGCAACAACCTTCTTCATTATTGCAAACAGTTTAGCTTCAAATTTATAATTATTTTACTTCGATCGTGCTTGATTCCTTCAAATATAAATATTTCATGAAATTCTCATGAAATATTTATTTTTTAAAACTAAATTTTTTTTTTCGTTACTGCTCACATTGCTTTTGTGTGGATTCTACCCAAATTTTGTATTTTCATATTAAAATTCATAATCAACCTCTGCCATTTTCGACATTAATATTTTGTATATAATTAATTTTTTATGATTTTTTTACTATCATTGTGATCATTTATAATAAATAAATATAATTTTTATATAAATGATTTTCCTAATTTTTAAAGATAAAATATAATTATAATTTTTTTCGATGTTTTTGTATTCTTAAATTAATTATTTGATTGTAGGATAACAGTTTAAGTTTTAAACAATATTAATTATTATTCCTAACTCTGTTAGGATTTGAACTCATATATATGATCTTTATTTACCAACGAAGCAGGCAACTTTTCTAGCTTTACTTCTATTCTACTTTTACCACACTTGTTAGTGGTGAAAACTAACAATTTATTTAGTTTGTCAATCACACATAATTCAAAATTTTTGTCAGACAACAGCAACATTAGCTTTTATATTTGCTTTTGAAATTTTAGCCGTACTTTTCCTTGTTCGTATTGAAACTATCACATATTTATAAAAAAATTGTTCTGTACGTCACCTATTATTTTCGTTACACACTTTTTGAAATAAAACGATTCTGCACTCCTTTCTCTTCCACAAAATTCAGAATTGCTGCAGGAAAAATTGACGTGTGCGAAACCCGGTAATACTTTCACCGTTTGCAATAGAGAGAAGTGGCCAAAAAACAATAAAATGTAAAAATAAATAAAATTCATCATCGATGAAATGTAATTATATTTCCGCTGAAGATTCGACTGTGCTAAAATAAAGAGAGTCAGAAATTTCTGTTAAAGTTGGTTATTGTGATGTCCAAATGACTATAACTGTCAAATTTATTTTTAAAGAAGATGAATAATTAAAGAAGCCTGGCATTTTTATTTCATTTTTAAACCTTTCACCTTGTCTTTTCGGTTGTAATTTTTACAGTTTGTCAATCACACATAATTCAAAATTTTTATCAGACATCAGCAACATTAGCTTTTATATTTGTGTTGTTAAAAGATTTTTAAAGGGTTTTACATCATATTTTCACAGCAGTTCTTATAATCTTTACATTGTTTTTAAAAAAATGGCTTAAAACAATTGTGACTTATTTAACCAACCAAAACCCCGTTGTTTTACTATACCGCTTCACTCAGCCCCTGTTAAACATTAAAAAAAAAACAAATACTTCTAAAAGAAAAAGATATTTTTGCTGTCAATTCAAAAAGAAATGTACTACATTATGAAATGCAAAGCTTTAATTGTAAGACAAGAAGCTTTAAAAAATAATTCCTTTTAAAGATTTGCCATGATTGAGCATAACAATCAGGTGATGCAGGTTATTTTATATTAACTTATGGATCCGATATGATCTGTTTTTTTTTTTTATTCTTTTTATTGTACTAAAGAATGAAATACAAATTTTATGTATACTGTCTTTGTATTTTATTTCAAATGTAATATAATTCCTATTGAATCAATAAAGTTTCACACACAACAGTATCTGTAGTTTTTTACAAAGCTTTTGTTAAATGATAAACTCTATAGAAAGTAGTTTTCCTTGCAGTAAAAAATATTTTATTGTTTCTTTATAATGTTAAGTGTTTATTTATTTATAAATATATTGAACACACAATAATACGAATCTCGTTTTTGCATAACAACATTACAAAGCATTTTTTATTGTTGGAAAAATAGGTGACAAAGGTGACAAACATATTTGAATGTTTTCTACATAATAAACTAAAACTAGAAAGTAAAGTAATAAATTTTTATAGTCAGATCGAATGTAAAGAGATTTATTTAATTCTGTTTATTATGTGTAAAATGTATACTAGAACAAACTCATTTTCAACTACTTTACACTGAATCAAAAACTCACCTCAATACGGAAAAGTGGGGTATAAAATAAAGAAGCTTTTTTTTTTTGTTAATCCTACAGTTCATGAAAAAAAGTTATTCCACAAAATTACTTATATTGAAGACTAATCTTTTCATTTTGAAAAATAGTTTAAAATCGAAGACAAAGAAATAATAATTTAAAAAAAAAATGTAACATAAAATTTCTATTAGATAAAAAGCTTCAATGAAATATAAAAAACCAATCAATGATATCTTTCATAAAATATTTATATTCTTGTACAAATTTAAAGGATTTAAATTATAAAACGTTTAAAATTTTAACTTTAAACTTTAAAAATCGTGCTGATTATCCCGACCGAATTATTAAAATCACCGATATTGACTATTGAAGGTGAAAGCACGTTTCGATGGCCATTTCGCTACAGCTTACTTAGCTCTTCAGGAAACTTCTCACTTCTCACTTAGTTTAAAATTTTTACAAAGAAAATTTCTAAAAAAAATATTAAATTTTTCTCTTCTACATATTTTCTCATTTCTACAGGGTGGCTGATGAATTTTGCTACATTCAGAAACTCAAATAACTTTTTGTTAAGTTTATGTAATTTATTTTTTTGTTAATTCACTTGAAAGATTATACATTCTTATTAAAGCAATTCATGAGCCATCACAATCTGCCGTTATTTGAGTGATCTTCTCTCAAAGTTCCAAGCGAATCGGAAAGTCTGTTTTATTCAATTTGTTTGCTAATTGAATTTTATATGGAAATAAGTTTAAATCTTAATGCAAAATTGTCTGCCGTGACTGTGTGCTGATACCAATTTGAGCAGATAAACTTCTTTTCGAAACTCTAGAATTGACTTGTATGACATCAGTTACAGCAGCGATAGTTTCCTATGTATCTCGATGATAAGACCTTCTTGCATTGTGACACGCTTGCCAAAATTATTCAAAAGCTTCATAATAGCCCATCTGCTAGGAAGGGTGGCATCAAACTTGCGCCTATATTATCTTTGGACGGAAATTAAAGACTCTAAAGCGTTAAAGGGACGCACTATCAAAATTCTTGTTTCACTGTTCTAATTTTCCATTTTTGCTAATTCTAAAGATTAATCTATAAAATAGAATAAAAATGAAACAGGTTGGTTACACGGAGAAAAAATAATTACGTTTTTGGTAGCAGCTTTCATCAGCCAACCTGTATTTTTGTTTATCTAAATTATACTTGGATTTTTTTTATTACTGTTGAAATATATTCAGATATTTTCTCATTTTTTGGTAGAATATTTAGACATGTATGTTTTATTTAATTCATATGATACGAATGCCATTTTAAAATAATGCTTAACTGCACTTTAGAGTGTTTAATTGATGTAAAAAACAAGGAATGACGTTTATGAATGGCAATGCTTTAAAACCATGGAATCAAAAGTCAATAATAATGATTTCATTTTTAACTAATTATTAATGAATATTTTTGATTTAAAAGCATTATCATTATTAAAAAATTTAGTATTATTTATCTTACAATAGTTATGAAATGAGTCTATCTAATTAAATACTCCCATATATGAAGCGTATCTCTCTATTCAGTTAAAAAAAATACTGAGATAAATTATTCTTTAAATTTAATAAAATAAAAATATTTAGTAAATGAAAATTTTAGTTACATGAATATGTGAATTCCCAGTTTAATTTGCTACCTAAATGTAAATTTAACTTTTTTATGTTTCTCTTTTTCCTACTGTTTCAACTTTAATTTTGTTAATTTATTAGAAATTGTTGTTAATTTCCTTACCTTTATGGTGTCATATCAACAGTCAACACCTTGGAGTTAGAAAATAATTTTTCTTAACTTCAAACTCGCAAATATATTTTTTTGCGAGATTTTAACTACAAAACATAAAAATCAAGAATATTTTCCAAATTAATGGCAGAAAATCATTTAACTAGGGTCTCGTCAAAATGACTGCAAGTGAATTTCAAAGTTTAAACTGTTTTTCCTAAAAGCTTTTGTTGTTTTTTCATCCAGTAAAAACGTGTTTTATTTAAATAAAAATATACTAAGATTAATTAAGCTGCGAATTTATTTCAAAGGGCTTTTTAAATATTTTTCGGTTAATTTAAGAGACACAAATAAGGAGTTCATAACAAAAAAAAAAAAATAAATAATAATAAAGTAAAAGTGCTATATTTGGCTATGCCGAATCTTATATACCCTTCACCATGAATGTAAATCTAGTTTAGTGAAGTAAGTCGTATTAAAAATAGAAATATTGAAGAGACCGAGAATAAACAAGTAAATAAAAAATTACAAAAAAGTTTCATTCTTAATGGGTTAAGCATTTTTAAATTATTATAATATTCTTCGAAAGATTTCTTTAAAAGCTTTTTAATGATACCCATATTGACCATATTGACCATATTGACAATCGAACTTTTATATGAAAATCTCACAGACCCATAACTCGGAAAATATGGCCGAACGCAATTTTTTTCATTTGATGCTTTTTCCTATTTTTTAATTCTTTATCGGCCCATATATTTGTTGGATTTTTTTTTTTTTTTTGGATTGGAGTTACTTCATTTTTCATACTGATATGGGAAAATTACAGGCAGGCGTGGTGCTTCACCCGCAGCTTCAAAGAACTTAGACCGATCTTGCTGATTTTTAATCGCAAAATTTTCGAAACTAATTCTGATAGCTTGGCATATTTAAATTTTCTCTAGCGTATCTAGCGCCTTGGCAAAGTTGATTTCAATAATAAATAATTGGACAGACGAATATCTTTAAAAACAAAAAACTTTTAATTTTTTTTCCGTCCAGCAAAAAATTTACCATAATGAATTTAGAAAATTCTTAAAAAATATTCCAACACTGAACTAAAATCTGAAAACAATTTTCAATCTCTTTGAAATTAATATTATAAACAATATGTGAATGTGTTTGTGTAAGTACACACACAGTTTGTGTTAGTGTTAAGCAGTTGTTAAAGTGTGCGTGGCTTCATGTTTGTTGTTGCTTTTAAATGAACTATTCTCTACGTTGGCGGCTTATAGAGCAACCGTACACACGTTTACCATACAGCTGTAGCTGCCACTGTCATTGCCACCGAACACAGTGTGGTGCCGTAACCAACAAGTAAAAAAAAATAAATAAATAAAAATAAAAAAACGATAACGACAAAAAACAGAAATTTCTATGGTTAAAAACTGAACTGTAGCCTCAATAAAAATAAAAAGGGAAAAAAATCTAAAAATCAAGAAGAAAAATATCAACAGCAGTGAAGAAAACCTGACAAACCTCTAAACGAGTACAATGCTAATGTACTCTCCTCTTTAAATACCACTTTGCTAGTCAAAAATTAAAAAAAAACCTTTTCACAGAAAAAAATAATAAATAAATAAAAAAAAACCCCAACTCTTTTGTGCTCTTAAGCATCTTCTCCCATTTTGTTTTCAACTCTTTTTTTTATTAAGTTTTGTGGTATTTTTCATCTTCCATCTTAGAATTCACGTATATTTTATCTTTAAGTCTGTGTCCAAAACTAATTAAATCCGTTTTTCGTTGTTGTTGTTATTGTTGCTTAGAGTCTTAAAACGCCGACTCTACGTCACCATTAAAGCTTGGCTGCTCTCTTGATTACATTTTTTTTCAAGTCTCTCATACATCATTTTCCAGCACCTTAAAATGATTAAATTCCCTACGGCATCATTTTTTTTCAAATTTTTTTTCTTTTTTATAATTTTTTTTAAGTTCTGTCCAGTTTTTGTGTCTTTTCTCCTGAATGTATTTAATTTGCTTGTTTTTGCCTCATGTTGCAAGTCATGCATGCATTATGCATTATGCATGTTTTGTTTTTGATTTTTGCTTAAATGTTTGCATGTTAAGAAACAGTTTACAAACTGAGTTTCTTGTTAAGGCCCCCTTTTAGGTGGTTTTCAAAAGTTTTCTTTTTCATAAAAGTTTTCCATTTAGTTTCTGCTGGCAAACATTATGTTTTGAATGAATTTTTTTTTTAAAATAATAACTAGAAGTAATTATTTTCGTTTAAGTAAGTTGTGGCTCTTGAAATCGAGTCTTTTTTGTTTAATTAATTTTTGACTGTGTGTAAGCGTAAGCGGATTCTCTTATGACCAATAATTAGCTGCTTTTAAAAATTAACAAAGTTAAACACGAGACAATTTAATAATTAGTGAATTTTTAAAGTTTCCAGTGGCATTACAACACTCACACATACTCATAGGTACAATTGTATTTTACTTTATCATTAATATTAATAAGACTTAAAAATGATGCTAAGAGATCGTTCCCACTAAAAAAATATTATTTAAGAACTTAAAGTGTGTTCCCTTACAAGTCATATGAGTTTTACAAGTTTTCCAATCTGTCACGGACGCCCATATAAATATTTGGTAAAATTAAATTTGGTAAGGAGCTAAACTTAAATATTAAAGGGTGTCCCTATAAGTAACCTTACATGACCTTTATAGCGCTTTGTTTTATTCATACACTTAAATATTACACAGAATTTAAAATTACATATACATGTACGATATAACACTTCAAATCGAAATTTAAAGGGTATTCCATATGTGATATAATTAATTGTATAATATGGACTTAATTTTTAAATACTTAGAGATAGACAATTAAAATCTAAAGTTATTAGAATTAAATTAAAATATAATTTTTCGGCTTAGATTCACTCTGTTTTTCGTGGCCGTACCGAGAGTTGGTACAAAGCAAAAAAATGTACAAGACGAGTTACAGAGAGAACAACGAAGAAATGCTTTGAGTTGTGTGTAGACTTGGGATAACTAAATAGATGATCTTACGATATAGAAATAAATGATTGAAATTAATTAAGTTGTGTGTGAATTTCGTTTAACCAAATTAGTGTTGATTAAATATGATGATGATAAAGGATGTAGCGGCATTACATTCTGCTAGGGTCTAATTTTTTTTGTTTTTTTTTTAGAAATTGTTGCCATACATTTGTAAATAAAAAAATTAAATTTAAAATCATTTATAATATTCACGGTTCAAAAAAGTTAGTAAAATTTATATTTCATATTCGATTAACCCCTGCTCGTCTGCCTGTTTTTAGTTTAGTTTTTTTTTGCAAGAAATATTTTTACTAATTTCAAAAACATTAAAAAAATATATATTTTACTTGTTATTAAATACTTCTGCTTACAAAATATTAAAAATTATTTATGTATAAAATCCAGTTGAGGCTGTAATCGGAAATCATCAGTGAAATCTACAGTTTATCAACGATACACAATTACTCATGAAACAAGGAAGCTTCTTTATGTGGCCAGTAACGATCAACAGGTGTATAAACCTGTTGCACAGTAATCTTGAAATCGAATGGTGGTGTTTTTTATTCAAGTGGTTTAAATCGGAGTTAAAATTTTTCACCCAAGTGCCCTAAACTAATTTTTTTTATTTAAATTATAATTTATTTAATTTAAATTTCCTAAAAACTAGTAAGAAAAAACATTTGGATCAGATTAAATATTTTTGTTTTTCCTTATTTAAATGCTGTTACGTGCGGTTTTCTAATGTTAAATATTGCCGCTATAGCTTGCTTATCGGTGAAGCTGCCTTCCTTCCTCTACCTAATAAAAAAAAATTCGTGATTAAAACCGAATTTGTTGACAACCTAATTTTGCTCTTATTGTTGTAAATAAAAAAAAATTGATGTTTTAATATTAAATTTATTTAAAAAAAATTATTGAAAAGAGTAACATAATAGACATTTTATACCATTTAAATCAGCGCCACTATTATTCATAGCGATTGCCAAGCGATTTTTGTTTTCGTTCTTATTCCTTTTATTTGCCATTAAGTTTAGAAATTTCGTGAGATAATTAAAAACTTTTAAAATTGGTTTTTATTTACAAGCGGCTTTTTAAAAAAATTTTTGAATTTGATTATTTACAATTAACAGAGTTGATTTTCGTAAGATAAGAATTGGTCAGGTCAACCTTTCAACTGGCGTTTGGTTTTTTAATATAAAACAAAATAAATCAGGATTATTTTGTTTTAATAATAAAAATTTAGTAATGCTACTATCAGTTTTATTTAAAATATATCCAATGATTTTTTTTTCAAGTGGTGCACGTAGGATTCTTTCCCAGCATTAACTGTTGTTAACGTAGCATTTTTATACCCTTCGCCACAAAAAGTGGAAAGAAAAACTTTTCATCTTTGTTTATCATTCCGCTTGTAATTTCTACAATATCCATTTTCGATCCCATAAAGAATAAATATTCTTAGTTTTTATACATAGCAAAGTCAATTGAGCGATGTCCGTCTGTCCGTATGTCCGTCTATCTGTCTGTCCGTCCGTGTGAGTGTTAATATCAATTTTGCTAGAAAAATTGAAATGCGCCACTGGATCAGAAATAGTTTCGAAAATATTGCTATTGAAAATCAACAAGATCGGTCCATATCCTTCGAGGCAGCAGGAAAAACGCCACGCCTGTCTCTTATCTTTCCACATCATTTGGAAACTATAAAGTTACTCCAATCAAAAAAGCAAATATATAAAGCAATAGAGAATTAAACAATAAGAAAAAAAACATCCAGGGAAAATATTGGCGATCGCCCATATTTTCTGCATTTTGGGCCTCTAAACTTTTCATGGAAAAATACGATTTTGCATCATATTTTTGAAGATATCAATATGGGTATCATTTATTAGCTTTTAAGGAGATCTTTCGGGAAATGCTAAATTTAAAAAAAAATGCTTAACCCATAAAAGCCAGTGACATTTTTGTGTCATTTTTTTTTTCTTATTATTTTAATTCTCTGTTTCCAAACTAGATTTACATATATGGTGCAGGGTATATAAGATTCGGCGTAGTCGAATGTCATGTCAACAAAAATCTTTCAAAAATCTGAAATCTATTATTTGAAATATTTTCCAAACATTTCTTCAACTCGAAATTTTCTAAATTCATTTTTTTTCAATTTTTATCTCTCCAACAAAATCAAATTTGCTGCAAGAAAATATTTTAAATTATTTTAAGTCTTTTTTCAAATCGTGAAAATATAATTTAATATTAAGATTTTAAAACTAATTTTCTATAATGAAACGTTAATGATAATTGAAATTTCAACGAAACAATTTGTAATCACCCCTTAAATTATGAAGTTCAAACACAATATACAGCAGCAGTTATAATTGACCATAACAAATTTTTAACACACTTTTGTTCAAAAAAGAGCGGAACAAAACTGACATCTAAATATCACGCTGTTTTTAAAAGTGTTTTTTTTTCTTTTTTTTCGTTAAAAATTTTAAATGGAGATCTTTTAGATGTTTTCATTCTATCACAGTTTTAAAGTCATAAACTGTTGTTTTTTTTTTTTTTTTTTTTTGTTACAAAGGATACTTGAAGATTAAAGGTTTTGTACTTTCAAATTAAAAGCTGATATATTTTTATTATCTAAGCTCAAAAATAAATATAAAATTTTAATACTTGAGAGCAATTTCGCTAACTAAGCGAGGCAAAATAATAAAGTATTTTATTATTTAATTAGTTTGTAACAAATATTCTTTTTAAATTGATGAAATTATTTTTATTTTTTTCGTTATGCACTGTAATTTTTTTTCTAGTTGTGCCACATTTTTTGACCAACTTTTGTCTTGCTTAATACTTGAAGAAATAAGTTTATTTAACTTTTTAAGAAATCACAAATTCAGCCGTTAATATTATAAATGAATTAAAATTGACTTTTTCGGTTTAGTGCATTTTTAATTTTTTTTTTTTAATTTTTTGAAAGAAAAATTATTGACAAATTTATGCGGACGTTTTCTAAAGAAACCAATAAAAATTAAGCGCCAGCAGAATGTAATGCTGCATTTTTTGGATCGCTACATCTTTCATCAGCTTTATTCGCATCTATCTACCTAAGGTTGTGTACAGTGTAAACACTATCTATTGAACCCACTAATTTAATCAATAATAATTTAGATAGCGAAGTTCACACACAACCTAAAGTATCTCTTTGTTGTAGTTTTAAAACTCATCTTAAACATAGTAACTCATCTGTGTGGTCACAAATGCAATTTTTATTTTAAATCATTTATACTTGCTTCCTCACAACATTACAGAAATGAAACAGGTAACCGCTTCTCTTCGTTTTTTTTTTCTTTAGTTCAAGTAAATAAAAAAAGTTTTTAAAGCAAACAATGTTTACTCTATCGTTTTTAAAGCAGAGTTATTTTTTATATCTTTAAGTCAATACTTTGTCTCAACAATTTGTATTTATGTAAACTAACCGAATTGTTTTTAATCTTTTTACAGTCTATCCGACTGTCAAATTTCGGTTAAATGCCCTTTTTTACTGCTGCAATTATTCTAATTTTATAATAATTACTTTTTGATTCCTAAGATTTAATACAATTATTCAAATATTCGAAAAAAAATAATCGATTAATTATTCGAATAATAATAATCGAATAATTATTCGAATAATAATAATCGAATAATTATTCGAGTATTTGTTGTAAATCGAAAAACTCAAAGTATTTTCTATAATTTTTATGCCTTATATATTTGAAAAATTTTGGGTTATTATTAGCACAGTTCAATAAAAAAATTTCGCATCGAATAATCGACTTGTTAACATTTTTTTTTACTTTAGATGTTATATAATTTTTTTAAGTTACTGTTATTCATTATTGAAAGTCGTTTTCAAAAGAATTAGTTTTCTATTAGTTAATTTTATTATATATATTTAAGTACTCGACTTATACTAAATGAATAATTATTTGATTACTTGTTTTAATTTGCTAACTTTTACATGCAGCTCTTTTTCTTTAGTCTTCTGTTTTTAAGCTTATGAATTATTAAGAATACTATTTGTTGTAAAAAATTGGTTAATTTTATAAGAATTTGTAATAAAAAAATGTTTTTGATTTTATTAAAATTATTTGAGTACTCGATTATTCGAATAAAATTAATCGAATAATTGCTTATTCGAATAAAACCAATCACATAGTTTTTTATTTTATGCACAAAGTCTTATTGATTGAAATATAAAGGTACTTTATGGTTGTTAAATCTCATCGATTAATCATATTTTTGATTCGTAATTACTATATTTACGCAAAGTTTTTGATCTTGTTAGCAAAAAAAAATTTAAGTATTTTCTATAATATAATTTGTAAACATTTAAAACGGTTTTTTCGAAGTTAAAAAAATTTATGAAATTTTTATTCGAATAAAAAAAATAATTTATGTCAAAAAATTTGTATTCGAGTAACCACTTATATTCTTTTTGTAATTACAAGGTTTAAACAAAAAAAAAAAAACAAACAAGAAACAAATATATAGTAATCCATTAAAAGATTCGTCTCAAATTCACTTGTTTAATTATTTTGTTCATTATTGTCCAAGAGAAACGTTCATCATTTAGCCGTCCATTACTCTTTATGTGTACTTTTCTGCTTTTTTAATTATCTTTTTTTTTTATTGTAATTCGGTTTTTATTTTTTGGTTCAAGCAATATAAATATTGCCGCAATATCCATTACTTGGCAAGGTTTGTCGATAATACTTCTCTCTCATATTTAAGACTTTTCCATGAATGTATTTACTTTTCTTACGTTGGGCTCTTCAAATGAACCAAAGATTTATCTTTTCCTTTAGTATCTATGTGTCTTTGTTCATGTGTATTGATGCACATGTTTAGTTCTGTTTTTTTTTTTTTTAACTTGTATTTGTATTGGTTCATTGTAAACCCGGATTTAAGCAACAAACCACAAGACCCTTTCAATTTTGTTGAATTAAAAAAAACCCATCTCTTAAGGCTGAAAGAAAACAAACAAATTTTAATACAGAAATCTTCTTAGATAAATTTATTGACGGAATACGTGTGCATGAATAGAGCACGTTGTATGTTTAGGTCTTAAATAAACTGAATGTTTGTTGTTTTTTCTTTTATTTTATTTGTTTTCTTTCTCGTTTCTTAGTCTTTAAAATCTTTGTTGTTTCTTTTTTTTCTTTGGTTAATGTGCGTGCTGATGTGTATTTAAGCCGATTGAAAGGCTTAAAATCAATGTTGCTCAATCAGAGTGGGCAATTGTTAGCCCAAATTGAAAACAGTACTTTTTATGGATAAAATCATATAAATTAAAAAATTTTTAGTACCATTTTGTACTCGGCCTAAAGAAAAGTGTGCTGTAGTAACATCACTTTTAAAGATAAAATAAAAGAAGTTAGTGAGTGACACTAATGTAACGTATCTGAGCTCTACAAACTGTCCATGAGTTGTACCACAGTCGTCATTCTATCCACTAACCAAACAACCAAGGAATTTTTTTTTACATAATGATGACCATTATTTATTTAAGGCTGGTACACTGGCTCGCTGCTTAACAGCCTCACTGCTGAAGATATTACTGCTGTTGTTTAGTTTTTTTTCTTATTTTTTTTTTCAACGTCATCTTTGATTTTTATTTATTTTTTTTTTTTTAATTATTGTTTGTTTCTTTTATATTTTACAAAAAGTGCCGATTCTTCTTTTTAATAATGACTACATTTTTCTTCCATAGTGCCTTTGCCTGCTTAAGCTGTAGTTTCAGCAAAAACTTTCTTATCATTAACAGCGTCAACAGCAGCAACAGGTCTGAGAAACCCTTTTTGATTGTTTTTTGTTTAAACAACAAATTTTCTTAATGATGTAAAATATGCAGCCTACAAATAAAGGGAAAAGTAAAAAAAACGAATTTAATTGCCTTAAAGTAGAATTAAATTGTTTGATAATTTTCATGAATATCAGGTTTTCTTTAAAAAGTTTAATTGTGACTTACGCACCATCAGCATGTGAACTTTTAAATTTTAGAAGGGACACGAAACTGTTTATACGATTGTTTTAGAAGCGTCATCGGTAATGAAATGAAATTAGTATTTTTATGTCACATGAGAGGCTTTTGAGGCTGTTGAATTTTTTATAGTTTTAGTTTTAAAATGCTGACCGTTTTTACCATTTAAGTCCCTTTTTCTAAGACATTTAGGTTTTTTTCCCAAAGATTTTTAATATTATTGTTCATTAGCCGTCTTCAAAAGACGAGAAGAGTATCAACTTGTCTGTCATTTCTGAAAATCTTTATATCCTTCACCGCAGGTAAAAAAAGTCTATAAATTTTTATGAATAGCGAAGTCGATTGAGCGATGTCCGTCTGCCCGTCCGTATTGCGGTTGAAATCAATTTTGCCAAGACACTAAATGTCCAAGAAAAAATTTAAAATACCAATTGATAACATATAGTTTCAAAAGTTTGGCTACTGTAAGTCAACAAGATCAGTCTATAACCTTTCAGCCAGCAGGCAGAGGCGATAGAGAAATAAGAAATAAAAAACAGCAAGTGAAAATATTGGCGCTCGCTCATATTTCCCGAACATTGAAAGTACGATTGTGCATCATAATTTAAAAGCTCTTGAAGAGATATTTCAGGAAATACTTAACCCATTAAGAGCCGATGAAATTTTTTTGATATAAAATTATATAAAGTTTTATTTATTTATTTTTTTTTTTTGTTTAATTAATTCTCTTTCACCCGAATATTTGTTTTTCTGATTGAAGTTTCTTGACTAAATTAGATTCACATGTGTGGTGAAGGGTATATAAAATTCGTCATAACCAAATATAGCACTCTTACTAGTTTTTTTTTTTTTAATTAGAAAGTGATGTTTTCAGATTTAAAAAAGTTCGTACTATAAAAAATTAAAGGATGCCCCTATACGGTACACATAATGTCCGTGTCGGACTCGGATAAAAATTTTTAACAAAGTTGGTAAGATCATAGCTCCCAATTATATTAAAAGGCGTCCCTGTAGGAAAATTGATTTTTATGACTCTATTTTTCGAATCGTTGAATTAGAAATTAAAAGGTGTTCCTATAGATGCTGTAATTTAGTGTGTTATCTTTGAACCGTTCTAGATTAAAAATTAAAATTTGAACAAAATGTGTATTATGAGTTTTTATTTTATATTCGTTGAACCTCTGCCCGCCTGTCCGCTTTAAATACGTTTTTTGCAAGAATTTTATTTATTACATATTTCTTTAAAGTCTGATTCCTTCCTTTCTTTACTACCAAAAACGACGAAGAAATTTAAATCTTGTTTAAATTTCGAGTTTCCATTTTGTGAAAAAGGGATCTAATTTTTTATATTTCTTTTCATTCAATGAATACATATCGCTTATGGAGGGAAGGCTGAAAAGAAAAGATACAGAACTGAAAAAACAACTATTGTTTTCTCAAGCTATTTGAAAAAAAAATGTCAGTTACAAACTAAAAAAATCAAAATGTATAAATTCAGTCGAACTCGTTCTAAGTATTAAAGTGCCAAAAAGCTGCACAAATATGAGTTTGAAGTTATTGACATTTTTGACATTTTATTTAAAAATCATTGGCCGTAGTGATAAATTTAGGGAGCGCTAGCAAAGAGCAAATAATAAATTAGTACAAAAGATGTTTTTTAAAGGTTGTTTCTTTAAGCCCGATTGATTTTGAAAAATAGTGAATTTTTAAACAAACTGTCATCCTGGGTTCACTTTGTGACATTTATCATCAGTATACTCTGGAGAATCATCGGTATAAAATTATTCAGAGTCGCCCAACATATAAACAAAAAATAGTGTTTAATGATGGTTCCTATTTCTTTCGATTAATATGGATTGAAAACAATCTACAAGAGATCACACAGACTCTATAAATTCTAGAAAACTGCACTGTGTGGTTTAAATGCTTTTAGCATCACAGCAGCATTTTTCTTAATAAATAAAGTCGGAGTTCGCGTTAGGGTGGACGGAAATGGATGACATTGATTCGAACAAAAGGTGTTTAATCATATTTTTGGTACTGATGAAGTCACTAGCTTATGCTGATAAGCCAGCAGCAATTGACGCCTTGGAAATCAAAATTGTCTGTATTGTTTGTAGCATAAGACCTGCAATGCTAGAAAAGTTGGCTTAAAAATGGTCAATCAGAATGTGATTCGAACAATTATTCGAATAATAATAAACGAATAATTATTCGATTATTGGATTATTTGTTGTAAATTGAAAACTTCGAAGTATTTTCTATAATTTTTATGCCTTATTTATTTGGATAATCTTGGGTTACTATTAGCACAGTTCAAAAATTATTCGAATAATAATAAACGAATAATTATTCGATTATTGGATTATTTGTTGTAAATTGAAAACTTCGAAGTATTTTCTATAATTTTTATGCCTTATTTATTTGGATAATCTTGGGTTACTATTAGCACAGTTCAAAAAAAAAAAAAATCGCGTCGAAAAGTCGATTTTTTTATATTTTTGCTATTATTTAATATTTTTACTTTATTGTTATTCACTATTGTAAGAATTAGTTTTCTATTAGTTAACTTTATCATATTTATTTGAATACTCGACTTACTTTAAATATATAATTATTTGATTAATCATTCCAGTTCGCTAACTTTTACATGCAGCTCTTTTCATTACTCTTCTGTTTTTAGGCTTATGAATTGTTCAAACTTCTGTTTGTTCTAATAATTTCGTTGATTTTATAAGGATTAGTATCAAAAAATGTTTTTGATTTTATTAAAATTATTTGAGTACTCGATTATTCGAATAAAATGAATCGAATAATTACTTATTCGATTAAAAAGAATCATATAATTTTTTATTCTTATGTACAAAGTTTTATTTACTAAAATATAAAGCTATTTTTATGGTTGTAAGTCTCATCGATTAATTAAGTTTTGATTCGTACTTGTTATTTTCCGCAAAGTTTTTTATCTTGTTAGCAATTGCTCTATTATTTATAAAGTTAAGAAGCAGTGGGTAAAAAATGATATTTAAATCAGACATTTTTTAGCCATCAACAACAGAACACAAAAAAAAAAACAAGTAAACAAAAATTTTTTATATTTTCTTTTCAATATAAATATACAAAGAAATGTTCGTTCGCATATAGAGAAACCGGCAGTAAAATTAAATTATAATAAGAATTTTTATCAAGCGAGACATTTCATCAAAGTATTCTTTTAAAAAAGAAAAAATAATAACATAAAAATAATTGATTGCCTTCATATTGAAATTTAACTAACAGTTTAATTAATTCAATTACAGTTTTCGTTAAAAAATTGTTTTTTTTTTTTTTTTAATTTAAATTGTAATTTATAGAATTAAAATATTGCTAATTTCTTTTTTATATAAAATATAAAAAATTGAATTAATTTAAATTTAGGTGCAACAACTGTTTTCAGTAACATTCTCAAAAAAAAAACTTTCATAAAAAAGTATACTTTTTAAACACCCTGCTTGTGACGGTAAAAAGATTTAAATATTTTGTATTTGAGATTTTTAATTTTATTCAAAAGAAGGGTTAAAAAACACACAAAGTTTAAAAAAGGTGTTTAGAATTCTTGTTACAAAACGCTTAAACTCTATCGTACATTAGTCGCTTAGAGTAGACTGAGTGAATAAAATAAACTTTTATGGGTTCGATATTGTAAATGACTGTAGCCCTACTCCAAATAGAGAACCAACTACATCTGTACCAGTCTAATTAGTTTTTTTTTGTTAATTAATAAAACCTACAAAAAATCATTTTCCAAAAAATCGACATCTTTTTTTTTTTTTTTGTCTTCGTAAAAATTTTTTTTTCAAAACTATCGATTATTTTCGATTAATATTATTTTTTTAATATGAAATTTATAGATAAAATGAATAAACTAAAAAGAGGGTGCACATTTTGCTGAAAATAACTATTATTTTGATAATAAATATTAGGCCTCCCAGTTAGCTTGTCTGTCCGTATATCTGGCCTTGTATACTTTTGTTGACTGTCGGCTGATTTTAACTACTGTTTACCATTCCATTATCAGCGAGGTAAATTTATACAAACCAACCTGCCATTATAATGAAGTGTGCGAAACAGATGTGTAAAAGAATGAAATTATTTTAATTTTATTAAAACGACAGACAAATGTATAGTTTTGGTAGCAAAGAAGGGTGACTGCAGTTGGTTTAGTTACATTGCACAGGGTTCGAACACAATTTCTGTTAAAAATGCCGGATAAGAATTAAGAAAATAATATGAATAAGTTTGAATATATTTAATTTGCAATTAATAAATTCTTTTAATGAGCTGTTTACCGTTTGTGTTATCAGACATTTAGTCTCTATGCCATATAACAACAACAGCAACCTAAAAGAATCTTATCTTATGCATTGTTTGTACTGTTGGTTTGTTTTAACAAAATGTTTAAATTTCTATTCCATATAAAACAACTACACAGAATAAAGAACAAAAAAAAAAAAAAAAAAAAAAATTAAATAAATAAAATAAAAGAAAATAAAAATATATAGAGATAAAATTTTTTATAAATTATTTCGTACTCACAATGACTGTAAATAATTTTTATGATACAAATAACAGCTGAAATAATTAAAACAAAAATTTTAAAACAAAAATAATTTAACAAAAACAAGTTCTTAATTTTTATTAATTTTTTTCTTTACAGACTCCAAAAGTAACCATGATGTGAATTTAGAAATAATGAATAATAACAGCAGAACATAACGTAATAATTAACACAACATTTTATCGGCTTTACACGTGAATCTCAGATATATTAGAGCCATTAAAGTACACAATCCAACTTACAAAAACAACAATTAAGTAGCGAAAGTGATCTTAATTTTCAGAAAAAATGGCTGGCAATAATCCCTCAAACTCGGCATTTGTGCCGGTCTTGCCATCACATCGTAACTCTTTAAGGGGTCCCGGCTCACTTTATGCCGGCATGATGGATGCTGAAGCCGCTAAAGATCCTAATAAAAGGGGTTCAAATTTTGAAATAATGGCCATGATGGCGGACAAACGTAAAGAGCTGGCTCTGCGTGAAGCCGCTGTTGCAGCAGCCATGTTAATGCCTCGCCCTGGCCAAGTGCCACCTCCAGGGGTACCCGGCTCTGTAATGTATCCACCGCCATATCTTGGAGGTCCTGGGCCATCGCCTACTGGTGCCGGCAGTTTTACATTTCCATCGGCAACAGCAGCTGCCTTATTTCCGCCCGGTATGCCACCAACTATGCATGCGGGATTAGATAGACGTCTTCTGCGTGCTCCTGGTAGAGCCTCAAGGCCTAAAAAGCAATTTATTTGTAAATTTTGTAATCGCCAGTTCACCAAGTCCTATAATCTACTCATCCATGAAAGAACTCACACCGATGAGCGACCCTATTCATGTGATATTTGCGGCAAAGCTTTTCGGCGTCAAGATCATTTAAGAGATCATAGGTAAGTGGAAAGTAAAAATTAGTAGAATAAATCTTTAAAAATCTTTCTAGTAGCTTCGCTTTTTTACATTAATAAATCTAAAATATTTGTGATTAAATTGTGCTACCAAGTTGCTTTAAAATTTGTTAAAAATTTATTAACATTTACTTTAATAAAAAATATTCCCTATTTTCTTGCTAGATACATACACTCCAAGGAGAAACCCTTTAAGTGTACAGAGTGTGGCAAAGGCTTTTGTCAATCTCGCACTTTGGCTGTTCATAAAATATTGCACATGGAAGAATCACCGCACAAGTGTCCTGTATGTAGTCGTAGTTTTAATCAACGTTCTAATTTGAAAACTCATCTCCTAACTCACACCGATCATAAGCCGTACGAGTGTAATTCGTGTGGTAAAGTATTTCGCCGCAATTGTGATCTAAGACGTCATACACTAACGCATGCAGCTGGAGATGTACCAGGCGAATATGTAGATGTTGTTGAAGAAGAGGATGATTCTCGCAATTTAAGTGGTGATGAAGAAGATTCTCTGCTTGAAGTAGACTCACCGCGACATTCACCAGTGCAAAGGCTTTTAGCCAATTCACCCAGCCATGAAATGGATAGAGAAAACGAAGCCGATGAAGAGTTAGAGGGGGATCAAAGAATTTCGATGGCCGAACGTTTGACATTAAAGCGTAAAGCGCAATTCGATCGTGAATTGTTGGATGATGAGTCCGATGAAGAATTGGAGGATGAAAACGAAGAAGATGAACAGCAACAAACCGAAACTGAAGAAACTTCTAATATTAAGGAAGAGACAAAGGAAAAAAGTTATCGAAAATGTGACAGCGACGTCGTTGATGGTCCAGTGCAAAATCAAAATCAGGGCGTTACACACTGTCACCATGAAGGCGGCGAACGATACACTATGAGACCAACACAAGATCAACAAAGAGCAGCCGACGAATTAGCCTTGATAAATTCTGGACACATGAATGCTCCAATACCGTTAACTAGCCAACAACCACCAGACTACGCTGTGCCTAGCACTAGTACGGGTATTTCAAATTACATACCTCCCATGGGAAATCATGGCAGCAGCGATTCAAACGATCCCTATATGCCATTGTTACATGTGCGTCGAGATCTCCATACAAAGAGTCTTATACAAAGTCCTACCGATTTGAAGATTCAAACTCAGTCAGGAAATATGCCTGCAAATTCGCTGCCCATTATTATAGACGGTACAAGGATGCAAGCACCACCACCACCACCACCACCACCATCAACATCTCAAATGCATTCGCCTCACGAGCCAGTGCCCAGTTTTCTGGGCTCAATACCCATACGAAAACGTTCTTTGGGCGTAGAATTCGAACACATGCATGCCTTAAGTCAAAGAGGACCTACGTTTGCCAGCAATTCCAATTTATATGCACTTAATATGTCAAGGCCACATTTGCATGCTCTACAAACGGCTGCCGCCGCTTCTGTAATGAAATTAGAGACAGCAGTAGCTCCTTCACATTTGGGACCGCCACCAGCTAATATGGCAACCAAACCAGGTCCATATTTACCTACAAACTATCATTTAAATCAACCAACACAACCGCCACCCTCAAGTAAATCCACCCCAATAACCGAGCCTTATTTACATCATTCTAATCGAAATGCTCACTTGGAAACAGCAGCATGTACACCGCCCTTATCTTCAACAGCCAGTTCTTCCACTCAACCACCTGGTCCGTCATCTGGTGTAACAATGCAAAGCCATAATCAGCCACCACCTCCTAATCCGCCACCAGTAAAACGTACCGGTTTTAGTATAGAAGACATTATGAGACGCTAGACTTTCACACATACATTTGCAAATGTCTATTACTTACAGTTTAAAAGATTTTGTTGTTAAACAAATTCGTAATAATTCACAATAATCGTTTATTATTGAGTTAAGAAATTGATAAAGAATTACTTTTAGATTTTTACTCTATAAAATATATTTTATTTTAAGGTTCAAACTTAAGTTAGTTTAAGATATTTACGTTAGATAAACAAATATTGAGTTTATGTTTAATTAATCTAATGATTAAGTTTGAAATATTTTTGGGATTTTATTTTAATATGTTTTAAAGAGAAAAAAGTGCAACATAAGCTTGTTAAATTTTTCTTAAAGCTTTTATTTAAAAGTTTTTAAAATTCACAATAGAGGTTATGAGGCACGTTACAATAGCTCCGTTCCCGTACTTTTTGGGTAAAGTTCGGTAAAATGAGAGCAAACATAAATTATTCTCTATTAAAGAGAAAAATGCCCGAAATTACGGGAACACAAAGAACCAAATTTCTATCCCAAAAAAAGATGTCGAGCAAAATATACATGCAGTTGTTTATACTAAACATAAGAACACAAATATTTTGTATGTTCTTGAATTTATTTTAATATTTATAGGAATAAAACTTAAAAATAACAGTTTTGCAAAACATTTGCGTGTATGAAACATAGAATTTTTTGTATTTGCTACTGTTTACTTTTCAATCAGCTGATTGTTTTTTAGTTTACACAAACTTACCCAAAGAAAAAGTCTGGGCTGTTTCGTGCAGAAAGAAGAAGAATTTTATTCTCTCAAAAGCTCTCTCTTCTACCCAAACTTGTAGTACGAGAACAGTTTTCGGTAAGATAGGGATCCCGTGGGATCCCAAAATTGAGTACGGGAACGCACCTAATACATTTCAGTTAAAGGTTTGAGCTTTAGTTTAAATGTGCGGGACATATTAAATTAAATATGAGAATGTTTTAAAAGTACTTAAATGAGCTGTTTCTATATTACAGGCGATCAACTCGCCTGGAAAATGTATACGAATATAACGAAAAAAACTGAGTGCTTTTCATACAAAATTTTCAGACGAGTTGAAAGCCTGTAATACGGAAACAGCACAAAAGTCTGTCTTGTACAGCTGTTTTAAACGTACTACGTATATCGCAGAATATATTTACAATATTGTTTATCTATTTTGACTTCTATTCATTTGTTAGCATAAATAAATAAGTTCATATCACTCCGCTAAAAGTCATCCAAAACAGTGAAATTGCATGAATAAAGTGGCCGTTAAGGGTAGTTTACTAGGTCATAGAAGTCTTACGACATGTCAAATTTTTGTGCAGAATAGTACCAGTGGAATCGTCTAAACCAAATATGTAATGAATCTGCACAAATTGAGAGAAATTACGGATGAAAATTTGACAGTCGTATGGCTCTCTATGTTTTCTGAAAATTTTCAAAAGACAATTACGAATCATTAGATCAGGGATGCATTTTTCTTCAAACCGCCTAAAAACCTGCGTATACCAATTGTGTAAATGCGAAAAAATCTGTCGTAAGATTTTTACTCTCAATTTTTAAAATACGGATGGATTTTCATATTATTTTCTCTTGGATTTTACGTACGTAAAGTCGTACCGTCTAAACCCCCCTTTAGCCAGAAATATTTCCTCAAAAGCTATCAATTAACAGCTTCTTAAGCAATTCTGGGGGCACATTACGGCATTCGATATTGATCGAATGTTCTATAAAATTTAAATGCAAATTTCGATCGATATCGAATGCTGTAATTTGTTCCCTGTTGTAAAAACCTTCGGATAATAGAAAATCGTTTAAAAAGGCTTTTTTGGACCCCTTTTACAGAGTCAAACTTTTGCCACATACAACCCCCTCAAAATTAATTAATAAACAAAAATGTTCTCTTAATAAAACCCATCTTCCACAACTTAAAAATTCAAATAATGTTGACGCCTCAAGAGCAAAATCAGTAACGACTTGGGTTCACTTTAAGCGATCATAAGCACAGTTATAAGGGGAAAATAAGGAAAAGGACTGTTTCCACATTAGACTTGTGAAGTTCTTTAACGAACTAGTTCATTTAAATAATTCTATCAATTGAACTAAGTGAACCAGTTCAATCTTTCAAGTATAACTAGTTCATTTTAAAACTAAACTTTGTATTTGAACTACCAGACAAGATGAACTAGAATCCATGTCTGTGTTTTCTTGTTGACTATTTCGGACATGAAATTAGTGCTGTTACGCATTTTATTAAACATTCGTTTTGGCAATGCTACGGTGTTGTTGCCATAATATTTTAAAAAGAACATTTAAACTAAAAGAGCTTTTGAACTAAAGAAAGCGTTTGAACTAAAAGCTGAAAAGTACGAATAATACGTCAACATTTGAACTAAGACAGATTTCGAACTAAAATAACCATTGAACTAAAATTAGAACTAAATCATTTTCAAACTTTGAACTAAAAAGAGCGATCTCTAAATCAAAAAATCTGATTACCGAATATTTTCATACAAATGTCAAGTTTTAGTGACCACTAGAAACATCTCTACGCCTTTTAAATGGACCTAATGTCACCTTTTTAGTAATGTACCTCATCTAACGAGTAGTGTTGCTACTGGTGGGTTCCTTTGGACCTCACATGAATGCTTGCGCGCAAATGTGACCTTGCGAGAATGAAGCAAATCGAAAGCAACTCTTTTATTGTAGCAGCCATTATTGTACTGCGTATTTAATAGATGTTTGATCTATATCTGCTAAGTGATTCTCATTACAGAATGTATATTTACCAAAGTATAGTAAAGCATTTACGAACGGTCTCTAGTTCGCTATAAATCACAGATTTACACAAAATTTTTGCTCATACAAAAATACAAACAACTCTAAATTTTTACTTACAGCAACCAAAATTTCTTCTGCCGACCTTTTTGATCCCATAATTATTGTATGGACTTTTCCCGTAAACTTTAATTAAAATTTAATTTATAAAAATTTCTTAAATATTTTTTGTATAGAATTTTTTTTTTAAATATTTTTTAGAAATAAAACTTTAAAACCTTAAAAACCAATTGTCCTTTTATTTAAATAAATTTGTTTAAATTAAAAACAAAATAATTATAATAATAATTTTGTAATAGATTTAAATTATATAAAATTTTTTAATTTAGGTTAACTTGCCTGAACACTTAGTGTTCAAAGAAACAAATTTATTTTGCAATTAAATTTTTATTTTGTTAAGTTGTATTTTTTACTTTAATTATTTTAGGAGATTTTTTGTAAAAAAATCATATTCAACTTTATCTAGTGTTAGGAATATATTTTAATTAAAGTATTACTTTAATCAAGATTCTATTAGTTAAAAGTTAATATTTAGATGTCATTAAAAATATTTTATTATATTAAATAAGAAATAACGTATATAAATATATTATATTCTACCTACCATGTCTTCCTCTGTTTCAACATTTTTAATTTTAAATATTAATATTTTATTTTAATAAACTATTTGAAAGACAAATAAATATTTACAATAATAAAATAATATTGAAAATGCTGTTTTATTTCTATTGAAAGAACAGCCTTAAGTTGCTGAAGAGATCTTTAGAAATTTGGAAATTGTTAAAGAGCAGCTTTTGCTTTAAAGTCTAGGTGGTGGAAATAAAAATATATATTTCTAGTTTTAGTGAATTTTGTAAAAATTTGAATTTTATAACTAATGAATATCACGCTTAGCTTTTTTTGCCTTAGATAAGAATTAATAAAGAGAACTTTAAAGCTTAACAAAGCCAAATATATTATTTTAAAAATATAAAAGCTTTCCCTTCTTTATGAAAGCATTTTAAGTAAAATAAAAGTGAGGTTACGAAATAAGTTATTGTCAAAAGCTGTGTTATAGCTTTAAATTAAGAGCTCTTCATAAGAGCTTTTTTTTAATTTACACTTTAAATCAACGGTTCTCAAATGGGGATCCGTGGACCCCTAGGGGTCCGTAGCAACCATCCGAGGGGTCCGCATGAAGAACCAAAAAACAGTGTTTTCAAAAATAATAAAAGTTTTGTTATGAATTTGGGCCTCAGAGGGGTCCGCGAAAAAAACTTAGTTTACTAGGGGTCCGTGAGCAGGAATTTGATGAGAACCGCTGCTTTAAATGATTCATATCAAGTTCTTAAATGGGTTTAAAAGAGGAAAAAACAATTTTTTGCTTTGTTATTAAATAAAGCTTTTAATAAGCTTTAACATATTTTGTCCAAATTATATTATTACTTGCATACATAAAAATTTATTAGGTAAATAGAATGTCTTATATCTAAGTAAAAGCTGTGCAAAAGCAATAAATGTGTTTAAAGCTTTTCTATAGCTTAAATTTGAAAGTCGATTTTTAATATCATTTAAATCAAATATCATTTATTTAAAAATTGTATAATTGATATTTTTGGTGAAAAGCTATTTAAAAGCTTTATGTAAATAGCTTGCTAAAAGCTTTTTACTTAATGTTTTATTAAAGTGCTGTTTTATAATTAAAATAATAATAAATAATAATAAATTTTTATAAATAAATAAAAAAAAATTATTTTATAAAAGCTTTTTAAGTGCTGAGCCTTTAATTTTTTTAAATCATCACTTTTTAATAAAAAGCCGTAAAGAAGATTTGCGATTATAATTTTTATAATTTAGTTGATTAACACTTTAACAGACGTCATAAAAGTTACACAGAGCTGGCTTTTTCAAAAATCTTAAGTTTTACAACATTTAACTTTTCAAAGATAAATTCTTGAGAGTTAAATAAAGACTAACAAAACATTGATGATGAAAGCTTATAAGTCTATATCATTTTATGCTTAAAGCTTAGTTTATAAGTTAAAAAAAATTATTAGTCACTGTTTCAATAAATTCGAATTTAAATTAAAAAATCACGTTTCAAATTTCTTCGTTTTTTTTGTCTCAATATTCGTTCAATTGCACGTAAATTTTGTTCATCATTTTCATAGAAATAATTGTCATGTACGTTTTTTGGTTTTGAAATGTTTTTTGTTTTATTATTTTTTGAAAAGTTTTTCAGTTGAAAATGACTAAAACCGCTAACATCCCCATCTACACAAGTTCATTCGATCAAAATTAAAAAAATATTTTTTTTTTTGTTTCCATTAAACAAATGAACATAAGAGTTGCGTTTGTTAAACAAAAAAACCACAAGATGTTTATCATTCCATCAAGTTTTAGCTTTTTTATGTTGTTGTTGTTATTATATTTTAATGATTATTTTATTTCATAAAATTTTGTTGTTGTTGTTGTGTTTCTTGAATATTTTTTAATATAAAGTACGTGCGTTGCATGTTGAATGCGTTAAAAATTATTATTCATATGAAAGTATGACAAGAAGTTGTGATTAATAGGGATTTTTTTTTTAAGTTTTAGTTATTTAGATTGCCAAAAAAAAAGGTTATTTTTTTGTGTCAGTAATTATTAGTAAGTAAATTTAAAGTCATGTGTATTTTAGCTGAAAATTTTTATTGGAAGGCATGAAATTTGTTTGTATGCAAAAGGCATTCTTATTCTAAGATAGAATGTTGTCATAAAATATATGATGACAAATTTGAATAACTGATTAGCTGGCCTTAAGTAAAAACTCATGTAGAAATATGTAGAATTTGGTACTCCAGTGCGTTTCTTTTATATAATATTTCGGCCTTAATCGGGGTTGGATAACTTGGGTCCAATAAGGTTTGTTTGTGAAACCTGCAGAAAATATTTTAAAAAACCTAAAAATTATTTTTTTGCGATTTTGGAGCTGAGTACTTTTTTCATACTTGCGGAGATTTTTATATCCTCATCCAGATTTTCAACGTTTGTTTTTGCTGTTATTGTTAATTCTCATAATTCTCTCAGTGCACCCCCTTCTATTCGTTTTTATTTTCTCTCACCAACAATTACAGAAATTGTGCAACAAAAGTTGCAAACTGTGGACGGGGACTAAGCAACTTAACTTGTTTTTTTAACGAAAAATTGTCCTTTTTATGGTCCTTAAAGACCTTGTCCACGCGTGCAACTTTTGTTTCTGCAGTTTTCTGAACTTCTTTTTTAAAAATTACGTTCCTGTTCATACAATCAAATTGTGTTTCTGCAATCTTAGTCTTGATTCGTTTCGTTTTTGCTGAAACTACGAATAACAAAACAAAAGAGAATTGCATGCAGCAGGGTATCCGTTTCCATTCGTCTTTTCTCTCTCACTAACAAACTCAAGAGTTGCGCAACAAAAGTTGCAAAGTAGGGGACAGGGACTAAGCAGGCAACATTCGTTGAAGTTGGTTGCTTTATGCACGCTAGAAGTGCAGCACATTTTATTTCGTAGTTGGAATAAAATGTTGCCGGCAAAATTTTGCAACAGTCAAACATGCTTCAAGATATATTTCATAAATTTTTTTAAAGTAATTTTTCTACTCTTCTCCACAGGTGGAAAAAAGGTATATCTAAGTTTGTCATTCCGGTTGTAATTACTATGATATCCATTTCCGACCCCGTAAAGTATATATATTCTGAGTTCTTATGCATAGCGTAGTCGATTGAGCGATGCCCGTCTGTCCATCTGTCTATCTGTCCGCCCGTGTTCGGGTAGAAGTCAACTTTGCCAAGACACTTAGATGAGCTAAAGAAAATTTAAATATGCCAATCGATCAGACATGGTTTGAAAATTTGGCTATTGAAAATTAGCAAGATCGGTCCATGTTCTAAGAAACAGCCAGCAAAACACCACGCCTTCTTCTAATTTTTCTATATCATTTGAAACAAGTCTAGTTAAGTGAAGTAACTCCAATCAAAAACCAAATATATAAGACGATAGAGAATTTAAAAATACGAAAGAAAAAATCTATTGGAAAAAATCCAGTTATGGGCCTTTGAACTTTTCATAAAAAAGTACGATTGTGCTCTCTATATTTTTTAATATGTCAATATGGCTGCTGTAGTCATGGTAGTAAGCACATTGAGTACAAACTAGGTTGGCCATGGTTCAACCACTGCGGCAAACAAAAAATTAAAAATAATTTTTTTTCTGTTTAATAGTATTAATGCATACTCAAAATTTAAAAATACAGCACGTATCGTACTTCTTTGGTACTTTTACATAGCACACTTGCCGGCAAAGCAAAATAACTCATAAAATGGCTATACTTCCACCGGCCTGTTCCTTTCTTTCCTTTATCCCTTTTCTTAAGAAGGTAGCACGGTTAAAAAAAATTAAAAGCTTAATTAAAATTGCTTAACCCATTAAGTGCTGGTTACATTTTTATGTAAAATTTTATATAGTTTTTCTTTTTTTTTCTTTTATTTTATTCTCTATCACCCCAATATTTATTGTTTTGAATTAGAGTTACTTCACTAAACTTCATTTACATACATGGTGAATGGTATATAAGTTTCGGCAAAGCCCAATGTAGCATTGGTAAATGCTTTGTATATTTTGATATAATTATTATTTTTTCAGAAATTATGATAATCGAATAATATTTTTGGTGTTTTTGTGACGGATATTGCATTTTTTCTGAATTTTCATGTTAAGTTTTGGTAAATATTTCAATTTAAAAAAAAAATTTTTTTTTGTGAATTTTTGGAATGTCAGAATAAAAGTCACTCTGTGATTTTTGCTTTTATTGATTCATGCTGATAATTTTTTACAACAAAATTATAGTTGTTTGTTTTGTATGCAAAATATCTTGTGTATGTTGTAAGTTTTTTAGTTTTGTTATGCACAGTACTGTATGTACTTACGTTTATCAAAAACACGTAGACTTAAATAAACGAACTTAAGGCGCGGTCAGTTTAGTCAAATATTTGAGAGCATAACTACTTTTTTACAAATATTTTTTCAATGTTTCCTGACACTCGTCAATACAATGAATTGTTTCTAATATAACAAATTTGATTTATTACTTTTTAAATTGGGTAAGATCTTATATTTCTTAAGCCCCTTTCACACTATAATACTGAGTATTAAGACTTGTCAAAAACTTAAATCCTATGAAAAAGTGTGATGGTGTGAAAGCTATATGTTATCAAAGTATGAAACAATACAGAACCATAACACCGAACCATTTTTAGAAATTTTTCTAAACGCTAACATTTTTCATTTTTTTCAGGGTTGTTTTTCTTTTTTCAAAAGCAAATAAATAAAATAACAAAAGCAGCTGTTGAGCACAGAAACATGCCGACTTCATTGCAGACGATAGCGCGCCATCTTCTATGCTATCTTTTCTTTGTCTTGCAACTTTAAAGTTGCCCCTATACTTGTCGCTTTCATATGGATTTTGTTTATAACAAAGTATTATGTATTTTTTTACCAAGAAGCTGAACGACCAAAAATTGTTATAATATTATTCAGTCGCTGTTCCTTAAATTTCGTGCCAGCTTGGTAATTTTCATTTTATTTGAAGTGTAATAGTGTGAAAACAAAATGTAATGTTACGTTAGATTTCTTGACAATCACAACAATTCTCATTTGATTTACAAAATCCAATGAAAATCTTAATACTCAGTAATAAGTATTTGAGAAGGACAAAAATTTGTTTCTATAATTAAGTGTGGTTATATTTTTTGGTCAAAAGATTTAAAAAAAAACTTTGAAATGAAATTAATCGAATTTGTATCACTTTTATCAATGATGAAGAAGTTTTAAACCTGCAAAACGGCAGTTGTTATCCATAAACATAATAAAACTGTAAAGGGGTAATTTCTGTACATGAAACATTTTTTTTTAATTTTGGTGTTGGTGAAGATAGATAGAAAAATTGATATGGAATACAAAACACCAATTTTTGGAATTTTTTTCTGGATGAATTTGAATAAAATTTTGCAGGATATTCCTTAAAATCTTGGTTCAAATACAGATTTTTTTTGTAAAAATATGTTATTTCTTAGAGAAAATAGAGATACAAACGTGAAAGCTAAAAATTTTACCTGTAAAATCGTACTAAAACAGCTGTCTGCACATTTTATTTTAAAACTCTGCAATTAGTAAAAAAAAAAATATTTTTCAAAATTTGAGTTAGAAAGAAAATTGGATATTACACGCAGACAAAGTAGTGGACACTGCTAGTAGTAAATAATATTGGGCAATAATACAGAACTTTAATTTATGAGTAATAATTGATTGGATTTAATTTCAAACCGTTTTTGTCAGTGTATATTTTGCATATGGTTGCTAGTGCAATCCATTCCATTCTCAAGTAATTTACACGTTGGCTCAAGTAACCATTACCGTTTTTTTTTAAATGTGTTAACCAAACACAGCTTTTTTGTTGTTTGTTTTCAGTTGACTTTTATGTTTTTCAAACCGCAACTGTCAAAGCTAATAAGCACGAACACATAAAAAAGTATAAACAAAACAAAAATTATAATTTTTCCATATGAATGTGTGCATGTTTAAAGCTCTCTCCCAGTGCAAGCATTTGAAAGAACAAAAGAAGAAGAAGAAGTAGAGAAAAAGAGAATGTTAGTTAAGTATTTGTTTGTTAAGTTAGTTACCACAGCAAATTGTTGCTTTAACTATTGTGCTGACAGTTGAGTGCAGCTTTTCTTAGAAGTGAAACGTTTGAAAGCTTGAACGGTTGATATTTATTAATTCGGTTCTGCATTAAAATTTGTTAACATGGTCGGAATACAGTGTTAACTTGTTGAATGTTAATGTTGTTTTTATTGTAATAGTGGTGCTGCCTGTGGTTACTAAGCGTTTGTATTTGTGTGTGTGTGTCTGTGTGTAAATAAAATTTAGCTGACCGCGCCTAAGTTTAAAGAAAATTTATTTTTCTTAGAAATATGTAAATTATTAAAAAAAAATTTAAAATTAATTTGAAAGTCTGAAACACAGCATTTAGAATTTAATGTAAAATCTTAAAATATTTCTTATTATTTTAGGAAAAACTTAAGTTTTTTAATAAAGAAAATGTCATAAAGTTAAAGCAAAGTGCTAATGTAGTGGTAACAATGTATTAAAAAATATCTTGTGTGTGTTTGTGTTAAAGCATTTGCTACCAATTATTATTGGTTATCAAAATTGAATAAGAAAACTAAAAATTGTTAGAAAATGTACAAACTTCAAGGTTAAATATATAAAAACTGAAATAAATAAAAAATATATAAAGAATAATTATTTAAAAGCCATCGTTATTAAATCTCCTGTTTAAAATAATAAAAGGAAGAATTAAGTCTGGCTATCAAAATATCAGCAATAAGCAAAGGATTGTTGCAAAACAAGTGTTAACAATTTACATATTTTTTCTACCGCTTTTTGTTGTATTTCTCTATGTTTTTTTTCTGTGAGAAACCTGTTGGCAACTGATAAAAATAACAACACTCATGAGCGCATTTCACCTACACTTCTTACACTGCACAAAAAGAAAAAAATTATATTAAATAAATATAAGTTTTTCATAATAATTAAAAATGAATATGAGTAAAAAAAGTCTTCTATAATATTTTGGGAACGCTTAGTTGCACATACAGAACATTGCGCTTTTAAATTGCACTTTATCGGTTGGAACTGAGTGCAATAAATTGATCGGTTGGTTGGTTGGTTAACTGAATGTAGTCATACCATGAATGAACAAGTTAAGCGCATTAATAAATGACTGGTTGGTAGTTTGAATGTATGCGTGCATAAATAATCATGGTTTTTGTACTGGCAACACATGCTATAGTAAGTTTTAAGACTTTACGCCACACATGGAAAGTTTGTAAGTTTAACATTCCGTTAGCAAATCATTTGCGACGTCACGAAGTATAACATATATATGATTTTTTTGGCTTTATTTGCTATAGGAACACCCTTTAAATTTTAGCTTTGTTTTTCTTTGTTATTTTAGCGGGCACACACTATGTGTAAAGTTCAAAGATCCACTTTTTACAGTTCAAACAAAATAAGTCTTTATACGTAATAGCCATGTCTTCAATGGGGCACCCTTTAGTTTTAAATATTATGTTTTTATACTTGTTGTTACAGCCAAATTATTATCTTATTAAAGCATCTTTTGTTGTAGCAGTTTGTAACAGTACATGTGTGAAAATTTTTACGGCCTAAAATGTGGTTGCCATTTGAACCGAAAGTTATCAGCGCGGCCATCTACAGAATCTTACACTTAAAATAAAAGCTACAGTTACACACATACATATAGTTTCATCTAAATATCAAAGATCAAGTTGGAATAAATAAAAAAAATATATTATTCTTGCTATATAAAAATTATCTTAACAAAAATTAAAACGATTCTGCACCAAAAGAGTCCAAATTTTTTTTTAAATTTACTGAATAGACAAATAATTCACAACAAATTATAAATCAGTTACAAGTGTTATAAAAAATAAAAGAGGTGTATACACTTTTTTCAAAATGATTTTGGTGAAGTGTATAAAATATTCGGCATGCCCTACTTTAAAACAAAAATAACAAATAAAAGAGAGTCTGCTTGTCGCAACACCTATACATACATACATTGGCACAAGTTTAACCAACAATAACAAACTGCCACTTCTAATATTTTTTCACATACTCTTACACTTTAATTGATAAAAGTGGTTAAAGCTCTAGAAACATGTTGTGATTCGAAAGGTTCAGCAAAAATTGTCATGTGCTTATTTTGAATATTTAAAACTGAGCCATATTTAAATCCTACTAAATGGGTCATCTTGTAAGATATTTATTGATATTAGGGCTTTATCAAGTTAACACAATCACAGCTAAAAAAACCAAGCTGGAAAACGATATTTATATTTATTTATATCAATAATAATTGACAATATTACATTTTTTAATAGAAAAAAAACCTATTAATAATTAATTGCAACCCGCGTGACGCACAGTACATCTAAAAACCGTTTTAAAACTTTTTCTAAAAGGCATCACTTTTGTTAAGTTACTTTATGTATTAAAACATAACGTATAAAATATCAAATTTACGGGTAAGTTGTGTTTAATTAAAAATCAAAAAACAAAATTGGCGGGTAAATTACTAAAAAGTTATGTGAAATTTTTTTAAACGAAAATTTAGTGTGGAAATAACGTCTGTATTATGTCCATCTAAATAGTTTCGTTTAAAAAAATTTCACATAACTTTTTAGTAATTTACCCGCCAATTTTGTTTTTTGATTTTTAATTAAACACAACTTACCCGTGAATTTGATATTTTATACGTTTTGTTTTAATACATAAAGTAATTTAACAAAAGTGATGCCTTTTAGAAAAAGTTTTAAAACGGTTTTATTATGATCAGTTAGTCGATCAACAACATATATAAACAACAAATCTTTCTTATGTTTTTTTTTTAAATTTCGTAAAGTTAAGACCTGCAAGAGTTAATAAAAATAATGTTTAGGTGACAGACTGCTTTAAGCATGTCATAGTCAAAAGAGCATGTAACTTATAGTTTTTACTAGACTTATAGTTTTTACTACACAAACCGATCTATCAAAATTGTTCTGCTAAATTTTGGCAATTGTAATCTTGCAATTGTTTGCTCTGTTTGCTTTTTTAACTGTTATTCATTTAAAAATATGGAGTAAATCAGGCCATTTTATATAGTTCAGCAGATTTGAATGAAATTTAAAATACTAAGAGGTTTTTACGTATTTATATTTATGGAAGAAAATTTAGGAATAAAATTCACATGTGCGCAAAAGCACAAAATATGATGATTTTTATGGTTGTTCAATGATTTTGTAGATTAGCGCCAATAGGAAGCACTGTCTCTGAGATCTTAAAATTATTATCTCTAAAATGACTCTTTTAATTTCAAAGGCTATTTTTATTATTGTGCTTGTATTTGAGCTACAGAGTACACAAAAGCAATATAATATTAACAATTTTATCATACGTAACAATACCCTTAAAATGGGCGCAGGAAACGCCGGGTGCTATAAATTTACACGAATTTTTTTTTTCATCGAAAGAAAATTTGTTATCATGAATTTCTCCTGAATTAATTTTTCTCTAATTAAACAACTATTAAAAATATTTGAACTATCGGTAAATATTGAATGTAAATAAGAAGGATATATTATTTAACAAATTTTTAAAATAAAAATTAAGAGAATATAAATAAAACTTTTAGAAACGAATTATAAATTTATTACAAGAAATTAGGCAAGACATTCAAATTAAAATAGGTAAAAACTTGTATGAAAAAAAGTAAAAAGATATAAATTTTTAAGGGAAAAATTCGGTCATGATAAACAGAATTTTTTTCACTTGAACAGATTTTGGGAAATTTATTCGTTATTGAAATTTAAGGGCAAGTAATACTATTTTGAAAGAGAAATGTTAAGAAGTAAAGGCCCATCTTTCTATGACTTTTTTTTTGACAATAACAAATGTATAAAACAAAATTATTTTCTTACATTTATAACTGTACTTTGTTTTAACTCTAGTTTTAATTATTTCAATCTATTAGACTTTATATCGCTCTTAATTCTTATTTATTAGTTTTTTAAGTAAGAAAATCTTGAAAAAGACAACCTTGTTTTCGAAATATACAAAGAATGGTGATGAAGGATGTAGCGCTGCAAAGAATTCATTTCATCCTGCTGGTATCGTTCACCTACTGTTGCTCATAATTTTTAATGAATTTAAGCCTAACTAAATAATAATATATTTCAAGAAATTTATTGCGTAAAATTGAATTTAAAGAATTAGAAATGTTAAAGATACCAAAATGGTGTGAAAAATATTTTAGATTTTACATAAACTTACCAAAAAGAATTAGAAAGTTTTGTTAATAAAAATAGATTTAAAATTTAGATTTTACACAAAAACCAATTAATCTGAATTCGATTCAATACTTTTATTCAAATATTTCTTTTTTTTTGCACCATAACGAAAGGCTTTTTAGAAGTAACACATCTTTATGAAGCGTTAAACTTCAACAAGAACGATTAGCGATGCTTTAAAAAAATACATAAAAAAGTAATTTCATTTTTTTTTTGTCTCTAACAATTTAGCAGTTTTTTTTTTGTTTGTTGCTACATTCACTTTTTGATGAACAACAACAATAAAAATTTTTGTTTCGATCTTATTGCGGTCGTCACATTTAGTGACTAATTATTTACTGATGACTGTCAAGTATTAAATAATACTTTGAAAAATTGAAGAAAATACTTTTTTTTAGAAAACATATTTATTTTTTATTTAATGTGGCTTCGATAATTTTTAATTTAGTGCAAGTATCAATTAACCTTGACAATTTGTATTGTTACAGGGTTACTTTAATTGATTGTGCACTGTATGACACAAAAAGAAAACACTTTATTTGTGGGCTCAAGTATAAAGTTTAAGGTGAAAATAGAAGCCGCAAAGTACATTAGCCTCGTTAATAGGGATAAGCATTTCTTTGGAAGGGTTATTTTAAATATGACCTTAGGCCGTGCGGCTGCTTGAGGAAGGAAATTTTTAAGTGTTTTAAGCGTTAAATTAATAACTCGGTTTAATTGTTTCCGCATTTATTGCAGGTCAGCTGAACAACCATGAGCAATTTTTTGAGCGTAGCAGTTTAAACAGCGGATATATAAGTGTTTTGATACGGATATGATTTGTGGTATTCTCATATTCATTAAACTCTATAGAAACCTTCATATAATGTAATAGCCATTCTTCTTTGAATATACACTAAATGATAAAGCTCTGAACGGCCTGGTCAATTGATGCTACTCGTATATTGCTTGTCTCCAAACATAATCGTTACTACAGAATTTTTCTGGAAAGGAAAATTGTAACTTGTATTAAAATTACTATGATGTAAATAATTCTTGGTTGCTTGGTCCTTCTTAGACAGGCCTATCAACGGCACTATTTCGACCCACTGCCTTAAATTCGTTAACTATCAAACACACATTTCAAATTACTAATGTCAGTGGTCTTCAGTTAGAGTTTTGAGCTTTGGTGTATTCATAGTCCTTTAGTGAAATTTTATAACAAATATTTTTGTGGAGCATTTTTACCCATCATTATTTTTTGCGAAAGGCACTTAAGAAACCCATAAATTAATAAGTTAGAGGGTTAAAAAGTTCTACAAATATATTTCATACAATAGCTTCCAAAAATCAAACAACTAAAATGAAAGGGTCATATGGTTTTTTATACCAATTGACTATTAGCTGTTTCAAAAAGGTGGCAACCTTAAGTTAAGTCACACATGTATTTTTTTCTAGCCCTCTATTCTTTGTCGGAAACATGTCATTTTTGTTTGTCTGCTATACACAGGTAATTAAAAACTGCATTAAAAAATTCTAGAAGCCTGACAAAATACAGGAAACAAAATATGTTTTCCTTTTAAATTAATTACCTTTATCTTTGGACAATAAATATTATTTAATATTAAATAATTCAAAGTTTAGTGGTGGCTACTGAAGGTGACAACAGCAATGATTGTTTCATTTTATTTTAGTTAAGAAATTTTCATAGGTTGTTTACTGTTGCAACGAACACCGAAGTTAATCACTTTAAAATTCAAAAACGAAAAATATTGATAAGAAGAAAACATTTTGTTTTAAAATAAAAAACTTATTTTTTTTAAGTTTTATCTTTCATGCCCGTTTAAAATTATTTATTTAGAAAGAATATGAATGAGAAAAAAATCATGACATTATAAAGGTAAAATTAACATGAAATAAAAAAAAAAGTTGGAAAGGTCGTTTTAAGGTTCCTTTGTTTAGCAACCGATTAGTCAAGGCACCTTTCATCTTTTGCGGAAAATCAAAAGAAATGAATTATCAATAATAAGACAAATAAAAATTCAACATAACCGTAACTTTATAAATTATTATCATGACGTAAGTTAGTTTTTTCTGTATCTTGTATTTAAAAATAAGAAATTTTTTACGTAAAAACTAAAAGTTTATATTATTCATTAAATAATCATAAATGTCTTAGATGAATGAACTTAAATAAGTTGTTTATTTCCACCACAATTACTCACATACATAAAAAAAATAATTTTTCGGTTACAAGTTCATTTTTTAGTTTAATTTTTAAAAATTTATTAGAAAATTAGAAAATTATTTACAAATGAATGCGGACGTTTTCCAAAATAGAGCATCAATAATATAGTGAAGAAACAAGTATGAACGATTAAAAAATAAAAATTGCATTTGTGGCCATCCCAGGGTTGATACAAAAGAAAAAACATGTGTACAAGATGATTTACAGAGAGAACAACCAAATAATGCTTTGATTTATGTGTTGGCTTCATTTAACCAAATTAATATTGATAAGTTGGTTAGATAGATGATGCTTACAATGTACGAAACCTGAGGTAGATAGATGAGAAGAATGCTGATGAAGGATGTAGCGATTCAGAAGATGCTGCATTGCATTCTGCTAGTGTCTAATTTTTCTTATGTTCTTTGGAAAACGTCCGCATACATTTGAAAATAATTTTTATTTTTAAAACAATTTTAGAAATTAAATTTAAAAATGAACTGTAAGCCGAAAAAGTAAAAATTTTAATTCCTTTAAAAAATATAAAAACTTAAACAACATTTCTTTTAGAAAATACGGTACATGCGTTACTTGAGTTGCCCGTTAAAATGATAAAAAAAATTAGATCGCGTATTCAGACACCAACAAAACCTTAAGAAAAAAAAAAAAAAAAAAAAAATGGCTGTTGATAGAATCCGTAGCGAATGGTTTGCTTAAGGTGTCTGTAATTGTAAAAGAGCAGTTCTCAAATTTTACCGGAGCCTTCAGTAGAATCAGGAGCTCGTGGGTTAAAACTTCACTGGCGCCTTGAGTAGAAATTAGATAATTTTTTGCTTCTTAGGTGAATGAAGTGGTTTGGTTTTTGAAGGGCCTTTATAGTCAACAAAAAATTGTGAATTTTAAATCTCCTATCGACCAAGGCTAAGACGAAAAAAGTAACAATAAAAAGTATGTGCCATTTAGATTTGGCTAAATCTGCCCGTTTGCTTACCAAGATGTCAAGAAAACTAGTTTAGCCAGCACAAGAGATTACGATTACCATTTCAGCCTCTACTTTATCATCTGCTTTAATTTTAATCTTAGCCAAATGACTTTTAAAGTTTTCTTGACGTTATTTAAACAATATTTAAAGCTTAAGGTTACCTTATTATACATAAGCTGCTTATTTGTCCTTCTGGCGAAAGGCTCGTGGAACACCAATTCAGCCTGTCTACATGTGGTAACCTCCCTGTTTTTAATTTAGACTTTTTGCTCCATCTATACCATTCCGTAGTGTCTTTCGTCTTAATTGTGTTCCTAGCATATCTCTGGGATCTGTTCCATAAAAATTCAGAGCAGATACAGTTTTTTTTAGTGAGTCTGCTGCTTTGGCTATGATTCTACTAACCCAGCTAACCCTTTTTTTACCGATTCATGTCTGTTCAATTTGTGTAAAACCTTAGTTTAACCCTTTAGAAAAGAGAACCAATAACTGATTCAAATGCAACCTCACAGAAGCCGGTGTTTATTTTAAATATTTAGCAGTCGACAAGTTTTTTATTATTTATTTATTTTTAATACCACTTTTTGATATCTTAAACAGCCTAACACTTCAAAAATAGTGGCAACATCGGCGAGAGAGAAAAACTATATAAAATTAGTAAACAAGTGGAGCTACTTTACTAATAACAAACAAGCGACATCTCGAGTGGCTATCGCTATACCCAGAGAATTCCCCCCGGGGGTACTGCAAGGTCTGGCTGATTCTAACCTAGGCACAGACATAGTACACTCGGGGTATAGGGGGAACCAGTCCCCCGGTGTGCAGGCTTTGAATCTGGATAGACAAGATGCGGGTCATTGTCGAAGGTCTAACCAGTGTCCTTAAAATACTGGCACTATGGGAACCGGTGGCCCATGCAGAGAGCCGTTCATCTCTTTAGCCGGTTATTAGCGAGTTCCCTTTAGGGTACACGTGGTGGCTGTCGGTTAAAGTTTAGTGTTTGCAGGGGAGGTGCGGTGCTAAACGAATGTGCTGTTGCATATTCAACAGAGGAGTTGGAAAGTCTCCAACCCTCAAGCAAGGGGAAGAACATGGTCTTGCAAGCCATGTTCTTGAAATTGCAACTCTGTTGGCTACGTCTAGCAGGGGGCGCTAGTCGACGCTTTGTATTTCACTCAGTGGTAAGACCACAGTCAAGTAATGGCCAACATGGCCAGGTACTGACTCAAATTTTGATTACATACCCAGAGAATTCCCTTTAGTGCATCCCCTTCTTATATTCTGATGCGCCTTATTTCATGTTTAAGCATAACTCTTTTAGTAGGATAATTCAGTAATGCGACGATATTAATATTTTTGGTTGTCACTGTGTTCATGACTTCGCCTGCTTGTCATTTCTAATTTTGTGCAAATTCCAATTTAGAAAAATATCTTTACAAAAATTAAAAGTGCTGAAAACTATTTCAATACCATTGTAACGTTAAAATTGTGTCTCTAATTTATTTGCGAAATGACATACATATTTTTACGACAAAATTTTTCTCAAATGCATTAAGTAAGTCATCCATGTAGTTATGAATAGATGTGGTACTAAACACGAGTTTCTATTTACTTAAAAGCGGCTAGAGAGGTATAGTAATTTATATTTTTGTATCTGTTACTTTACCAGGGTTAAGATGAGTGAAGCAAATATCGGTTCTAAAAGTGCATGGAAAACCGTATTCATTCTTACCTAAGACTATTTAATAGGCAACTACCGTAACTATTTAAAAGAATGCTGTAGCTTAGACGATTAATACGCTGACTTCTATTTTTATAAATTGAATTTCTCAAGATTTATTATTCTTAAGTATATGTCATGCATCATTCTTCTTAGCCAACTTAAGTCTGCGGCGCTAAAACGTAGGCGAAGCAAAAAATAAACAAAACGGCTGTGCTAATTGCAACAAACTTAAGTGTGCTTACTAACACCAAAGATCTTACATCAAGGTTCTACAGAATAAACATAACGTCTAATCAAGGTGCTTTGAAAAACTAAGCTTTATTCTCTACTCTATCCATTTTCCAATAAGTAACAATATTAATAAGAAGGCCTGTGCTATACATTTTATTAGGCAATTAAATTTCAAAAACTGAATGAGAGTTCCTGTCCCCTAGAATAATTTTTGTAATTATTACTAAACGAGCAGTGCCCTCAACTTCAGCCGCGTATCATTTATTTTCTCAAAACTAACATGTAGAAAAATATGTTGTTAAACATTTGTTGTAGAGTTTTGTGTAGAGTGTTATAAATTTTTTATCTGCAAAAATAAAATGTGCTGACAACAGGGTATAATTTGGTGCCTACACATTTGAAGGAATTTCTCCACAAAATGATATATTTTTACGGAAAAAAAGTATTCTATATTTGATTTAAGGTTCATAGGCACCTCCTAACAAAATTTCATTAAAATTCATCCACCAGTTTTTATTTGATGCGAACACAGACAGACAGATGGACAGACAAAAATTTTTAAAATAGGTATTTTGTATTCCATATCGATTGCATTCTACGCCAACATCGAAATTTTCTAAAAGATATTTCATGACCAGAAATGACCCTGTTGCTGTTTTATTATATTTATAAATTAAATAGCAAAAACTAAATGAGAATTCTTGTCCAGTAAAATAATTAAAATTTGTGTTATAAAATATTAAGGATTTTATCATAATATTATAAATTTGGCTTGAATTAGAAACAGAGCTTTCTTTTTTCTTCATTATTTAGAGAACTTTTAGAGTAACAATTTAATGAAATAATTAACAGTTACCTTCATCTATTCTAACGGTTTTCTTAAATTGTGTATTCATATTTACTGATACCTACTTTTTTAGTTTAAAATTAAATGTCAAGCGGGCGAAGCCATAAGCACAGCTTAAGTAAAATGAGAAAACTTCTTTAAGAAAACATGAAAACATAAAATCGATAACTGCCTCAGCTATTTATGACAGAGTTCAATTATTAACGAAATAGTTTACAGACATTTTACACAAAGTACTGTTATTATACTTTAATATACTCCAAATTGAGTAGTTGTATTGTTGTTGTTGTGAAACGAAAGAGAGATAAAAATTATGTGAAGAGAAATGAAAACGTCAAAACTGATAGAAAAAAAGTTCTAAAAAATAAACAAACGAGCGCCAAGTTAGTATTTTATAACGGTTGTTTGAGTAAAGACGTGTTTTGGTTAAAGAAAATTTAAGGAAGAAACGCATTGCGTAAAAAAGGTTATGACGTTATTTATTGTAATGTGTACGTGTGTATGCAAGTGTTTTTGTTAACTTGGTCTGTTGGTAACCCCCCAAAAAAAAGAAGAAAGAAATACATTTTAGTTATTGTGGGGGAATACATGAGTTTGTGTGTGTGTGTATGTGTGTCTGCTTGAATTTTTGTTTATTCAATAGCAAATGTCGACACAATATAAAACCCGTTATTCAAGAAATTATAACAAAAACAAACAAAAGAAAAGAAAATAAGTATGAAAAACTAAATGGTCTAATTTTGAAATTATAAAAAAATTTCAGTTTCATTATCACAAAAAAAATTAAAAACCAGCATAATTAAAGAAAAAACAAAAACATAAATATGAGGCCTTTACAAAGTATTTTAAATAACTGGACTTAATGCCTGTGTATTTTTCCCTAAAAGAAATTTAAAAAATCTTATTTCTACAAAGTGTGCCTTAAAAAAAAATTATATAAAAATTCCTAAAGTGCCCGACAATATGACGACGTCTAGACGTCTTACTTTAAAAGAATTAGCAGCCTTAGTTTTAATAATTTTGAATTTCATAACCCACATTAAATCACAAAATAGTGAATTATTTGAATCTAAGGAGTTTCCGAACAGCCAGTATGACGTCGACCCAGATTTTCAACCAAATACACAAATACAATTTACACTGCCATTGTCAACAACTAAAACACCACCACCATCTTTCCCATTGGGATCTAACGACAAAACGGTGATATCATCATATTCTTCTTCGTCTGCGTCAAGTACATACACGGACTTAAAAGGCGGCAGCATAACAAGTGAGCGCATATTACGTGCCAGTGAAAGTCCTTATAGTGTACGTGACCACATAACAGTAGAAAGAAATGCAAAGTTAATTATTGAGCCTGGTGTTCGTATAGAATTTGCACCCACTGTAGGCATAACTGTAAAAGGAATAATTCATGCTGTGGTAAGTTTTTTTTTTTTTTTTAATTTAAAATACAACTTGAAATATTTATTTCATTACTTTTAACTTAATTTTTTTAATTATTGTTTAAATAAGTTTTACTACCACATTCATTCTTGATCTTGTTCTTGTTACAATTTCTTTGTTTTTGATTTCATTTTCACTTCACTAACAGTCCAAGTGTCAGTGAATCATGAGAATCAACCTGATTAAAAAAAATTTAATTTTCATAGACTTGTTTTTATTGTTGTTAATTTTATTTGTATTTGTTATACACATTTTTTTTTTTGTAAAGAAAATCACCTGTTGCTAGAATAACATTTTTTTTTTTTTGTTATCAAAATGAAAAAGCTTTTATCTTTATAAAAACTCATATCAGTGTTGTGGCAATAATTTTCGATAACATTGTGGCGTAAAGTGTATGCTCTTTTTAAGGTTGACATAGGCTCGGATGAGTAACTGTTAAGCAGTTTTTTTTTAGAGCGGCAAGTGAATTTACTGATAAGAATATCTTTTTGTTTATCAGTGCTATTGAAACATTATGAAATAATTTATGTCAAACTTAGAACATATTTAGAATTAATTGGCAATTTCCTTAATTTTTGTAATTGTACTTAAATAACTGTTCACTGAAAATCTTGCTATTTAAAGTTTTAGATTATACAGACGAAAGTGTTGATTTAATAAATTGTAATAAATAAAAATATATTTCAATAATGTAAAGCCAAGCCTTAAGCTCTTTAAAATATTTTTTTTTTAAATACACTTCTTGAAATCGCTTTATATTTTTTATGTGACTTTAATTTGGTAGAATGTAGTCGGTTTGGTTCTAGTTGAAGCTGTTTAATTCATTTTAGTTCAAAGTTCAAAAATGAACTAATTTAATTTTTTAGTTCAATGAATCCTTTTAGTTCAAAAGCTCCTTGAGTTTAAATGTTCTTGGGGAACTATTAATTTAAATGACCTGAATTTTAATGGCAACAATCGTAGCGTTGTCAAAAATTTTTTCTATTTAAATGCCTGAAATGGTTAATAAACTGCATGACAGCAAGTCATTGATTGTAGAAACAGTAAATAACGAAACACATATATGAGTTTTAGGTCATACTAGCAGTGCCCACGACTTTTTTTGCATGAGGAATTCAAATTTAATAAAATGTTTTTTTAACTATTTATTTCACAGTTCTGTAGACAGTATTAAAAATTTTCCTTTTGAAAAATTAAATTTTCTGACAACTATTTTAGCACCATTATATCTATAAAATTGAGAGCACATTTTCACATTTTCTCTACTCTATATTTTAATCAAGGTTCTACGAGATCACCTCACAAAGTTCTATTCAAATCCATCCAGCAGTTTTACTTGATGCGAACGCAGGCACACAGATAGTCAGACGAAAAGGTAGATAAAAAAAATAATATTTTATGTACAAAGATGACCCCGTTACTGTTTTATTACATGTAAAGATTATCTGGTAGTTCAAACAAAAAAGATAGTTCGACACTGAACTAAGTAGACTGAAAAATACAACTAGTTCATTTAGTTCAAATGTTGCTAGTTCTATACATATAACTAAACAGTAACAGGGTAATTTCTGTAAATAAAATATTTTTTAAAATTTTATTGTTGGTGTAGATATGGAATACAAAACATCTATTTTTAGAAGTTTTGTCTGTCCGTGTTCGCATCACGTAAAAACTGCTGAATGGATTTAAATAAAATTTTATGAGGAGGTCCCTTAGAATCTTAAATCAAATATAGACTACTTATTTTTCAAAAAAATATGTCATTTTGTAAAGAAATTAGAAATACAAATGTGAAAGCACTCATTTTTGCTGGTATAATGGTACTAGAAAAGTTTTCAGTAAATTTTATTTTTGTAGATGGAAAATTTTTAACAGAATCTAAAGTACTCGATTGTAAATGTTCAAAAACAATTTTATTTAAAATTTTATTTTAAGAATATTAGAGATGATAAAAATTTGTTGTTTATTAAACAAAAAATTAATTTTTGAAATTGAAATGGCCTTTAAATCCTTAAGTAGGTAGCAAAGTTACACACTAAGAAATCTCTAAGCATAAATACTTAAAACTTAAAAATCTACAGCCGTATGCATAACAAAAACTTAGAATGAGTTTGGCATGAGTGCAGAATTTCTGAGAGCAGGGTCTCAGTATATTTTGTCGTAGGAGCAGCCACTTAAAATTATTGTAGATAGTTATAGTGATCGATTACTACATTTAAGGACTATTTTTAGTTTTATATTGTGAGGAGGTCCTTGCAGAGACTCTGCTTAGTTTTAGAAATTATGCCAACCTCATGTTAACTTTTTGTTATGCATAAGGCCGCTAATGTCTTCTAAAATGTGGCTAGAATTTAAAATTAAAATTTTAGTTGTTCGCAACTGTGTGGTTAAAAAATAATTGGAAATTTTTTGTAACAAAACAATACGGAGGCCTTTTAGCAATTCAAATATTTTTCTTTTTTTTAAATTTTTTATAATTTTAACCAAATTACCCCATTGATACTCATTGAAGCTTTAACTTACTTGAATTAAAATTTACAAGGGGTTTATTTATCTCTATCAAAATGTTCACAACCTAATTTTTTTCATTTGTTTAAACTGACACTTTCACACTAAACAGCTGTAATTCACATGTTAGAATATATTTAACAGCTTGATGCCAATCACTTAGAATATCATTTTCAAAAACAGCAAGTTCACATAAATAAATTATGTGCATGATTAGGTAAGGTATGGGCAATATCGACAATAAAGGAAACACTTGGAATTAATTTTTTATTAAACTACCATGGAATGCCGCCTGGGAGAAATTTCCACCACAGAACAAATTCAACCATTTTGGGTAGGCTATTGGAAAAGGACATTTTTCTATTTTTGAAGTTGCGAAACAAATCAAAAAATTTTTTTACTTTTATGTTCTACACACAAAATGGGTTTACTTACTTGCTATAGTTGCCAGTAGAACGATCTTCATAAAATTTGTACTCCTTGTTATTAGATATTCGGTTGGCAAAATAGTGTACTTATTTTTTGATATTTCACGTGAACGTGTCATTTCTCCTATAAAGTAAATATTTATTATGTTACTTTGTGACTATAATAGGTACCACTTTCAAAGTATCTCTTTTATAAATGTGTATAACGTAGCAAAAAATTGGGTGGACTGAAATAATCGGCGTGGTACCTCCCATACAAAGTGAAAACCATTCATAATTATTATTATTGTTGTTTTATAACTAAATGTAAAGACTTTTAAAATTTTGTACCAGTAACCCCGATATTTGTATACAAAGTTCAGCGAAATACAGACTGAATTGAAATAGCAGGCGTGGTACCCCCAATACAAAGTAAAAAATATATTCATGTACCTAGAGAACTTTAATGGGCAGTGTGGTTAAATTTGTATTGTTGTGAATAATCAATTAAAAAGCTGGCTGGATTGAAACCTGATTTCCTTGCCGTCCATTATTTGTATGCTTTATTACAATCGCATCATAGAATTTTAGTTTCGTTTTATGTTATTGTATTTTTATTAAAAAACTTATCTAGCTTAACATCTAAAATCTTTCTTTTTAAAATCGCCGTCACTTGTTGAATCCCTGTCTCTCATTTAATATCGTATCCTTTTACTTTCTCCTAGAGTTGCCAAAAGCTCACATAATTTAAAATATGTAGTTAGTCAAAGTATTGTTCTAACAACATTTCCTACTGTTTTTCCTCAATACTTTAAAACTCTAGGACTTTATTTATTTAATGTAAGACCTTTTATTTTAACCACTCAAAGGTGCTATTGTCCTCGTTTCGTCCCTAATAATTTGTGTTTAGGTTGAATGTTCTGCCAGCCAGTACAATGTGCACTGCTCAGGTTCTTGCAGAAAGAAATATACTTTTCGTGAATTTTATTTCTGCCATATGATGTTTAAAAATTTAATATATTCTTCAACAGTACTTGCCATATATTGACTTATTTTTGTGTGCCAAATTTTGTTACTAGCTTACAAAACATATAACATTATTTCGTAAATAAAGAAAGTAGTATTTGAACTAGTTCTTTAAGTTATGAAAGAATACTTTAAAATACGTACTTATGATTATTATAATTTCCTGCAATCTATTTTCAGTAATTGATTACGAAAGTCCATGCTTTGTTAAAATCATTAGGTTGGGAATCTTGTCCTTCCGACAAAATGCTTAATTCCACACTCGATTACCTCTACTGAAATTTTTTGCTGGGTAAGCTAGTGCTGATTGTATAAAATAACATTTCATTTTTATCAATTCCACAAAATATCACAAAAAAACATCAGTTACTCACCTACTGTTTTGCTTACTGTTCTTTTCCATGGTTGAGGTGGATAAAAGCTATGAATTCAAATGCAGTTTCTTACATCTCTGATCCTTCTTGACCAAACTTATGTATTTTACTTAAGGGTGTTTTTTTTAGCAGAGTTACTTTAAAAATTAAACTCTTCGTTCCCTTCAAGGCCCTTTTGCACTTGGATTATTTTGATAATAAATTAAGTTTGCATCCCATATAATTCATTGCTTAAAGTTTCTTATCTTATGTTGAAACTGATGGCAACTATAATCCTCAAAACAGAGACCGTTATGCCGACGATAATGAAAAATTGTTTGAAAGATTTTATATGTGTTTTGATTTAGATAAATATTACGAACATGACGAGTTGAAACTGGCGATCCTCTTTATATTTCATCTTGCCCTTTAAGTCAAGCCACTTAATCATTTAAATTCTATTGAAATTTCGACCGATATCGACTGCCGAAATTTGCCCTAGATCTCATTTATTCTTGCAGCATTAGATAATAAAAAAAAGACATGTAAAAATCATAGGCGTCTTTTGGGGACACCTTCTAATATACAAAATTATATTTTTTGTAATGGGGTCAATCTGTAAGCGTCACCTTTCAAATAAAGGAAAATAATTTCAAAATAGGTTCAGAAATGGCTGAGTTCTGAGAGCACAAACATATAAAATAGAGAAGAATTGATAACCATCTCCGTTCTCTAAGTCGCAAACATTTAGTAATTTTTTTTTTTCGTTTTAAATGTGAAGAAAAATAAACCAAAAACTAAAAAAAAATCCTTTTAATACACAAAAAAGTTTTAACATTTACTCAAAGCTTTGTTTAAATCTTTTTAATTAATCTTTTAATTAATTCAATTATTAATTTAATGAAAGAATTTATTTCTTTATTTTCAATTAAATGTTTTTAATAACTTTTTTATTTTATTTCAAATTATTTATTTTTTATTTCAATGAATAAATAATTAAATCAATTAAAAATTTTATCAATTTTCAATTCGAAAAATTTTAATAGATGCAAAAACTGTAAATGGCTTTATACAGATACAACTATAACAGTCTTTAAATATGAGTGGTATTCTGATACACTGACTGATAAGGACATTAAATTTGGTCTCCAGAAATTAAATGCAAAATTGAAAATCACAAAACGGAATCTTCGCTTCTATTAAGAATGTCTTTAGCTAGTGATTCAATTAAATCATTAATTAGCTCAACTTTATGTTTAATAAAAAAATAAATACAAACTTTTCTAATCAATATAATCTTAGTAAAATATAAACTAAAAAACTTATAGTTTCATGCCAAATAGAAAAATCCCTTTCTTCCCGTAAAGAAAACGAAATTATTTATTTTACACGGAAGTCTATGAATTATTTACTAAACTTACTTCCATTTACTTCCGTTCTAATCGCTCTATCATTATTACGGTGGGAAAAAAACTATTACTAAAGGTAGGATTTTAAAGCAAAATTACCTTAAAAATGATACTAAACATTTCCTCCCCTTAATTACAAATACCTAAACAATTCTCGTATGGTTTTCCTGTCAACGAACGTACAAGTGTCAGTATTTACGAATAAGAATAAAATGCAACAGAAAATACAAATTAAATACCAGAAACAAAAAAAAAATAATAGTGACTAATACAAGTTGATATCACAATTCATGTAAAAAAAAAAAAACAAACAAACAACAAACAAGAACATATGAACTACTTATAAGACATTTTGCGGAAGCAGAGGTCAATGCATGAATATGAAATCACACTAAGAACATGACACATCTCATTCATCTCTCTGTAGCTTAATCACTTTATAAATAAATTAATTTTATTTTCATAATTAAAATCCATTGAATTTTCTTTACAACGATGAAGGAAAAAAATGTCTATCATACATTTTGCTTTTGCGTTGAATTTCTACTTAAAAGATCAAGAAATAATTTATGTAATTGAGGAATGTGTCTTTGATGTTTGTGTTGTAGAAAATAAGCAGAAAAAAAGAATAACTTCCTATTATGCATGTTGCCTGATTATGTTATACGCATTAGTGTGGTACTTAGTTCTGGAAATTAAATTTTTTTAATTTGATTTTAAGCCATAGAGAAGAAATAAATTTGATATTTCTTTATTTTTACTATAGACATACCAACATAATTAGAGCGCCAAGCGTAGCGTTGCTAGCGCCTAACGCTATATTATTAACGGTTGTGTTAAATTAATTTAATGTTGATCAAAACCCATTTAAGCTGAAACTTAATTTTAATTATATTTCAACAATAAAAAACCGATACGGGAACTGAATCTAGGGCCAAATTACAATATTCGATATCAAAGGAAAATTCCATTTAATTTCTATTGAAATTCCGACCGATTTCGAATGCCGTAATTTGGCCCCTGATAATAGCAGAAAAAATGCGCTTCACATTATAATACGCTATCAAAAACAGAATTTTAAATTGTTAAACATTAACGCGGCGCTATTTGGGTTACCTTTAAGCATTTCGTATGAGCAAGAAAATTGTTGGCAGACACATAACGCTTGACAAGCTGATTAAGGCTTGAATACCAAGTTTAGGAAACTAGCACAACTAAAAGATATAAGCACAACTATGACATCTTCCTCTTTTCAAATTGCACTAAAATTTTTGCAGCCTAAGTCGGTACTCTAAGCTTTTCATTGTCTAGCGTATAGCTTTAGCAGAAACAGGATAATGAGAGCATCAACGTTGTACCAAAAAAAAGTTACATTAATTTTCTTCACACTTAAAGCTCTGTGAATATTTGAACTTCAACTTTGAATGTTCTGGCTAACAATTAAAGAGATATTTTTACTAATGCACCACACCTTTTAGTAGTGGTGGCATTCTGCCAGCGTCTAATTTTTCTTGATTCTTAGGAAAATGTCCGTATACATTTGAAAAATATTATTCTTTCTAAAAACTAATCTAAAAAATGAACCTAAACCTAAGTTAATTTTATTTCATTTATAATATTCCACGGTTCAATCCCTGATTGCGAAAAAATTAAAATTAAAAAAAGGTGGAAAATAAAAAAAAATATTTATTTATTTTAGCTTTTCTATTCAAATATTTTAATGTTTCATCTCATATTTTTGCAACAAAATTTAATGATTTTTAAACCATTGAATTATTTAAAAAGTAATAATTTTCTACACCACTGCGCATCGGCCATAGTAAAACTTATTATTAATCACAAGGCTAATCGCAAAAGATGGAGTTCGCTTATCTGCCCCTTCTTCCAATTTTTGTGAAAGATCTTCTTAGATTTTCTACATCAATATGACCAGATTTTTGTATAGAAAATTTAGCTGCTTGTAACGTTTTTTCACGTAAGCAATAAATAAAGTGATAAAGTCATTTATTAAGATAACGCGTTATTCACTAGCAGATTCAGTCGTTAGAACTCTCAAAATTTGCAAGTGAATATGCGTGATAGAAGAAATATAAAATTTAATCCAATCAGAGTTGCATTTTGGTGTGACAGTATGGCATCATTTTGTTGTGAAGTTGTTCTAAAAAAGGCAGCAACAAAAAAGTAAATAATACGATTTTGTAGGATGATGGCTTAGCAAAGAAAATGAAACAGGGATAAAATATTTTTTTTTTAATTTTCATACGCAATTGGTTTTTAATTTCCAAATATATTTTCTTATTAAGACCTCAATAACACAAATAATACAGAATGACATTAGGCGAACATAAAACGTTTTTTATAATTATGACATGTTAAGTTAAAAAATTGCATCGACTTTTTTATATTTTTTTTATTTTATTTAAATCTTCTTTCAAGCACAAATGATTTTCTGTCTTAAAGCCATAAACCCTAATAAAAGTACTCCCTGATTCTAATAAATGTTTATTAGATTATTAAAAAAAAAACCATCACATAATTGTGAACTCATTATGATAATAAATGCAGACATCAACGTTGTCTTATTAACACATCTCTAGGTCAGAAGGTCATCAAAAGTTAATTGTATTTAAATGTTCATAATGAAAGTAGAAATCTTCATACAAAAGCTGTAGTAATTATTGATTTAAATGACTGCTTGTGTGTGTGTTTGTTGTTGGTTTTGTTTTTATGCTAATTTTATTATTTAAATTCTATTTATTTAAGGGCACACCCACGGCACATATTACGTTGACAGCACAAGGTCATAATGTAGAATTGCCAGATATAGAAGAACGTGGCATACGTTTGGTGGATGGCCCTACACCCTTAGAGGGCAGGTTAGAGATCTTTCATAAGGGATCATGGCGGTCAGTTTGTACCAATTCAAGAAAGTACGTAAATTAATTATTCCATTAAAAAAATTAATTAATAAAGAATTGTTTTCTTTTTTTCTAAGTTGGACTACAGTGGATTATGAGGTGGCTTGCAGGCAAATGGGCTTTAAAGGAGGTCGCTTTTGGAATTGGGTTGATCGTGCGCCAGGTTATAAGCCACGTTTACTTTATGAGTTTCCAAACTGCAAGGGCTCAGAGAATTCTCTGTTCGATTGTCAATGGTCTTCTAGACAGCTGGGCTCTGGAGTATGTGATTATCACAGTGATGTTGGTATACAATGTAAAGGAATGCACAGCATACAACTAACACATTGGGGAGGGTTGTATTTTGAAAATGCTCCCACTACTAAAACATTGGCCAAAGACAATACTGTATATTACACTAAATCAAAATCGATCTTAAAGTATGTAGACATTATAAGAGCTGGAAATGGCTTAAAGCAAATTGCCAAATCTGCTTTGGAGTCCATTGGCATACCACCTGTACTGGAACATGTTGTGATTACCCACTCTGCCTACACTGGATTCAATGCTACCCGCCCCTATGGAGGATTTCAATTGCAAAATGTCACGATAAGAAAAAGCAATGGCATTGGTGTCTTTGTTAATTCCAGTCAGGGTTATGTGCAACTAAATGGTTGCAATATTCAAGATAATTTTGCAGATGGAGTCAAATATGTCGGTCATGATTTGAGAGTTGACGAAAGACCTGACAGATCTTCCATATACGATTTTTGTACACTGCCCACTACTTCCGGACAAACCTATCCCATCACTTTATCCTTTACCCAAAAATTTTATGCTAGATCTATTAAAGAATGTGCCAAATATTTTTTTACCAAGCCTGGCTATGTGCTCACCGTACAATTTGAACAATTTGTTTTGAAAAACAATGAAACTGCCTCTGTGGAAATATTTGATGGTGCTTCAAGCAATGATCGCTTGTTGTTTGTGTGGAAAGCTCGTAATTATACCCGACCTCAGAGTATAACTTCCACTCGTGAGAAACTTTTTATTCGAATAAAAGCTGAAATGCGTCAAGATGTCAATGGTTTTCTGCGTATTACAACAGGAGAATCAAGTGCTTTTGACTTAAAACTTTTAGAATCCAGTGTACAGGATAATGGAGGTCGCGGTATTGCGGTGGATAATTTAAGATCAAGACTGCATATTCATACTTCCTCAGTATCGGGAAATGGTCATGTGGCAGGTGTTCATGTTACAAGTGGTGCTGGTGATGTTAATATAACCGAAACCAATATAAGTTATAATCAGGGATCAGGCATCAATATAACTTACACAGGAGGCAATCGTAATGTATCACGTAGCTATGTGAACTTTAATAAGGGCTATGGCATAGCAGTGTGGTTAAATGAAACCAATGATTCCAACAGAGTAGAATACATACCGTTCAATCAAACTACTGCTGTGGAGTATTCGCATTTAAACTCCAACATGGAAATTGGAATATTGCATGGAAATTTCTGTCAACCGTTGTGGATAAATGTTACCGGAAACTATTTCAACGGCAGCAGGGATAATGACATACGCTTGGAAAGCTGTTGGAGACTTCTGCAGTCCAATGAACCCAATATGCACTTGCAAATTGGCCATAACTCCTTCGAAAATAGCCAACAGAATAGCATCTATCTTAGTCCGGCCCTTAATCTCCAAGGAAGAATTGAATTTAATCAATTTCGTTATGGCCAATATGGCTGTATTTTTATACGAAATGATTATATTTTCCAAGAATTTAATCTTATGCCTGTACGTCTTGTATTGCAGAGTAATTACTTTATAAAAAATCAAGGTTATCATGTGGTATCTTTGGGTTTGTCACCCTATAGCCGTAAAAACGTGCAAAGTCTTTTGTTTACACGCAATTTTGTAAGAGAAAATCGTGTAGCGGAATCCTTTGGGCCAACAGTTGAGGGTAGTGAAGGCTCAGATGGTGCTGGACGTTTAAATCCAAGATCTCGGGTAGCGGCTGCTGTTGTAGTTGGCTCCAATAATGTGGATATCTTTCGCAACATTTTACACAATTTAGATTCGACCTATGAGATTGGGTCGCAGCTTAGTGATCAAAGTCAAATAATCAATGCCACCTATAACTGGTTGGGTCATACGGATGAAACAAAAATTTACGCCCGTCTATTTCATCGCAATGATCGTTATAATTTGGCAAAAATAGAATATATACCCTATCTGCTGCATAGTTCCAATCCTGGATCAACAACCGTCATTGCTATATCAACTTTTGTGCCCCGATTTCATCAGGAAGGTTCCCAGTATGTGGGAGGAGAAGTTGATGGTCAAGAAATGATACCAGCTGGCACGTACACGGTTAACAAAGATATCAACATACGTCCGGGTGGCAAATTGATTTTACAACCTGGCGTCACTTTACAATTTGAGCCCAGTGTAGGTATGATGGTTGCTGGTAAATTAGAAGCTCGTGGCAGAAGACCCGATGATATATTTTTAACTCTGAAACGCAACACTATAATTCCCATGGATTCTTCGACTAATCATGAAATGATGGATGTTGAAAATTTGGATATGGATACGGAGACTATGATAAATACTGATGAAACGCCTAAAGTTAATGTAAGACTACTGGGTGGAGCTGGACCCTATGAGGGCCGGTTGCAACTTTACCTTAATGGTCGATGGGGTACTGTGTGCGATTATGGTTGGACAGAATTAAATGCCGCCCTAGTATGTCATCATTTAGGTTACACTTTAAATCCCAAAGACTGGCGTTTGCTAAGATCTCAAATGCCATCAGTGGGTACAACTGAAGACGTTATTGTTTCCAATGTCCGCTGTACTCCCCATGATCGTGATATTACAAAATGTAAAGCAGAACACTTGAATCGAGGCGATTTTGAAAATTCCTGTTCTCATGACAATGATGTTGGTATACGTTGCTACGAAGGAGCCTGGGCTGGTGTACGTTTTAGTATGTTGGCTGAACGTGCTGATTTACAATATGTGACCATTGAAAAGGCTGGTTTATTTGACTACACTACCAGTGTGTTTAAGCCAGCAGTACAAATGGATTTCGCCCGACACAATTTAGAAAACGTAAGAATTGTCGATAATTTGGATGATGGTTTGGGTGTTATATATGCCGATATTTATGGCGGCAGATCCATAAACAATATACGCAATTCTGAGTTTATTGGAAATCGTGGAAGTGGCATTAGTTTTAAGCAATTAGATTTTCGTATTCAAGGTTCCATAATAAAAAACAATAGAGGCAGTGGTATTTCACATGATCCTGTTATAGCATCCAACGATCAATTGGAAATTGGTGGTTGGTTTAAAATGGCTACAGATTTTAATACTTTTGAGACAAATTATGAACCCTATAGTATACCCCGAGATGTGGGCAACATTGAGCTGGGAACCTGGGAGAGTAAATATGTACGTACGGAGGAAGTGATTGGCGAGATGAGGACGAAAAAACTTTATGTAAGATGTCCAGCTGGTTATGTTCTCGGAATTCAGCTTCTTAATCCCATAAACAATCAATCATCGGAAAGTTTAATAATTTTAAATTCTCAAAGTGAAAATCAAAGATCCCAATTATGGGATGTAAAAAGAGATTTAAATGTCTTTCCCACTACCAGCAGTAGTTATGGAATTGTTTTATATTATGAAAGTGGCCTTAATGCCTTAGGAGGAGCAGTTTTAATGTTTACAACTGTTGTTGCGCCAGTACAAAATATACGCAATCGCGTAATGGGTGGACCTGTGCCTTCTCTACACATACGCTCTACAAAAATTCAGAAAAACTTAAGAGGTATTTCAGCCATCTATTACAATAGATATCGAGGAAATGAAGGTGAATATTATTTAAGAAAAGCCAATGAATCTATAAAAATTGTTAACTGTGAAATAAGCAACAATGACTTGGAGGCAGTACTCTTAAACTCTCCCTACTGGGATGTTATAAGTAGTAATCTCTCGGAAATTACTTTGCATTTAAATAGCTCTGTTATAGCACAAAATGGTTATGGCATTAGGCAACTTTCAAAAGACTTAAGATCATCTAACAATCTGTTTCATTATGTCATACAAGATACCACTGTGGAAGATAATAAAAATGGTGGATTCCAGGTGGCGTTACCATATGTCTGGCAGTATAATGAAAATTTTACACACAGCATACACTTTGGCAACACCACTTGGCAGCGTAATCGTAATTTCTGTATAGATGTTTCTGGACACTATGCCGATTTCAATATAACTTCCAATGCCTTTTTAAATAACCAATCCCCTCTCAGCTTAATTGCTGTAGCCGGTATGGAAAAACGCATTAAGTTTGATTACAATCGTATAGAACAAAATATGGCTAAATATGTTATGGAATTTCGAGCAGACAGTTTAAGTGAAAAGCTGGGAGAAGTGAAAGCCATCATTGAGTACAATACCATCAAGAAAAATAGCAATTTTGAAGTCTTAAGAAATTTGCCAGTCCTAATGAATGCTAGAAAATTAGCAGTCCAAATGAATATGCCCACAGCAGTAGTACGCATTGATGGCATACAAAATGTTAAACTTTATCGCAATCTTATAGCAGAAAACTCTCTTAGATACAATTTAGTGGCCGGCTTAAGATCAGCAAGACTTGATAACTATTTTTATGCCAGCGAAAATTGGTGGGGTTCTAGTGACATTAATTACATTGAATCGAAAATATTCGATTTTGATAATTGGAATGATCATGCTGATGTTATTTTTCAGCCTTATCTTATAGAGGATTCATTTGATGCCAGCGTTTCCTTAGTCAAGGAAACTAGAGACCTAATCGATTTAAATAACTGGCAGGGTGGACGCGTATTAACCGATCTTTATATAAGAAAGCGTGAAGAGCCTTATATTATTAAAAATGATATAACAGTGATGCCAGATGTTACCCTAACCATACAGCATGGCACAAAATTAGAATTTGAACCCAATATCGGAATGTTGGTGTTGGGTTCTCTGACAGCAATTGGTTATCCGGAATCCCCCATAATAATGAAAACCTTTAAAAATGCCACACATGAATCGTATTCGCTGTTAAATAAAAGAGCTTTGGAAGATATGTCACAAATGCAATCACACGATTCCATACGTTTGTGTACAAACTCACAAAATTGCAGCACTGCTACTGACGGTGATAGGTTCGAGCTTAATCAAGGTTTCTTGGAGTACTTCAATCGCACAACTCTGCAATGGGTACCGATATGTGACAGTCGCTTTACTGAACGTAATGCTCAAGTGGTCTGTCGGGAATTGGGCTATGATCCCCTAAATGTTTATTATTCTCATGATCGTAGAATTGAATTTCACACTAATTCCTTGACCCGTATATGGACTTGGGTCCAACCTTTGGAATGTCGAGGGGATGAAACTCGTATGGCCGATTGTGAAGAACGCCTGAATGGTCAAGTTTATGGTCATCGTCATGAGTGTCATTGGGATGATGTGTTTGTATTTGTTAGTTGCAGAGGTACACCAGAAGATGAAGTCTATTGGGGTGGCATACGTTTTAGTAATTCACAATTTGAGGAAAATCAATATAGCCACCGTTATCATGACATTTTAACACACAGTTTGCAGAAGAATAAAAATAGTGAACTAGAGTTTGTGATCATTGAAAATGCTGGCATTTTACACAATCAAAAATCGGCAGCAATACAGGCCATCTTCAAAACGCCTTCCATTAAAGCTGTGACTATTAAGAACTCAGCCAATCATGGTGTAAATTTTGTGGCCCCAAGTGGTCCAATTAATTTAAATCTGCTTAACATTTCCGAAGCTCTGGGTACGGGTATAAATATTGTTTCCTTAACCGGTGAGGGAAGAGAAAGCGAAGAGTCCAGTTTCACACCACTTAAAAATTTAGATTTGCCCAATAAACTTTTCTCAATGATTGATATTTGTGATCCTCAGAAGACCATTATAATAGAGGAACGAGTCTTGGTTTATTATAAATATGACAATAATCCGGTGAATTGTGTTAAAATGTTTACAGCCGCTTATAGAGCTAAACCCATTGGTTTTCGTTTGTTGCAGTCCAATCTGTTTAATCATTCAAAATTATATGGACGCATGGATTCTATACGTTTGTATGACGGTGATGTTTATAATGTCTCTTCTTTATTTATCGCTCAAATAGAGTCTGATACACGTAATCAAAAGTCCTTCTTTAAAACACAAGGTCCCACCTTAAGTGTTCATCTAATGGCGAGCGGTGCTCCAGAGTATCATGGCTTTATAGCTGAAGTAGTCACAGTGCCCATATCAACTATAGGCCAATGTAAGTAAGAAATAAAATTCATCAAAATATTTCTGAGTTTTTAATTTTAATCCTGCGTTGCATTTTAAAGGCTCAGATCATTAGGAATTCATTTTATAATTTTTTCTGTTTTTTTATTTAGACCGCGATAATTTGCACAATATAACTTTTACACATATAACGGGTGCCACCAAAGGTGCTGTTACTTATTCTTCAGTTGGTGAAATAACTCCTACTTTAACTTTAACCTCCAATCGTATACAAAATAATTGTAGGCAATTGTATGGCAACTTTTCAACCTGTCCTTCAGCTATTAATCTGGATGTGCAAAATATGAATTCGCTTTATTTTATGGTGAGTTCAATTTTCGCTTTTTTTTCTTGATAAACAGTTATTCAAATAATTTCTACAAATTAATTTTTTAGAATAATTTAATTATGCATAACCAAGGAGGCCTTAAGATACGAGCTGATTCTCGTGGATCTGCCACTTCTTTAAGAGGTTTTATACATCATAATCTTTTTTTGCAAAATCGCAATCGTCCTGCCCTTTTTGTTGAAGGAAGACAATCTTCGCCCTATCAAGAAGTGGAATTGTATCGTAATTATTTTGCTCAAAATCAAGCTGGTTTTGAGGATGTCATACGCTTAAGACAAGTTGTTTCAAATTTTAGTTATAATTATGTTCACAGCAACATGGGCGGTCGTATAGTAGAAGTGTCGGGCTTTGAAAAGGTTCGCTTACCCATTTACCAAAGTACTTCACATAACGGATTTTACAGGTAAAGTTTTTCTAAGAGTATATTTTGGAGTTGCTTACAATTTGTTTTTTAATATTTTTAGAAATGTTGCGTCAAATTGGATGGGTAGAGCTACTATTGTTGCTGGTACAGCTGGTCAGCAATATGTGGATAATATTTTCGAAAACCCTGACAACGATTATGAAATTATCACAGTCAACAGCACCATGTAATTATAATCAAAAACTTTTTTTAGTCTTAAAATCATTTCGTCTATTTATAATATTGAGCATTATTTATGTCTGACAAATAGTACAAATGTTGATTGTAAGAGTCCTAAAGAGTAGATTATGGTGAGATCTGTCTTTCCCGGCAGTACAATTTTTTTTCTGCACTTTAAACACTTTTGAAATATTTTACTATCGAATTTCGTTGTTATACTAATCAAACTCCTTTCCATCTGTTGTCCATCACAAATGGGGTAAATTTTGAAAAATTCTATTTTTTTATTAGAAGCAAGTAATGTTTGGTCATTGAGGAGAAAATTGGGGTCTATATGGTCTTTAAGAAAAACAATAGGTCTCCTATTGAATTGATTACCTGCTTGAGCTTCAAATGTTTGTTTTAGGGATCAAAGAAAATTCGTTTTAGAGTAACTTAAATAAAATATCCAATAATAGACGAGCAAGCAGATTTTTTTCAGGGGACCTCTGTGGTTACGATTTTCATTGAATCGAATTTGTGTGATGATAATAAATATTTTTATAGAGTCTAAAAGTAAGTCTAGCTGAAGTTCATTTATCAGCAGAGTTCACAGGTCACTGCTTATTCGATTCTTCCTTTTCATTACAATAAATTAGAAAATCCCTTAAGAATCTTCCTTTATCGCCTCTATTGTAGTAAAACACCTTGAGACGTAGAGTATCATTTGTATTGCTCTATTTGTCTTGTCTAAACTTTAGAAATTATAAGCCCTCCTTACTTATTCATTATTAATATGAAGCTCTCGTTAAAGCTTGTTCACGATTATCTTAATTATTCTAGATATTTTGGGTTTTTAAAATTAACAAAAGCTTACAAGTAAAAACGCCACAATATTTATTCATCTGACACAGGTTACTATCTTTGGAATTGCAATAGCTAGTCACCTGAAAGAAAATTGCAGTATAATGACTGCTAAAATAAAATATGATAAAATTAAGTCTAAATTTAAAGGGTGTTTTTATAGAAATATAATTTGCAGGTATTCCCTAAACCGTTATTTGCAAACAAAAGAAATTTTTAACTACAACAGACAGGAGGCAAATTACGGCAATTGATATCGATCGAAATTTACATGAAATTCGAAATTTCAATAGCATTGAATTTCGATATCGAGTGCCGTAATTTTCCCCGTTTGCATTTTCAGTAGCATTTAAATAACAAGAAAATTTATTATTTGGAATCTATATTATATTAATTTACTTTAATTGTTCTTGATTCCTTCAAATATAAATATTTCATGATATTCTCTTGAAATATTTATTATTATGTATTACTGTGGGGAAAGCATATCCATATGGCCTTTTTGCCTTATTGATTCAATGGAGTTCTCATTTAATTAATTTGGCTTTTGGTATAAGACTTTGAGGTTTTCTTTACAAAATTTGGGTAAAATCCACTGATGAGCTATATGAGCAGGGAGGTTCGTAGAAGTCTTTTTAGATTTATTGCTCTATATAAGAGAAGAATTTATTATTATAAAGAAAACAAGGTCTACTGAAGCAAAAAACTAGTACTTTAAGTCTCTCTTTTAAACCAGAAATGCGCAGGCCTCATATTAGAAAGATTAGATATTTTCAAATATGACGATAATAGAAAAAAAATTTCAACTAATGAATTAGAATTAATTTTGGCTTAAGTTCATTTTTGTTTTAAGTTTTTAAAAATTTTTAAGAAAGAAAAATTATTTAGAGATGTAAGTTTGCAGATGTAGTCAAAAGGATACAAGAAAAATTATGCATCAGCAGAATGTAATGCTGCATTTTCTGGATTGCTACACCCGTCATCAGCATTCTTCGCATCAATCTACCTCAGGTTGTCTGCACTTGTATATATCAGCCCTTATTCAATATCAATTTTTATTTTTATAATAGACATATAAAACAAAATTTCCACACAAAATTGGTTTTATAAACCTGTAATAAATTTAAAAATTGATTATGAATAAGGCCTATCATCTACTTATTAAATAATTTTATAAATAACAGAATACCAGGAATATACATAATCGTTTAATATTATTTATAAAATTGCATTTGTGGCCATTTTGATGGGTAGCATTAAGCCAGAGCAGTGGTTTATGACGATTTACAGAGAGAACAACGAAAAAGTCTTTGGATTGTGTGTAAACTTTGTCTAACCAAATTTACAAAATTACTTGTTTTAATAGATGATGTTAAAAATTACACAACTTAAGGTGGATAGCTGCGAAGAATGTTAATGACGGATGTAGAGATCCAGAAAATGCAGCATTTTATTCTTCTGGTATCAAATTTTTTCTATTTACTTTTGAAAACGTCCGCATATATTTTTAAATAATTTTTCTTTAAAATTTTTTTTAATTAAAATAAAAATGAAATTAAGCCAAAATTATTTCTAATCCATTTGTTATAATATGAAATAGTTTTTGTATTTCTTAACAGTTAATGAATAGCATAATCGAAATAATTTAACACATTGCAGTCTATGGCGAAATTTTACTTTCCAGTTGCATTCCAATACAGGGGCTTGTAAATAAAACATGTTTATTTGTTTATTTTTTAATTTTTGTTGTTGTAATATAAATGTTAGAATATTGTTAAAATTTAGTTAAGATACGAACTAATTGATAAAACTGCTTGATCACAAATTTTAAATTCTGTGTCATATAATGCCCTCAATGTAAAATATTAAAAATTTAGTTGAAATACAATTTATTTGACACAATTTTATTTTATTTGTTTGATCATATATTTTAGCTTCTGTGTGGGTCCCTGCCTTTAACTTTGCTTTTGCAAATAACTTAGCAATTGCATTTTATGAGAGAATTATGTTTTTGCTTTCTACATAAAATTGGGATTTAAACTAAATGTTGTTTTTTTTTTTAAATGACAAAAAATATGAAATACATATTTGTTTTGTCATCAATAATTAACATTGAAAGCCTCTGAGGTGCGGGCTAAGCCACCTCCTAAAAAAATTAGCTCCCCAAAATTTTTTAATGGAGTTGTTAATACTTGATAAAATTTTCTTCTTAGCTTAAGCTCCAGAACTAAAAAACTTTTTAATTACGCTTTGGGTACTTAGCAAACTTCTTTTCATTTGTATCGTCTCAATATGATTGGCTAGAATTCGAGCTCGTGCTCATTATTCTGTTTAGTTAATGTTACGGTGTTGGCAGGTCATTCAATAAAAAGCAAAATTTTGAATCAGTCTTGATTGCAACGAATGCCTGCAATCTGTCACATAACTTTACTATCAAAAACCAGCAACGAGGGAGTAAAAGAGAAATATTTCAATTTTTTCTCCCAAATGTAAAAAAGTAAATGAACTCTTAATTAGCAAAAATTAGTAAAGAAAATTATTGTGGCCTTGGGAATGATAAACTAAAAATTGTATGACGTGACCTTTCAATAGTACAATTTTTAAGATAAATGTACCAAAGGCAATTTTTTTTATATTTAAATATTTTTAAGGATTTTTGTTTTGCAGTTAGTTCTTATAGACATTTTTATTTTGAATTTAATCAGACATTTTTTATTAAATTTTTTTTTTTAAGTAAAAGTAAAATACTGCTATTTGACTAATTTTTGAAAGTGAAAATTTTCTAGCCAAAATTTGCAATAACACTTTTTCTCTCACATTTTTACGCTCTTTCTCACTCTCTCCTTGCAAGTTTTAAGAGTACGTGGGAACGTTCTAGTAACAATTATTACTTACTGAACAGACCTATTATTACATTAAAATATTCTCACTTGCACTTTAAAAAAAATTTCTAATTTTATTTTTTTGTTACTTTCTACTACATTTTGTTTTAATCCAATTTAATTACCCTCAGAAACAAGATCCAGTGAAGATCACAAAAAAAAAAATTCATTTTTCATTTATACACATCACAAAGCATGTTCTTGTTTATAAATCCAACTAATCTTTCTATCAATATTTTATTTATCTTTCCTTTTTAAAAAATCTAAATACTTTCTGCATGGTCTTAATTGTAGTTCGAGTGTTGACTATCGTAACAGGTAAAACTTAACTTTAACTAATAAAATATAATTAATAAAAATAATAACAATTAACTGACTTTAATTACTCCATTTCACAGCACCATTGAATTATGGCGTTCTAAAATAGATGCCCGACACAATTACTGGAGCTACAACAACAGCATATCCGTACAGTCGAGAATCAGAGATAAATCTGGTAGGTTTCATTAAACAAAACAAGAAACCAATTGATTTTAATAATAAATAAAATTAAAATAAATTTACAGATGATCCTTTGTTGCTGGAAGTACAAGCGATACCATTCCAAATGAATAATCAATCAATTTTGGAGGGTAAATGTCCTCCCGGCTGGTCTCAGGTGAAGGATACTTGTTTTATTTATGTTGGAGTACCCATGACATTCCATGAAGCCAAAGATTTCTGTAGATCTGAAAATTCTTCAATGCCCTTTATAAGGACAGACAGCAATACCTTGTGGTCATATTTACAAACACAAATGAGACATTTAAAGTAAGATTTTGTTTTATTTCAAGATTAATATTTATTTAACAATTGTGCGTGTGCTTAAATCTGATAGATATCCGGAAAAAGTTTGGATCCAGGATTTCAATCATATAGATCAGTGTACCAGTTTTGCTTTTACAGAGGTTACCATAGAAGAGTGTAGTAAAGAGCTGGGTTTTATATGTGAAATAGATCCAAAGGTATTTTTATGATTTTTTCCTAGTAAAATAATAAACTTTTTTATGCTTTAAGGTGGTTATTGATCCCTTATCCTGGAGAGCTGATATATTTGCTATCAGCATTATTTCTGCCTTTTTGTTGGCCCTAATTTTACTGATTTTGGTGGCCATTTGTTGGTATGCAAAATCAAAACATCGTCATGTCCAACGTTTGCAAAGACGCAACAGCATTAGACAAAGTTTACGCAGTTTGAATAGTATTGATCCCCAAGGTTCCCTCAGAAGAAGAAATTTTGTATGATTTTTTAAAATTTTATTTTAAGTTTTTTTATTTAATTTTTTTATTTAAATTTTTTGTTTGATTTTTTCTTTTTTTTCTTTAGCAAATTTCTACTTCGACAGGCACTTTAACCAAAACCCTGGCCCAAGACTATAAAATGATGGGAAATGGTTCTTTTGAATCGATCGATAAAAGTGTTTTAAGCTCAGAGGCCAGTTTTGAGCCCTACGAAAATCACCGCAATGGTGAAAAATCCGAATATCAGTCACCGAAAAAATCACAAAATGAATATGTTACGAGTACCGTTAGATCGGTTTCATCACAAGGACCCCATAGAGTGGCCACCATAGGCTCAGCTTCTAAGGCTAGTGCCAGTCGCGGACGAGCCGCTGTGGCTGCTTGGTGTGAACAAAAGCCTACTGACTTTGAATTGTCATATAGGAATGAGGGCTTTCGTGATAACTCTACATATTCCGGTACTCGCAATAATTCAATATGCAATAGCATTGCAGAAGATACACCCATCATACATCAGACAGATGTCGAAGAAACTGGTTCTGATTATTATGGCAATGCAAGCACTTTACCTCTGCGACATGATCCCAATGAAAATTTAGCTTTCTTATCTGAACTTAAGAAAAATATACCAGAACCTACGATAAATATTTTATCCGACAGGCCACCCAGCACATTTCTTACCCCTTCCCAGAAAACGACGCCAGCAATAAATGGCAATAATTCGATTGCCAATAGTTTAACTTACGAACAAAAACTTGATAATTTGAATTTTAGTTCTTTAGCCGAATTACGTAGTCATAATAATAGTCAAATAAGTAATGCTACTGCCAACGCTCCTGCGGACATAAAACGTCCAGATTCTTATTTGACAGCTATAGGCACAAATAGACTGTCAAGGCCAGTATCTTCTTTGGGTAATACACCTAAATATGACACGCCCACAACGCTAGTGGCAAACAGAAGGCCCAAAACTCTTTACGAAAGTGATGACACTCACAGTTCACAAATAAATTCAACCCGCCGTAGTGATGAACATAAAGCATCAGTGCATCAGCAACGTTCACGTTCGGAAGCTTTGCTAGAGACTGATCTTGACCTTGACAATACGCCGACAATGGATGCCTACGGACGGTCCTACAGCCAACCATTAGAGACCTCAATGTAAGCGATTGACATCAATGTTCAATTAGTTTTTTTTTTTAATTTTCAAGACAACAAAATATTGATGATCTCTTACATTAGGGATTTTGTTTTTTATATGTATTAATATTATAATTATTTAATTTAAATTAAAATAATGCAATATTTTATACAACTTTTGCTTTTTATATTTTTATACTTTTTTAGCATCACTTTTTTAAAATCTAATTTTAAAATATTTTTTTTTTTAGTTTGTATTTTTTTATTGTTACTTTCATTATCTCTATTAGTGTTTAATTTAACGAGATTTTTCTATTAGGTTTTATTTTTATTTTTAATTATTATTTAAACAAATACATCAACATTCCCTCCATTATTTCTGTAAGACTTTTAAATTAAATTAAGTAACTTTAGCTACAATCACATGCGATTTATACAGAAACAAATACAAATTTATTAAATAAAATTTATAAATATTTTATTTTAGTTTTAATATAATTATTGTTTAATAAATTGTGTTTTAATAATTATTTTAATGTAAATAAATAAATACATTTTTTTAAATGAAAATAGTTTGTGTGTTACTTAATGCCTGCAAGATTTTTATAAAGGCGTATGTATGTTTATATTTTTTTTTTTGGTCTGGCAACTTAAAAAAATTATTTTAATTTAATTTCCTAAAATTAGGATAAAAAATTTATTTTTATAAAATTATATTACAAATTTTATTCCACATAATTTGCTGGAATTATTATTTTTTTGTTGCTTTTTTCTTTTTATATTTTAGTCAGTTCATTTTGTTAAATCGGTTTTTAAATATGCCTTGGCTTTAATTTAATATATAGCAATAACTAGTTTTTTTATATTTTAAAATAATTATTTTTTCTCAGTTGTTGTATATCAGTGAATTATATTATCTTGTTAAAAAGTTCATACTTTAATGCCTTTTGACAAACAAAAAAACACACAGCAAAAATTACAAAAACAAACAAAAACGATTAGAAAAATATTCTGCAAAAAATATCACAAAAAATAAAAAAAATCTAAAATTAATTTTTACATAAAAAAAATTAAAAAAAAATATTTTTTAGTGATTTATTGATGATACCAGATTGGTAAACATTTTTTGGTAGGGATTCTCTTTTAGTAAGTTGGGAATGCTAAATATTTTGAATTTTAATTACTTTTCAAATTAACTATAGAAAATATATTTTTTTAATTTCTTACATTTTGCTTAAATGAAAAATCTGTCCTCTTTTCTCCCCCGCTATAAAAATTAAAAAAAAATAGCTTTAAAATTCCTAACATCTGATATCAGTGCTTTGGATATAAGAGTGACTTAAAAACGCTTAAAAATTTTTAACTAGAGACGAAAATTTAATAAACAAAAGATATCAGTAGCGATTTCATTAATTTTAGCCGTCACTAAAAATGTTAAACTCTCTATATAATAAGATTGAGTCAAATTTGTTATATGATAAGAGAGCTTAAAAATGGTCTTGAGAAAAGCCGTAAGATTTTTTATAAATTAAAGAGATTTTTTTTTTTAAATATTGATAAAAAACAATTAACTTTTACATATAATTTTAATCCAAAAAATTATGAGAAATTTTATGTTAAAAGAAAATTATTACCGAAGATTTTCTTTTTGTATGAAATTTATCGTTATTTGTGGAAATATGTGGCAATGTTGCCAGGAGAGTATGAGTTAAAATCTGAGAGAGGAATAAAAACCGACACCATAATATAATAAATTTTATCCCAGCGGAGTTGTCGTTGAATAATAACTGATGCCAAACCTGTATAGAAATATGTCAAAAAATGAAACAATTTTTAAGAATTTATAGATTTGTTGCAACCACCGTTAAGCGTCTTTTAGACGGTCAAACTTTGCCTGTGAGAGCGATTTGATATGAGAAGTCTCAATATCAAAAATTTTTTAATCTACCCAGCGCCGCTGGTATAACGAATCTAACCCTACTACAGGAGTATGATGGCATGTCAAGCCATGTTCATATGCAAAGTAGTTTTTCCTTATCATTTAGAATAATGAAGTATCTCTAATCAAAAAAAAAAAAAAAGAATTAGAGAATTAAAAAATAAAAAAAAACATTAAGTGAAAAAATTTGCGCTCGCCCATATTTTCTGAGTTATGGGCCTCTGAAGTTTTTATAAAAGTATACGTCCAAATGTGACGACTAGATGTCAGCACTATATAATTTTTACACGTGACATCTTTTCAAATGACATAAGCCATTTTGTTTTATTAGAAGGTAGTACAGTTTTAGCCATGGACAAGTAATTTCGCTAGTTGGATTATTGAACAACGAACAACTGATCCATCGTTTTCAAGCAAAATTTTGTTTAGTGACGAAGCTCATTTCAGAATGGATGGATTCGTCAAAAAGCAAAATTGTCATATCTGGGGTGATGAAAATCCTCGTGTTATTCATGAAAAATCTCTACACCCACAAAAAGTTACTGTTTGGTGTGCATTTTGGGCAAATGGAATCATTGGGCCATTTTTCTTCGAAGATGATGCTGGAAATGCTGTTACTGTGAATGCTAAGCGATACCAATCAATGTTGAGAGACTTTTTATGGACACAGTTGAATCATATTGATGTGTCTGACGTCTATTTCCAGCAAGACGGTGCTACATGTCACACAACTCGAGAAAACCTTACGCTTTTGCGATCAGAATTTCCTCAACGTGTAATTTCACGAAATGCAGATTTCAATTGGCCTCCAAGGTCATGTGATCTAACACCATTAGCTTTTTTTTTGTGGGGTTTTTTGAAAAGTCGAGTGTATGCTAACAAGCCACATACAATTAATGATCTAAAGAACAACATTCAAGTTGCAATTCGTGAAATAACACCAGCAACATGTCGGAAAGTCATTGAAAATTTCGATATTCGGATTGATGTCTGCAGACGCAGTCATGGTGGACATTTAAATGATATTCTATTTCACTTGTAATTGTAATGGATCATACTGTTAATAAAAAAAATAGCTGGAAAATATTGCAAATAGTTTGTGAAAACATGTAGGCGCGTTTTTTGGATGACCCTTTAAAAGCTTTTGAAGAGATGTTTAAGAAAACACCAAGTTTTTTTTAATGCTTAACCCATTAAGAACCGATGATATTTTTATGTAAACTGTTTTTAATTCTCTGTCACCTCAATATTTGTTTTTCTGATTGGAAGAGATCAGATTTGGCATAGCAAAAAATTACTTATCCAAAAAATTTAAATAGTGGGTCGACTAATCAGGGCCCTTAGCCAATATGAATTTATTAACTTACATCGCGCAGTTGCAAAATAATTGATTATTAGATAAGCAGCTTATTTGACATTCAATCGCAGCCTTAACTGATTTTTCTCCTACTTTTTTAAAATTATAGATCCTAAAACAGATAAAAAGCCTTAGTGAGCGTCATGCTCTCTTTACCTTAAAGTATGTAATAATGATTTAAATTCATTTGAACAACTATTCGTTTAACTCATCGCGGCTTATTCTTATCCGTGTTCCATCCCTAATTCGAGCCAACGAGCACTTTAAATATGTCCATCTCCATACGCCCTATAAAAACCTGGTAACCGCCACTTCACTGTACAACCCTGATAACCCTTATACGCTCTTTGCCGCACGCGTCCTTAAACAAATATAATTTTATCTCTATAATGTTATTAATAGAAAGTAAATAAATTAAACTCTGAGTCACTGACTGGCTTTGTTATGTTCTGTTAACAAAACATAAAAAGGCGTCCTGATAAACACAATAAATTTTTCAGATTTAATCTTTTTGTGTAGAAACCACACTGAGATAAAAAATATAATTTCAAAACAAAAACTATACTACCAGTGTTCACACTTAAACATATTTCAAGCAAAGTAAAAATAAAAAACTATAAAATATTATACAAATATAATTTCCCCTTCCAATACATTTTACTTTGCAGGACAATAAATATTTTAGCACAAATTAGCTGCATAATAACAAGTGTAAGAGAGAATTTGCTTAATGCAAAGTTCAATTAGTCCATTGCAAATGAATTATTATTTAACGAAACAATATTATTAATAAAAAAGTAATAAAAGAAATACTTTATTGCATTCAATATTTGAAATTCAATAATAAAAAAAAAATAAGAGAAACCCAATAAAATATAAAATAAATTTATTGCACCGAATACTATGACCAACATAGGAAGGAAGTTCCAAAATGACCATACGATTTTTAATGTACTAAAAAATATAACATTATTTCTTAATTATTCAGAAGAGATACACCGTTATCCTATGATCTATATAGGGAATAGAGAATTGGGTGAATGACCTCTATAGGTTTCTTCCCTATCCTAAAAATTTATTCTTTTAACATTTTTCATTAAAGTTTTCTTAATCTCCCTAGAATCAAATATTCTTCTCCAATCAGGAGATATTTATGAGCTTCAAATAATCTAAAAAAAGAAATCTTATCACATGCCATGACTCAATTTCAATCATCCAAAAAATTTCGACTACAATCTGGTAGTGTTTTAAGCAGTAATTCACAGTCACTTTTACACCAGTTACAGCTTGATGTTTTTTTCCTTATATTGACGGCTATGACTGCCACGAAATTCGACAATTACATGTGGCATCACTGCATCCTAAACATGGCAATATTGGCGATCAGTAAAGTCTTCGGGATGAAAACATGAATCAAAGCTTATAAATCAAATTTTTTCGTTTATGTAAAATTATCCATTCAATTAAATGATGTACAGTGGGACGAAGCGATATATTTAAAAAATAAAAAATTTTTGGCTGCATTTTTTTATATCTCGGATCAGCACTCACAGTATATGAGCCCTACTCAAGTAATGCTTTGTGCCAGAACTAGGAAATAAGATTATGGAAAAGAGGATAGAGAAAGTAGTGCTTGTGGACACTCGATTTAAGCTTTAAAATATTAAAAGTGGCAGAAAAGACCACTTTAAGAAGATGGTTTTACAGACGAACTTTTTGGCTAAAAAACACTACCTCTTCTATTTATAGAACACAACAGTCTGAACGAATTAAGTGCTGCATGCAGCATAATTTCAAGCACAGAAATGTTTCAATACTATGAAGAATTTTTTATTTTATTTTTGTTTTGTTTTTTAAACAGAACAATTTCAGTGGATTTATATTCAGTGATGAAATAAAATAAAATTAAAAATCAATAAAATAATTATAACTGTATCGACTATGGCTCGCTTTTTATTATTTTATTTTGAAACGACGAAACTAAAAAAAATTAATAAAATTAACAGAGAAAGAATATATTTTGGGTATAAAAAAGGAAAAAGAAAAAGGTGTAGATATGCAAGCCTATGCTGGTGTTTATACATTCACCCAGAAGTGCGTGTGATAAGATTTTATTTGATGATTCCTTGACCCTCAAAACGACTCCTAAACATGCTCAACTTGTAATTCCCGTAAAACAAGGCGAATTTAATGCAAAGTAGTCACAAGTAATCTCTCTATACAAAATTTTCTCCTACTTTGGATAATTTCTGCGGCACAGTGTGGTTGAGTTTCATGAGAGGAAGCACCTCTGAGGGTTTGGGGTATAAACTCTCCCGGCTTTGGCGGACATCATCAAGCGCCTTTGTGGTCATATAAATGATAAGCTTAGTCTTGTGATGCTGCTGTTGGTCGTTTTCTTTGAAAAATATCTCCCGCTCTTAATTAAACCGGTACTGATGTCGTGGGGTGATGAGAATTGAGAGGGGATGGTGGTTGTCAACAAACAGACGTCAAGAAAAAAACCTGGTGTATCGAAAATATTTATTGAGAAAGAAGAAATAAAAATTTTAAACGAGTAATCGAACAAAATGTCGAATAACGAGAAAGTACTTCATTTTTCACATTTTTTATGGTGAAGGGTATATAAGATTCAGCAGAGCCGAATATAGCGTCCTCAAGTAAAGTAAAAGAAAAATAGCGAATTAGAATACTTAAGATTTTGATTCATGGCGAAATAATGTACGGTGAGAACGATGGCGAATTCATTGATTTTCGCCGGTAGCCTAAATGTCAAAGTTCATATCCAAAAAACCTGTATAATATTTTTTATATTTGTAGTTTGACATTCAGGCTAAAGGCGCAAATTAAAGAATTCGCCATCGCTCTCACCATATATTTATTCGCCTTCAAACTAGTTGTAACGATACGCCATTTCGATGATCGGATACCGATACCGATACTCAAAAATAAAAATCGCCGGTACCGATTCCGATACCGATGTGCATATTGAAATTGAGATCAAGTAAAAGTTAACAAAACTCAAGTAGAGTAATTCTTCTATTATACAAAAT